>CM053772.1:102908760-102928334 GCA_028658325.1 Potorous gilbertii | reverse complement strand
ACCATCAGGAAAAGACATAGAAGTCAAGTCTTCTGTATCCCAAACGTCCAAAATATGGGCTCAGGCCATGGAAGAGCTCAAAAAAGATTTTGAAAATCAAGTGAGAGAGGTAGAGGAAAAAATGGGAAGAGAAATGAGAGAGATGCAAGAAAAGCATGAAAAGTGGGTCAACACCTTGCTAAAGGAGACTCAGAAAAATGCTGAAGAAAATAACACCTTGAAAAATAGGCTAACTCAATTGGTAAAAGAGGTTCAAAAAGCCAATGAGGAGAAGACTGCTTTGAAAAGCAGAATTAGCCAAATGGAAAAGCAGGTTCAAAAGCTCACTGAAGAAAAAGTTCTTTTAAAAAAAATAATAATAATATAATGTTATTTCTTAAATTTAGTTTCTACAGACTTACTCCTAACAATATAATTTACGACAGATGCCAAAATGTTATGACCTAAATATTAATTTACTTTACATTTTAAAACAAGAATAAATTGTATAAATTTAATACTATAAAAAAAAGTTCTTAACTGCACAACTATCCATCTCCTTAACATTAAAGCAAAAAAATTATAAGAATTTTTAAGCAAATCATAATATTCTGGGAAATGGGAAACAAAGTAATTGTATCTGAGAAAATCAAGAAATATTGTTACCACCTCTGCCAAATCACTTAGGGGATGCCTGTGACTTTTAAGTGCAGTTTGATATAAAAAAAGGATGAAGAAAAACAATTTCAATTATGTTTAATCCTTAACTGGAGATTATGAAAGTTCGTCATTTTTTTAGAGAGCAGATGTTTAAACTCTAATTCAAAATATTAATTAATTGGAAAATTTAGATTATAACAGAGTGGTCTGATTTTGAAGTAGTAATAATTTATCTTTCAGTGTAAAAATAATAGTCACATTACTTTGTTATTGACATATCAAAGAAATGGTAAGAAACAAGCAGAATAAAGCTCAGTGCAGAAAACAATATTAATCAAGCTACTTCCTTTTGCATTTCCAGCAACTGTGATTTTATCAGCATAGTTAATCCCTCCTGAAAAAGTTCAAACTCCTTTTTTGTCTTAGAAGGCCCTAGAGTTGTTTTAAGCAAAAATATCATCATCTTTCATTCAACTTAGTGATAAACATTTGGAAATTGGGTGATTTTTCAGGTCATATAGTTCATCATTTCTCCACATTTGAAGACTTTCTTGTTTGGTAGGACCTGCCAGAACTAATTCCGGCATAATCTTCAAGAATCCAGTGTCATTCTACTATGTCATATTGGTAAGGAAGCAATATTTGCAATTATGGAGGGCGGAGAAAAGGAAGGAATTTGAAATGCACAGTAAGAGAGGACTTCTTTGTTTTTTTTATTTGTATTTGCAGTTTAAAGTTAAATCTTTATTTCATTTCCTTAATAATAACATTCCAGAAATAAGTAATTCAGTCCTGCTGAAAAAAAATACACTGGGGTTGATAAGTTTAAAATTTAGAACACCTATATGTATATATACACGATATATACACATAGGTATACATATGTATGTGCAATTAACAACCATCAGAAAACTGACTATAAATCTCTTATTGAATATAGGAATTAATCTCTCTTCTCTGATATACGAGGAACACAAAGAACTTAGAGAATGTCTAGAGATCAGAAAATAACCCTTTGGAGAGCTCTTAGAATTTCTGGGGAAAAGAAAAAGAAAAGATTAAAATGCATCAGGGAAAGAGAAGTAAATGATGACCGAGCCCCCTGCATGCATTTGACAGGATATAATATGAATGTTCTTCTAAGCATTCCCTGATAACTAACAAAGGGAATATACTTAATAGAAAGTATCTCCATTATATACAAAATAAACCCTAAAAAAGTAAATATTAATAAAACCTGAAATGCATTTATCATTGGCATACAAAATATTAATTTGCACATTTGCTACAAATAAGGCATAATACTAGTCATTCTGGGTTATACGCTATTTTTGCAACTCAGTACTTCAATGTATATTCTAATCTAGACTGACTACATTGAAATCTGTATCCTGTCTTAGACCACATATAAAGAGTACTGCATTACAGTGCTGAACACTAAACAATAGTTTAGAAGGACACTAGTAAGCTGGGTACCATGCAGAAAAGGGTGACTGAGGTAGTGTGGATCTTTATTTTGACAATGACTATCTACTTTTGAAAAAGTCACAACCTCTCTGAGTCTCATTTTATTCATCTACAAAATGAAGAGTTTGGACTAACATAAGTTCCTTCGTAACTCTAAATCAGCCATCCTACAAGTTTGCTTCTTTTTAAATTTTTTTTCTCATTTTGTTTTTATTATTTTATTTTCTCCAATTACATGTAAAAACAATCCTTAATATTCATTTAATATAATATTCATTTCTAAAACATCTCTTTCTCTTCCCCAATCCCCAACCCCCTCATTGAGAAAGCAAGCAATTTGATGTAGGTTATACTTGTGTAGTCATACAAAACATATCCATACTAATCATTTTGTGAAAGAAAACATAGACAAAAATCTCAAGAAAAATCAAGTTAAAAGAAAGTACCATTAAATCTGTATTCAGACTCAGTTCTTTCTTTGAGGAGGAATAGCATTTTTTCATTGTAAGTCCTTCAGGGTTGTCTTATATCCATAGTATTGCTGAGAATAACTAAATCATTCACAGCTAATCAGTTACCGTTATTTTGTACACAGTATATTTCACTTTGCATCAGTGAATGCTCATCTTTCCAGGTTTTTTGGAGAGCATCTTGCTCATTGTACCATACCATTCCATCATAATCACATGCCACAGCTTGTTCAACCAGTCCCCAATTGGTGTACATCTCAATTTCTATTTTTCCCCCAGAAAAGAGCTGCTATAAATACCTTTGAACATATTAGTCATTCTCTTCCCTTTAAAAAATACCTTTTGATATGCTAGGTCAAAGAATATGCAAAGTTTACCCTTTGGACGTAGTTCCAAATTGTTCTACAGATTGGGTACATGAGTTCACAACTCCACCACAGTGCATTAATGTTTCATTTTTTCCACATCCACTCCAATATCTGTCATTGACCTTTCTTTGTCCTATTAGCCAATCTAGTAGGTATGAGGTTGTATGTCAGCATTGTTTTAGTTTACATTTCTCCAGTCAATAGTGAGTTAGAATTTTCTTTTCATATGGCAATAGTTTTGATTACTTCATCTAAAAACTGTTCATATCTCTTGATCATTTATCAATTGGAGAAGGCTTTTATTTTTCAATCTTGACTCAGTTCTCTATATGTTTGAAAAATGGGGACTTTATCAGAGAAACTTGCTTCAAAATTTTTGTCACAATTACTATTAGTAACTGTCAGATTCCTTCCCCATTTAGTCTATTCTCTCTCTCCTTGCATCCTATACCTCCTCAAAAGTACTTTGCTTCTGAGTACCCCCTCCCCCAATCTGCCCTCCTTTCTATCAATCCCCCTTCTCTTATCCCCTTACCCTCCTACCTCCTGTAGGGTAAGATAGATTTCTATACCCAGTTGAGTATGTATTTTATTCCCTCTTTGAGTCAGTTCTGATGAGAGTGAGGTTCACTGACTCCTCTTACCTCCCCCTCTTCTCTTTCAATATGAGGTTTTTCTCGCCTCTTTTATGTGAGATAATTTGCCACATTCTATCTTTCCTTTTTTCTTTCTCCCAGTGCATTCCTCTCTCATCCCTTGATCTTACTTTATAGATATCATCCCTTCATATTCAACTAACACCTGTCAGCCCTCTGTCTATATGTACTCTTTCTAACTACCCCAATAATAGGAAAGGTCTTATGAGTTATGAATAGCATCTTCCCATGTAGGCATGTAAACAGCTAGTTTTGTATTTGAAAATACAATTTTCCTTTCATCTGGTCTTTTCATTAAAAATGTTTGAAATTCCTCAATCTCATTTTCCCACTGAAGGATTATACACAGTTTTGAGGGGTAGGTGAATTCTTGGTTGTGATCCTAACACCTTTGACCTCCAGAATACCTAAGTCAATGGAATCTTTAAAGCAGAAGCTACCAAATCTTGTGTTATCGTGACTATCTTCACCATACTTGAATTGTTTCTTTCTGGCTGCTTGTGATACTTTCTCCTTGATTTGGTAACTCTGGAATTTGACTATAATATTCCTGTCAGTTTTCATTTTGGTATCTCTTTCAGGAGGTGATTAGTGGATTCTTTCAATATCTATTTAACCCTCTGATTCTAGGATATCAGGGCAGTTTTCCTTGATAATTTTTCTGAGAGATCATATCTAAGCTCTTTCTAAAAAAATCATGGATTTTGGGTAGGACAGTGATTTTTAAATTATTTCTCCTGGATATATTTTCCATGTCAGCTGTTTTTCCATTGAGTTATTTCACATTTTATTCTATTTTGGTTTTGTTTTATTGTTTCTTGATTTAAAGTCATTAGCTTCCACTTTCCTAATTCTACTATATAAGGAATTGTTTTCTTCAGTAAGCTTTTTGTATTTCATTTTCCATTTGACCACTTCTGCTTTTTCAGGCATTCTTTGCATTGATTTCTTGGATGCCTTTTACCATTTGGCTTTGTCTGTTTTTTAAAGTATTATTTTATTCAGTATTTTTTAAATTTCTCCTTTACCAAGTTATTGACTCATTTTTCTTGCATCACTCTCATATTTCTTCCCATTTTTTCCTCTACCTCTCTTACTTGGTTTTCAAAATCCTTTTTGAGCTCTTCCATAGACTGAGATCAATTCATATTTTTTCTTTGAGGGTTTGGTTGTGGGAACTTTGACTTTGTTGTCTTCTGAATGTGCGTTTTAATCTTCTTTGTTACTGTAGTCATTTTCTATAATCAGAGTTTTCTATTTTTTTCTCATTTTATCAGTCTATTCATTGACTTTGACCTCTTTCTTAGGGTAGGGCTCTGCTACCAGAGTGGAGAACACAATGTTTCCAGAGAAACTTCTAGGAACCTATAAGTTTTCAGTTCTTCCATGGTGGTATGCTCTAATGGGAGGTGTTTACTATTCTTCTGTCCTGTGCTCTGGTCTGTGAATGAGTTTTTCTGTCTGTGAGGAACGGTGAAGAGGGTCCCTCCTTCACTGTAGCCATAAATTCTACTATGATAATGTTCCTCCTTGCCCTAGGACTGCCACTCAATACTGCTACCCTGATCAGAGAAGGGGTAAAGCAACAGAGTCCTACTTCAGTACTAGCAAAATACCCCTGAAATCACCTTTTGACCTGTTGTTTGACTCTACTACTGTCTGTGGACTTAGAGCTCCAGAAGTAGCCAGTTATGGCTGATTCAGTCACTTTCAAATCCTGTTCCTGGTTTGCTGTGACCAGACCTGTTCTGGCTGTGACTGCCTGCCACTCTCACCCAGTTGCTACAGATCTTTCCTGCCCAGTTGTCTTGGGCTGGGAATTTGTTTCACTTGTTTTTTTTGTGGGTTCTGCTGCCCTAGAATTTATTTAGAATAATTTTTAAAGGTGTTTGGATAGATTTCAGGGAGAACTCAAGCAAGTCCCTGCCTATACTCCTCCATCTTGGCTTTGCCTGCTAGAAGATTGTTCCTACAGAGAAACATCAGGAAAATTTCATGAAATGTATCACATTTAACCTAGATCTTTAAACAGGTCTGCACCTACTGAGACCCACAGACTGCTCAGCAAAGAGTTTTGGGTGGCCCATGAAAACATAGATAATGTTTGGGTCTACATTTTTTGTGAACTGTCAGAAATCCTTTAGCATGCTTCAAATGGCCAATAGGCAGCAGGTAATGCAGGCTTGCCTTAAAAGTTGGGAAGGATTCTTAAATGTAGATAGACTTGGGTGGGAACAAGGAGGAATATACCTTTTTGGTTCCAAGAAAGATTTATGCAATAAATGATAAATAGACCATGTCAATTGGATGGTAGGGAGTGTGAAAGGGAATAATAGAAGATAATGCCAGAAAACTATTTGGGGCTATGGTCAAGGTGATGACCTTATCAATTTGTATTAAATCATCATCTCAACACAGATGACTTTCAGGTTTTTATATTTATATACCCAGCTGCAACACTGCTATGTCCTGTCCTGTCCTCTCCTCCCCTCTCATTTCTTCTTCTCTCCTCTCTTCTCCTTTACTCCCTTTCCCTCCTCCTCTCTTTCCCTCTCTCCTTTCCCCCCCTTTTTCTGTCTCTCTCTTGAAAAGGAAAAAAAACTTAAATTGTCAAATTAATTAATCTTCCCCCTCATTCCTTTGGCAACACCATAATTTAATAATTCAATTTAATTCAAAATTTATTAAGTTCTTTCTGTGTGAAATAGACTCAGTTCTGGAACTCCAAAAACATATATGAAAAAGCCCCTTTCCTCAAGGTGCTGACATTCAAATGGGGACTATTATATCTATACAAGGAAGTAAATGCAAAGTATATGTATTTGAATACACACAAATAACAAGAGGATATTCTGCTAATAACTGTGTATAACAGGAAAGACTTGAATCAGAAAATAGCTTTTGAGTTCCACTTTGGTGAAATCTATGAATTCTGTGAAAAGGAGGTAGCAAAGGAATGTATTGTAGACATGGAAGACCACTTGGACAGATATAATTAATTAACATTGAAATTGCGTCTACAGGGAGCAAGTAGCAGGTCATTTTGAGTGGAATAGATAGTAGGTGAAGGAGATTGATTTGGATTAAGACTGGAAAGGTTTATGGAAGTTAGATTGTTGTGACTTAGTTGTCAGGCTGATGAATTTGTATTTGATTATATAGACAACAAAGAATCTTTTGATTTTGTTTTTGTTTAATGTGAAGAGAATGACTTGATCATATGTATTTTTAGAGTATCAATTTGTCAGGAATATGGAAGATGGATCCAAAGAGGAGAGAGATTAAAGGTAGAGAGAGTGATCAGAAGGCTTTTTCAATAGGCTAGGTATGAGAAAATGAAGGCCTCAACTATGAGAGAGGTTGTGTGAGTGGAGAGAAGGAAGTATATCTGAGAGATACTGCTGAGGCTGGATTGACAAGAATTGACAACTGTTTGGAAATTTAGTTTGAAGAAGAAAAAGTAAAGAATGATCCCATGGTTGTTAATCTAGGTAACTGGAAGCATGATGGATCATTCAATGGGAAGAAGAAAATTTGGAAATTTGAAGGTGGAATGAATAGGTGTTATGAGAATACATTGAGTTCTATTTTAGACATGTTGAGTTTGATATGACTATAACACATTCAGAGGGATATGTCAGTTTTTGCCAGTTTGCAAGATGACACTAGAGATCTGAGAAGAGGTGGGTGGGAAGGGAACGAAAGGGAGGGCAAAATAAAGAAAAAAGAGGAGAAGAGAAGAGAGAAGAAGTTAGGGAGCATGATATAGATAAGGAGGCAAAAAAGATTAAGCAGGTGATTGGACAGATAAAGAAATGAAGACAGAATAATTTTACAAAAATTGATAAGAGAGATTATCTATTAGGAATGGGTGGCTAAATATAAATCTAAGAAATAGGTCAAGAATGATGAGGAATGAAAAAACACCATCAGAATTGGTAATTAAGAGATCATTGGTAACTTTGGAGAGAGTAATTTCAATTGAGCAATGATGTTGAAAGTAAAACTGCAAAGAACTGAGGAATTAATGAAAGAGTAAAAAGTAGAGATATTGAGCATAGGCAGCTTTTCCTAACAGTTTGACTGAGAAAGGAAGAAGGGTTATAGAACAATATCTTGAAGGATAGGCAGTATCTCATGAAAGTTTTTAAGAATGAGGGAGATTTGATCATATATGAAGGAAGTAGAGAAGGAACTAGATAGGAAGAGATTGAAATTAATGACGGGGTGATTAAGGTTGCAATATGTAGGAAAAGAAAGGAGAGGATTGACTCAGTTACCTGTGTAGAGGATTTGGTTTTAGAATAAGCACCAGCTCATTGTCAGAGTGTGTGGGAAAGAAGGATGATTGGAGATGATAAGAAGACATTTTGAAACAGAATAGAATAAGAGGGATCTCATGATCAATAACGTCAATTTTTTCACTAAAAGCGATAGGTACTCAGATCGTGTGACTGTTATAGAGGGAGAGGTTTAAGTGGGAAGAGCACATTTGAAATAGCTTTTGTGTGGAGTTAGTGAATATATTATGGAGAAAGAAAAAAAGTCGTGTTGCAGTGAGAGCATGATTGAGTAAAGAAGAAAGGGAGGCAGGAAACAAGGAAACAAGTAGCTTTTAAACACCTTCTATACATCAGACATTTTTCTAAGTGCTTTAAAAATTAATCCTCACAATCCTAAAGAGTTTGTTCTTTCTAATGTATTTTCTAACATATCTCAAATCCATAAATCTCAATTTCTATTTGCTGTTTTGCTTAGATAAACAAGTTATTCATCATTCAGTATTTGTGATGGTTCTTTCAAATGTTTGATAAAGAGGCTAATTAGGAGCAAATAAATTAAAGGATTAATTTTGCCCTTAAGAATGGAGGAGAAGCTTTACTTATGAACCCTTAAAAATCATACTCCTAGACTATCAATATTTAAGGGGCAAGTAGATATAATTCTAATCCAATAATTCTCTTGGGGATAGGTGAAGGAAGGAGTAAGTGCCTAGTCACTACCTTTCTCCTGCTCCCCTCAAAGTTGAAATTGTAGTCTCCCTTAGAGAGGGGTGGGTCAGATTCCAGAGGGATCTATCAACATCACCCTGAGCCATGCTTATATAGTTAGAAAATTTATATGGACATACATATCTTATGTGAGCACACACATATCTTGCAAATGTAACAGAAGCTAGCAAAGAAAAAGGTGGGGGAAACTTTTTGAAAAAATCTTTTAAAACCTTGAGTCTCTGGAGAGGTTGGTTTTATTCAGGTAAAAGGTAGCTCTTAACATTTTCTGATTCAGCAGCTAGTTAAATTGGTCAGTTGAATCTATGGAGAACTAAAATGAGTTAAATTAAGTTTAATATTTTATGTATAGGGAGAAATCTTGACATTTTTACAATCTGTAACATTTTCAGAGAAAGAGGTTCCTCTCAAGGCAGCCAGCATTGACATGACTGACTGGACCTGGCAAGCTATCAGACCATGAACAAATAGATCTTTAGGTACTGTGAAGTCAACCTCTTACCTGCAAGAGAGTCCATTAAAGCTTGTTCTCTGGAGTTCTTTCCTTTGGCATTCAGATGAGTATGGCTTTGTTCAAAATGAAGGTCAGGATCTTATATATTAATTCCACTTAATTAGCTTCTTATATGGCTTAAGTTTCTGTTAAGTTAGTTAATTAATAACCTGCTTACAAATCAACTGTTCTACTCTGTTCTGCTGAGTTCAAAGATTGACTCCTTTCCTCTCCAAATATCTCTGACTTCTTGTCTTCTGTGGTGAATCAGGCTTGATGTATAGCTCCCTATTGAGCTAGATCAGCTAAGCTATTAATTTTATTCTATGCATTTTTATCTCCAGAAAATCAGCTAATTAAATATCAGAGATTGCTCTGAGGTGGTATGTTTTGTTGTTGAATAGAAATACACAATTTCTGCATCAAATATTAAAATACACTTCATAGAATTTACTATATTAATATGTAATTTCTCATATTTACAAATAAAATAAAAAACTTGAGTAAAATGTTCACAGAATTACTAATGTGACTATCACCTCATATTTCCCTTCAAAAAGGATTAAATTCAACAAATATTTATGAAGTATCTGTCACAGGAATAATTCATTATAATAAGGAACTTCAAGGTTTCTAAAACATCTCATCATCTTATTAGAACCTTACTGTAACCTGTGAGAAGCTATCATCATCCTCATTTAACAGGGAAGAAACTAAGGCATTAAAGGACTTGTTCAAGGTCTCACTATTTGTAAATATCCAGGACAGAATTTAAACCCAATCCTTCCTCATAGCCAGACCATCTATCTAACTACTACCCCACCATTTACTTTTATTTCCTGTTTATATTTTTGGGGGGTCAGTTGGGGTTAAGTGACTTGCCCAGGGTCATACAGATAGTATCTAAAGCTAGACTTGAACTCAGGTCCCCCTGATTCCAGGGTCAGTGCTCTGTCGACTCCACCTGTATATCCCCCTTCCCTTTTAGTGGAGAAATAGAAACAATCAATTTAGGTCTTAGTTCCTTAATATTAGTCTATAATATTTATATCAATTCTTAGTATTAGGAGTTATACTTGCCTAATGTGACTGCTGTAACCTACCTCACAATGTGAGGTAAATTCATTTCTGATTGGAAGTTAGAACTTGCCAAATCTAATAAATGATTGAATCTATTTATTGTTTCTTACATTCTGCAATCCCTGTGAGAGAATTGATTATTTATTTCATATATCAATAACTAATTAATTAGGACCAACATGTTTTCACCTTTTCCACTTCCTCAACCAGAAATCAACCAGTGTGGGAAATCTTGGGCAAAGACTTATTCAATCAGGAAAGTTAAGATCTTTTCAAAGACAGCAAAGAAATTCTTCAAAGAAGCTCATTGTGTTTGGTCAGATAGATCTGGGAAGATGTAGATTGTCACTTTTGTCAGGCAGTGATATGAAAATTGATAACTCTCTGACCAAGGTTTGAGAGCTCAGTACCATGTACCCCAAGATCCTTACTGGAATTAACCCATATCTCATTATAATATTCATTGTCTCATTAATTTATAATGAATCAGAGTTAATTGTCATTCTCAGGAATCCTCACTCTTCCAAGGGCCACTGTTACATTTTCTGTGATCCAAGAAATATGGTCAAATGACCATTCCTTTTACTGATAATATGCTGGTATTATTTATTACCCAGAAATTATGATTCTTGAACTTTAAAAATGTTACAACCAGTAAAGCTCCCATTTTGAGAAACTTCCCCAGTAGAAGAAATTCTTCAGCACCATTAAGTAAGGCATATTATAACCACTTTGAATGCATAATGAATAATAGAAGGTGGCAAAGGGAACAGTGTTCAACTCAGATAAAGTCAGGAAAACTAAAGTCAGACTAACTGTGTGACCCTAGGCAAATCTTTAAGCATTTCTTAGTCTCAGTTTCCTAATCTGTAAAATGAGGGCAATAAAAACTACTTCATCTGAGAATCAAATGATAAAAGTTATGTAAAAAGTTTTACAAACATTAAAGTGATATACATATATGAACATATGGAAATATATGTGTGTATATATTACGTATATGTATATGTTATATATAATACATACACATAAGCTTTCAATAATGAATGTTCTAAATTTTTTCTTTTGACTATATCATTACAACGAAGTCCCCTGTGCAGGGGAGACAATAACCACTAGCAAGGTCATGGCCAAGGATACAGCATTTTTGAGAGGGCAGGCAACCCAGAAAGAGAAATCATTAATTTGGCCACCTGCATCTATGATAAGTATTGTTCCCAAACCCCTTGCTGTATAAATTTTGAAGCAAGGAATGATAGTTATTAATTAGAAGACAGGCTTTTTTTCCATAAAAAATGAATGGAAACTGATCCCTACTGCAGAGGCCAGGCAAGCAAGTCTTGACTGAATAACAGCACCTTTAGCATAGTACTAGTGTTGATAGATACCATCACCTATAAAACTCAACAAGGGCATCCCTTTAAAGATTTCTATGAATCTTCTGTCCATGCTTTGGGTTGGAAATTAGGCTGCTTTTCTCATAGAGAAAATAAATATATGATAATTTTCATTAATATTTTTGTATATTTTTCAGTAGATAAACATGCTGTTACTCTGTATCCTAATGATCTTCAGTTTGCAAGGACTTTTGATTCATTTCTAAGTATATTTCAAAGGATTAGAAGGAAATCGAAGAGAGAGTGACCTCCAAGAAAGAAGAATGAAGAAGTGCCTACTATGTGTAAGCAATTAAGTTAGGTGCTTTACTATTATATTTCATTTAATTCTCACAACAACCCTGAGAAATAAGTGTTATTGTTATCCCCAGAGTTAGGTGACTTGCCCAGAGTCTCATAGCTAGGGTCTAGAGATGGTTGAGAACTCAGGTCTTCCTGACTCCCAGCCAAATGCTTATTGGCTGCCCCACCTAGCTTCTTCCACTAAAGCAATTTGGCATGTGTAACAAGCCTCCAGGCCTGGGGGACAGGTAATGCAAAGTCAGAAACAAGAATGGGAGTATTATTTGTAGAATTGTAAATACATGAATATGACTGTACCATGGGAAGGAGTAAAGTATGATATAAATATAAAGGTTAAAAGGTGACAGCTTATGAAAAGCTGTAAAATTTATATTTTGTTTTCAATGTACTGGGGAACCAATGGAGCTTATTGATTAAGGGAATGACATAGTAAAATCTACACTTTTTAAAAAATCATTTTTGGTGGCACTATAGAGGAAGCATTAGCTTAGGAAGAGATTGGGGTTGGGGGACTAAATAGGAGGCTGGTGTAATAGTCCAAGTACAAGATGAAGAAGGCTTGAATTTGGGATCAAGATGGTAGTTGCATGAGTGGAGGGAAGTAAGCATATAGAAGAGACTATATGGAGATAGAAACAATATGACTTGATAATTGATTGGATAAGTGGGATAAATTAGAGTGAAATATCAAAGGTGACACTGAAGTTAAAAATGTGAATAAATAAAAGGTTCATAGTATCTTTGACCATAGGGAAATTTGGAAGGATTGTGGGTTTTGGGCAAAAGATAATAAATTCAATTTTGGACATGTTGAGATGCCTGTAGGACATTTCATTTCATATTGCCCAATGGAACACATCCACACTTAGAAGGCATGATATGCAGAGGTCTTTCGATAAATGGTTAGCAATAAGCTCTCCAAAACAAATAAAAAAACCCAATAGTTTTCATGGCACTCTTTTAGGCTAAATTTGCATTAGAAATACTGTCTTAAATCTGGATAATTAACAAAACAATAAAACAACTCTTTATTTGTAATGTTTGTTTATTTCTGAGGTATAGAGACTTATGGTGAAAATTTAGCAATCTAGTCTCAGGAGTCAGTAAGAGCTGACTCCGGACATAACCCAGATCACATAGATCAGAAACTATGTTCCTCAGACCAAATCCAGTCATTTGCTTGTTTTTGTAGTCTAGAAGCTAAGAATGGTTAACATTTTAAAATAAGGTAAAACTTTACTTTAAAATGTAAAAATATCATTCTTAGCTCAAGGACCCTGCAAAAACAGGCAGTGGGCAGAATTTGGCCATTGTGTCGAAGTTTGCCCCACCCTGGCATGGATAACAAAGCAGACAAGGAGCAGGCAGACAGGTAGGAGGAGGAAGAAAAAGCAGAGATAGCAGTTTAGTCAAATGCCGCTAAGACATCATGTAGGATAAGAATTGAGAAAAGATCATTAGATTTGGTATCGATGGCTCTCCCAGGGCCTCATAAGTTATTATTTGTTCCCTACTTACTAGATATCTTATGCAGATATGGGTCACCTAAGTCCTGTGATATTCTTGTTGAATACCCTTTCTATGCTATGAATAAGTACACCTCTTTTTGTTAAATTTTGAAAGATACACAAATGTCTTATTTCATTTCAACATCAAACTTAAATTGTTACGAGAAGGCCTGAGTCAGGTTTGCTCCTTATAGTCCCCATTCCAGTCATCAAGATTCCAATCTATACCAACCAAAGTTTCAGAGTTGGCCACTAAAATGATAGGTTTTGGGTGTGCTATTTTAATAATTAATTTAAAAACATGTTCTTCTGAGAGATTTGCTCACTCGTTAGTAGCATTCAAGGACTACTAAGCCATGGCAAGTCATAATTTAAGGCCATATACTCTATCATCTAAGATCTGCATCTTGTTTTCATTCTGGGCATTCCTCTCTTTCTGGGAATAAGGGAAAATGCAAACTCTTCTGTAAAATAATGTTTGTTTTTATTCCCAATTACTTATAAAATTTCTTAATATTAATTTTACTCTTAGTTTTGAGTTCTAGATTCTATCTCTCCCTACCTTTGCAAAATGGTACAAAATCTAATATAGGTTATTCATGTGCAATCATATAAAACATTTCCATATTAGTCATCATGTAGAAGAAAACTCAAAAGAAAAAAAGGAGCAAAGAAAGGGAAGGAAGGAAAGAAAGAAAGAAGGAAGGAAGGAAAGAAGGAAGGAAGGAAGGAGGGAAGGAGAAAGGAAAGAAGACTACATAAAGAATTGAAAAAGAACTTCAACTGAGGAATAGTTACATGAGTTCCAGTACATTAAAGTGATGTAATATTATGAAGTTCTAAGGAAAACCATGTTTCTACATAGATAGAAATATGCACATACCCATGCATATATTAATATATATATAAATATACATTCAAGCACACATGTGTATACATATAAACAAATATACATATATAGGTATATACAAATAAATTGTTTTATATATGTATATATGCCCAGAGAAGCACAGTAGACTTTTAAAAATTTATATAAAGTGAAATAAGCAGAATCAAGTAAACAACTGATACAATGACTACACACATAAAAATTGGAAAGTAAACTAACGGCAAAACATTTGAATCTGAGTGTTCAATTATATTAATTAAGCTTGACTCAAAAGAAAAGATATGAGAAGCTATCTTACCCACTTTCTTTGCAAGTTGGGGAAATATGAGCGTAAAATCTTTTATATAATATCAGTTGTTCTTTCGGTACTGGTGGGTTTAGCTGGGCTGCTATTTGTTTTTCCTTTTCTAACTTTAAGAATGGACTGTTGGACTCAAGTAACAAGCATACTGTTCTCTTCACACTCTTTCTCCCTAAAAGTCTCATACGCTGGGGATTCAGGCATGAAATTTGGAATGAATTCAGTTCTTGGGGAGCCTAGTCTCTGATGATAAGAGGGCTAGACTTTCTTTGTAGCATCATGTCCCATCTCAGTTCTTGCCAAATAATTTAACACTTAGGTTTAGGTTTATGTCTAGATTTCTCCCCCCCAAAAAAGGAATTTTAAAAGTACTTGTCTTTCTTTGTAGGACAAGAATTTATGTACTAAACATAAACAGGATGCTAACAAACTACCCATTTACCTAATATAAAAAGGCAACCACTCGTTCTTATTAATATTATGAATGAATTATTACCACTGTTACAATCTACTGGGAAGCTGATGCTTAAATACTGATACTTATCAGAACATAAAGTAGTTTGTAGCATTGATAATTAGGCATTTTAAATTGCATTTTAGCTGTGCACTATCCAAAAAAGTCTCATTTGTTCTCTTCTGGTAAAGTGATCAGCCTTGGGCCAGTAGCTCTCCTTTCTGATTCAAAAACGTTTATCTCTTTCAGTCAGCTCCACTCATCTGACTCACAAACTCATTCAATCACTTCCAAGACTGGACATTTCTACCTTGGAACTGATGTTCAATCACTTATTGGGGAAAGAAGAGAAGACATAAAGGAGGAACCCTGGGTCAAGGTTGCAATGTGGAATTAATGTAAGAGTAGCAATGGGGAAAAGCAAAGATCATCTTCAAAAATCCTTAAGAAAATGAAACCTTTATACTTACAATATGGGAAAACCAAAGCAAATGAGTATGAACTAGAAGCAGTCTTTTTTAGCTCAGAAGTGAGTATTTTTTTCATCACCAAAGAGATCTTCAGCAATCATTCAAGGTAGAACCAAGCCCTAAAGTTCTTATGTGATTGACCAGGACTAAGAAAGGTAACTTCTGCATTCCATACAATAGTATTTGTTACACTGTTTCATTATTCTTTTTTTGGTCTAGTTGGTTCAAGAGGTGTCCCAAGCATGGATTTCGAGTTCCAAATTCTCTCCCTTGCCTCCCTTCTCCCTGAAGTACCAAGTGCTTTTATATAGGTTATACATGTGAAGTTATGAAGAACTGATTTCCACATTTGCCACATCGTAAAAGAAAACAGACAAAAATAGCATGAAAAAATAAAGAAAATAGATAATAATATGCTGCAGTCTATAGTCAGATTCCGTCAATTCATTCTCTGGAGGTAGGTAGCATTTTTCACCATAAGTTCTTTGGAATTGTTTTCAGTCATTGTACTGCTTGGAAGAGCTAAGTCATTCATAGTTGAACACTGTACAGCTCTGACGTTACTGTGCACAGTGTTCTTTTGGTTCTGCTCACTTCACTCAGCCTCAGTTCATATAAGTCCTTCCAGGTTTCCATGAAAGCATCCTGCTCACCATTTCCACAGCACAATAGTATTCCATTACAATCACATGCCACAATTTGTTTAACTGTTCTGTAAGTGATGAGCATACCTCCTTAAATCTATTCATGAGTTATATAGGGATGTCTACTCCAAGCATGTAAACACTTCCTGGTGGAATGGACAAATGAAAAGAATTTGTTCCAAAGGCCATGAAAGCAGGTAATGTAAGTTCTGGGGAGCATTTAAAGTTTGGTCAGACATCAAAGATACCAGTTTTATTCACTGGATTCTTGGTCATCTCCACTCATCTTGTCTTTATCTTGCCACTGGACTTCAATGACTATGGAAGAAAGAATGAGGCTGATGACTTTGTGCAGCTCTCACTTAAATACAATTCTTGCTCCAGTCATGATATCATCCCATGATATTTGAAAGTGAAGGATAAACAATAAATCAAATAACACATAAACAACAAATTTACCAAATATTTCTAATTAATATGCTTTGCATTTATGAATTTGAAATTAATTTATTCAAGACAATCACTATTTAGACAAAAGTGAACATTTTCATTTGTGATTATGCACACACAAAATTATATAAGAGTATAGGAACAATTATGAAATGTATAATTTACATGTAAGACTCTATACACAAATACCTTAATTATGCAGTATATGTCAACATTTTATAAATAGTAAAGCACATATCAAAACAATAAATGATACAAAGCACAGAGTAAAATATAGTTCAATACAAATAATATATATTCACTATTATTGAATTGTATTTGGCTAGATAACTAATCATCTCTCTAGTTTACCCTACTCATCATACATGAGGCTAACCACTAGCATACTGATTTTTACACAGACTTAATTTCTAAATTTCTAGCTCATTTATTTTTAATATCATGTAATGGTAACTTTATACTCTTAGATAGCTTCAGCTCCATATTTAAGTCCTCTATTAATAAACTCTGCTTTTTCACTGTAATGGGTGTATCAGTATAAAATTGGTTTGATTTTAGTTTCAGTGTCTCATCTTTTGAACTTCTTTGAATGAGATACATGTAGTAGACCTATCTAATTCTCTGAGGTATACCAACAAGCAATCAAATTTGAACTACGGCTATCCTCAGTTCTAGTCACAATTGTTTGTTTTTAAATTATATAAAAGCAGGTTTTTTTCTTGCTTTATTGACTCTGAAACACTTTGAGTTTCTGCATTTTATAATCTTGCCTTCAATGTAGCAACTTATCTTGGATGCCTTGGGATATCTGGTTACATCAAAAGTTGTATATATAACTTTTTTAAAAAAATCATCTTTATTCTGAACTTAATAAAGACCAAATTAAATGGGATTGTACATGAAACTTCACATTAAACTGTCTTTTATGTGCAGTTTCCTTTTCTTTTTAAGTATGTAATAAATAAATAAGTAGTTTTCAAAGCTATTCTGCTTATCTATGCTTCTTTTTGCCCTTTCTATTCTCTTTTCTGCATTTTTAAAGTCTCAATGACACTCTTTTCTTTGTATTCTTTTTGTTACCCTATACCTATCTCCCTTTCTCTTTATCCTCTCCTTCACTGCAAAAAAGAAAAGGAAACAAAATAGCACTTGAAACAAATATGTACAGTCACCTAAAAAAAGGTCACATACTGGCACTGACTGAAACTATGTCTTACTCTATGCCTGTAATCCATCATTTCTTTGTCAAGAGGTAGGTAGCATGGTCATCATCAGTACTCTGAAATTCCAGTTGGTCATTATAGTGATCACGGATCTCTATCTTGCCCCTGGACCCACATGAATCAGGAAGAGAAAGTGAAGCTGGTGACTGCACAACCCTCCTTCACTTAAATCCAATTCATTTGTATGTCATGGCCTCATCTCCCTGGTGTCATAAACAAAGGACAAACAACAACAAAAAGTCCTCTGAACTGATCATTGATCAATTGATCATTGCACTCATCAACATGTTTTAAGCTTTTCAAATTTACTTTTCTTTATCATATTATTGTATTACTAGTTCTACTGGTTCTGCTCCTTCTACTCTTCATCAATTCATACCAGTATCCACAGGTTTTTGGAAAACATTCCTTTTCTCATTTCTTATGGCAAAATATTATTCCATTACATTCACAAAGCATAATCTCTATAGCCATTCTTCATTTTATGGGCACCTCATTAATTTGTAATTCTGTGTCACTACAAGAAAATACTGTTATCAATATTTTCATCCATATGATTCTTCTTTCTTTCTTCCTTTTATGTCCTTCACTGGTTCGAAAGCATCTGCAAAATGTATTTATCTTTTGGACTTCAAGCCAAATTGCTTTTCAGAATTACTGAACCAATTCATAACTCTGCCAACAGTGCACACAATTATCTGATTTTCTGTTCAGTTGAGAATCTCATGGTTATGAACATCTAACTGATTATTAGGTTTCTCTAATGGTTTAATGATAGCATTTTAAAAAATTTCATAATCTGGTTTTATTTCTTAGAAACAAATTCGAACTTCACATAATTTCTTAATTTTCAACTTTGGTTCCATTGTCATTAACTTACTCCATTTGTTTGTTTCTGTTTTCTTCTTATGCTTATTATAAACCTCAGCTTCTGGAGTATAACTTTGTATCAGAATTGGATCACACTCCTTACTCCCCTCCTCAAGTGGGATGGACAAGCCCTGTTCATTCCTCTTCCTCTGAAGCCTACCTAGATGTTGCTGCTTTCTCTGACCAACTCTACAATCCTCAGTGTCTGGGTCTTTTTTATGGTGAAATAATGTGGTTTGGTCCTTGGCCCTTCTCTTTTTCTTTCTACTTACACAATTCTTACCTGGGACTTCATTCCATCTCTTGCTTTGACTCTGACAAACCCCAACAAAAATGTCACAGATCAAGCTGGTTGCAGAACACATGTAAGTTAAAAGGTCCCTGGAGCTATCAGAATGCTGTTCCATCTTTGTCTCTTGTAGTGGCTCCAATAGATAACCTGAATTTGGGCCTCTTTCAGGGTCCACAAGTACTTGCCAAGAACTGCACTAGCCATGTCTCTCTTGGGGGCCTCTAATAAAAATTCCAAGATACTCTGTTGACTTCGTTGGCTGCTCTGGGTCCAACCTGAAGGCACAATTTAGATTTTCTGCCATGGTTCTGGTGTGAAATGCCAAAGTTTTTACTTTAGTCTTCTGAGAAGGCCACATGTATGAATGTACTAGCTGGCCATGTAGCCATGTAAACTGACCCTATGGTCACTTTTTTCTTTTCTTTTTTTTTTAATTTAATTAAATTTTAACTAATTAATTTCTTTTTAAATGTTCCACAATCACTTCCTTAAAATTAAGATTTTATCCCCCCCATACCTTCCCCCCTCCCCCCCTCCCCATGGCAGCATACAATTCTGTATAGGTTCTACATATACTTTCCTATTGAG
>CM053772.1:102882847-102908260 GCA_028658325.1 Potorous gilbertii | reverse complement strand
TGAGAAAAGTTTCAAGAGTTACAAATATTCTTTCCATGTAGGAATGTAAGCAGTTCAACTTTAGTAAGTTGCTTATGATTTCTCTTTCCTGTTTACCGTTGCATGCTTCTCTTGATTCTTGTGTTTGGCAGTCAAATTTTCTGTTCAGCTCTGGTCTTTTCCTCAAGAATGCTTGAAAGTTCTCTATTTCATTGAATGACCATTTTTCCCCTGAAGGATTATACTCAGTTTTTCTGGGTAAGTGATTCTTAATTTTAATCCTAGTTCCTTTGACTTCTGAAATATCATCTTCCAGACCCTGTGATCCCTTAATGTAGAAGCTGCTGGATCTTGTGTTATCCTGCTTGCATTTCCATAATACTCAGATTGCTTCTTTCTGGTTTCTTGCAATATTTTTCCCCTTGACCTGAGAACTCTGGAGTCTGGCTGCAATATTCCTAGGTGTTTTTATTTTCAATCTCTTCCAGGAGGTGATTGATGAATTCTTTCAATATTCATTTTACCCTCTGGTTCTAGAATATCAGGGTAGTGTTACTTGATAATTTCATGAAAGATGATGTCTAGGTTCTCTTTTTGATCATGACTTTCACCTAGTCCCATAATTTTTAAATTGTGTCTCCTGGATATATGTTGCTTTTTGAGTGAGATAGTTCATATTGTCTTCTGATTTTTTTCATTCTTTTGGTTTTGGTCTGTAATTTCTTGGTTTCTCATAAAGTCATTAATTTCCATTTGCTCCATTTTAGTTTTTAAAGAACTATTTTCTTCAGTGAGATTTTGAACCTCCTTTTCCATTTGGTCCATTCTTCTTTTTAAAACATTTATCTCTTCATTGACTTTTGGGACCTCTTTTCCCAATTGAGTTAGCCTATTTTTAAAGGTGCTATTTTCTTCAGCATTTTTTGGGGCCTTCTTTAGCAAGCTGTTGACTTGCTTTTCATGATTTTCTTGCATCGCTCTCATTTCTCTTCCCAATTTTTCCTCCTTCTCTCTTACTTGATTTTCAAAATCTTTTCTGAGCTCTTCTATGGCCTGATATGAATGCATATTTTTTGGAGGTTTTGAATGTAGAAACCTTGACTTTTCTCTCTTCTTCTGATGGTATGCTTTATTGTTCCTCATCAAAATGTATGGAAGAAAATACCTGTTCACCAAGCAAGTAACCTTCTATGGTCTTATTTTTTCCCTTTTGGGAGCATTTTCCAGCTATTATTTGACTTTGGAGTCTTTTGTCAAGTGGATGATATACTCTAAGAACCTGTAAGTTCTCAGTTCCTCCATGATGGTACAATCAAGTGAGAGCTGTTTCCTCCCCAACACAAGTGCTTCTCAACACCCCAGGGCCACCACTCAGAACTGAGCCTCAGATCAGCTGCTCAGTTTCCCCAGAGTCTTTAGTCCAGGGTTTCAAAAATGAACACTTGCTGCCACCCTGGACCTGGGACTAGAACCACACCTTGCTCCTTTCTCACACAGGTGAAACAACTTTCTTACTGACTTTTGAAACTGTCTTTGGCATTTGTGAGTTGAAAAATGTGGGAACTACAGCTGTTACCCAGGATTATGCACCCTGTAGCCTGCTCCAGTCCTGTCAGAGTTGCTGCATGGTCAAGGCTGGACTGGGCTCTCCTCCATTTCCAATGTGACAGACTTTTCTGTCAGCCTTCCAGGCTGCCTTGAGCTAGAAATCTTTTTCTCTCTGTCATTTTGTGGCTTCTGCTGCTTTAGAATTTATTTAGTGTCATTTTTACAGGTATTTTATGGGCTACAAGAATAGAGTTTCTACAGGTCCATCCTTCTCCTCTGTCATCTTGGCTCAGCCCCTATCTCTTTCTTTTTGCTGTTATTTTAACTTTATCTTTATAAATTTAGCTGTTATGCCATTTTGATGAAAATACAAATAAAATATATTGTTACATTGTAATACCTTAAGCACAATGTCCTTTCCATTTATGTCTCTTGGTGTTGATCATTTAATTTTTACCTTATCTGACGTTATGATGACTCATGTTGGTTTTTCAAAAATCACCTGCAATGTAGTATATTTTGTTTCAGCCTCTCATTTTATTCAATATATGTCTGTCATTTCTATGTGCTCTCAAAGACCTTATAATGGGGTCCTCACACAAATGGGCAAGACATACAAATAAACTATGTACAGCATAAATTTTAAATAATCAATAGAGGGAATATATCATAATTAAGAGGGGATTGGAAAGGACTTCTTCAAGGTGAGTTATTACTTGGGATTTGAGAAAAGGTCATTAGATTTGACAATTAAGCAAGCATAGCTAGTTGTTTTTATTCTTATTTTGCAGAAAAGGATCTCTAAATTCTAAGAGATTTACATGACTTACTTGGTATCACTCAATCAATCTTTATCTAAAGGAGGATTAGAACTCAGGTCTTCCTGACTTACAGTGAAGTGCTACCCACTACACTATGCTAGCCCCTTTAGTGACTATATCTTCATTGGAACATTATTAGATTTGGGGAGGGTTAGATGAATAGGACATATGATCACATCAACAAATATAGTAAATCATATTTATCTAGTAAGAGCTTAGATCTTGAAAATAAATCTGAAAAGGAATCCAAAGACCATCTAGTTCAACTGTTTCAATTTTCAGGTGAAGAAATTGAAACTCAAGGAAATTAAGTGACTTACCCAACTCTCATTATTCATGTTAAAGGGGGAATTTGAATCCAAATTCTTTGTTTATAGTGTCAGTGCTTTGTCACCTGCACTAATTTATGGCTCTTTTCTCTTTTTGTTTTTATCTATTGTTTCCCTCCCTCCTTCCCTCCCTCCTTCTCTCTCTCTCTCTCTCTGACACACACACATATACACATGCATATATAGAGTACATATTATATATTATATATGTATAATATATATATGTGTGTGTGTATAAATAGTCTCCAGTTGTCATTCATGATGTTAGCATTCTCAACTCAACTTCATTTCCCATGTGAATGCCTACAACACATTCAGTCCTGTCCCTCTGCCTCACAGATTTTATCCTTTCCTTGAGGATACAGTGCAGCCATTATCTTCTGCATAAAATTTTCTTAATACTTAAAACTGGTGCCTTCTCTCTTATACAACTTTGTATTGATTAACTTTGTATTCATTGTGTGTGTATATTTATATATAGTATTATATGTGTGTATATAATGTATTGTGTGTATAGGTACATGGACCTGTCTTTTTTTCTGCTTGTTTTTGTTTTCCCAGCACTTGGCTTAATGCCTGACACACAGTAAACTTTTTAAAAACATGTGTTCCTCAGTTGTCTCCTGATTAGAACATAAGTTCTTTATGCTTTACTTACATCCCCTGTTCCTAACTAAGTGCATCAGGCATCAGTGCCTGATGCATGGTAAGCACTTTAAAATATTATTGATTTATTAATAATAAGTCCAATAGATATTTCCCATAAATCCTTCCCTCTTCCACAAGCATCTATTTTTCACAGGTTTCAGATCCCATATAAGTCTCAGATTTGCCAGCTTTAATTTCTGACCTAAGGCAGCAATCGCCTTTCCCCTAATCCACAGGAAGATTTATTCACTAAAAAACATATAGTCCTCAAGGCTGAGCTATGTGAGAACACTAGGCCTTGTGTTAGCAATTATTTACTCTAATCTAAAAATTCCTTAGGTGAGTTCTTCATGAGGAGATTGGTTTTTAACAAACCCAGAGGATACTGTACCCTTCAGGAGATATACCTCTGGTTTCTATGATGATTGCCCTCCTTAATGTCATTTAATTTTAAATTGTGTTTGTTAAGCACTGTATATAATCAATTTATTTATATTAACATTCTATCTTGATTCATTAAAAGTATATAAAATGGGAAGGGGAGTTGATCAAGAATTCACTTAGTCATTTTGATCAGGTTTCCAATGAATTTGATGGGATTATATGTCATGAATATTATTTGAAATTTCTAAGAGACAGATCCTCAAGGAGAATATTAGTATGCTCCTTAGTTTCTTGCTGAGATGACAATCAGGGATTGTTTGATGCTCCCTCCAAATGCATTGACTAGCCGGGATTTGGGACAATTTTTTATTCCAAGCATTGTCCTTTGTGTCACCATCTAACATAACATTACATATCTTAACAAAATATGGCATAGAATAGTGTGACATAAGTATATATTCATATATGTATATGCATGTATGTATATGTATACATCTGCATTCAATCTCATCCTAACTTGGGGACTTTCTTTTTCCTTCTTCCTTCCTTCCTTTCTTTCTTTTTCTTCCTTCCTTTCTCTCTTCCTCTTTCTTTCTTTTTTCTTTCTTTCTTTCTTTCTTCCTTCCTTCCTTCCTTCCTTCCTTCCTTCCTTCCTTCCTTCCTTCCTTCTTTCTTTTCCCTGTAATGTACTGGTCTTTTAGACAGGGAAGCCTGTGCCTGCATTGTCTGTAATATTAATGTAAGGTTGATGGTGAGTTGGGGGAAGAGTTAAAGATCTTTCCTGTCCATTAATAGACCTCAGTACCTTTTGTTTATTTCTCTTGAGTCACTGGGTCAGACAATTGTACCCCCCAGTTCTAAAAAATGTATAAATAATATGAGTTTTACCTTGAGGCTTACTCATTGGAAGTGTTTGTTTGGTCAGATACAACTCTGAGGTAGCTGCTAAGGAGGAGTCCCCTGGCTTTGAAAACCCAAATGTTGGTGCTTCTCTCTCTGGTGACTATGTATGTATGTAATGGTCAGACAACTGGATCTATCTGTTGATCTGTGATGTATGCCTTGCTTATGGTCAGATGATTGGAAGTCTTATCTATTTGTCTTTATTTCTATGCTTATATTTTCTATTGATTAAAGTGATTGCTGACCCCTCAAAAGTTGCTTTCCTTTTAGAAAAGTGGATCTAAGAACCTGTATGTAAGGTCCTCTTGTGTATACTGGGGTCCTTGCTGTTCACATTGTCTTTTCTCCAGAAAATGGAAATGGCTACCTTGGAGCAGAATCACACCGACAAATTTCTTCAAAAATAAAAACAAAAACAAATAATGAGATGATGGGTATGCCCAGCAGGCCCCAGATGAGAGTTAATAGACAATGTTTCTAAACCTCAACCTCACATGTGAGGAAAGAGGATTTTCTTTTTGTAGGCAGTGTGATCCCTTAATCTAGTCTTAAAGAAAAGGAATTTCATGCATTACTTCTAGTTACTGGGGTTATTTTTGTAAGTAACCTCAAATGTGAGAACCTGTTCTTAGTGTTTGGGTATCAGGTCTTTGAGAGAAAGAATAGAATCACACACATAATTCCTGAGTAATACTGCCTCTTTGAAAAAAAAAAAGACACCAATCCAGGTGACCTTTGTGACAGGAGAAGCAAGAAAAGAAGATTTAAGACAATTTCATCTAGAAGAAGATGACTTTTTAAGCTGTTCCTAAAGTATGTTTATCTTCTTAAGGGTGTCCAAAGTATAGGGTGACACAATGACTCCTGGGAAGACCAATTAGAAAGCAATATGTGGAGGAAAGGAACTCATCAGTATGCCAAAGCTTAGTTTTTATGATAATACCAAATCCAGTTTCCTTCTGAAACATTATTAGTTATGTGAGTGTTTTGTTTGGGGCCTTTTGTGAATTCTTTACATCTTCTGAGTTTTCTGTGAGGGTAAAAGCTGTCATAAATATTATTCATTGAGCACATTGCTTATAGGGAAACTGAGAATATGTTTTACCTCCATTGGGAAAAACATGATGCAGGTGTTATTTTGGAGGTCTATACCCTGTAGATTCTAAGATGGAGGTCGGTTATTATGAGAAGAAACAAAATGACCCAATTGGGGAACAAATCCATGTCATGTCAGAATTTTGGGGAGCCCTGAACCATGGTTAATAAACATATATGCTTTATGTAATTGACTAAACACTATTAATCGTGATTTTTTTGTACTTACTAATAGATGTTTATGTCAACTTTTAATGGGTAACACTTGCAATTCTGCTAATTATGGTTGTTTTATCAACAATCACCAGAATCACTCAGACTTTTACCTTTTGCCTCATTTTTTTTCATATTTCTGGTCAACCTGCTCAGTTCAACCACCTTTATTACTTTTTTTTCTGCCCAGTTGGATTTAATGCATCCTCTTTTCATTTAATACTGATAACTTCTCTTAGAAATACTGTATCCTATCGCTCTTACATTTTGAGAAGGCAACTCTGCTCACCAATAAGGCATATCAGTGCTGTGCACAGTAGGATGCTCAATTAATAATTGATTTGTGAATGAAAAAGTTTAAAGATACTCAGTAATTAGTGAATAAACCAGTTTTGATCAAGTAAAGTCTCTACCCACAAAACCTCGAAGAGGTATATCCTTTTTTATGTAGATGAGGGGGTACTAAATATTCCAATGTCTTCTCAAAGTACTAAATCTTTGTTTACTATGGCACACAAATTTAAACTATACAACAATCAAAATTCATTTTTTATTTTAAATGAACATATTGAAGAATAGGCCAACTTCAGAGTAAATCAGATCATAAAATAATTGACCATGTCAAAAATGTTAATACAACAAATACAGTGTTTATATGTATGCCTAAAGAACTCAAGATGTGTTCAGAAAGGATTATTGAAATTGTTCTTGCTTCATGTCATAGTTTTCTATTTGTAACATGTAGTTGTATTAGATAAATGCCACTTTAAGTGTATGTAGTATAGTTTCATATTGCTCCAGCATTTGCTGTTATACTTTTAACATTTTCTTACTTTCATAATTTAGTTTAATAGATTTGGGGATGTTGTAGTCTGTTTTGCATTAATAAGCATATATGCCAATTTTCAACACTGTTTCACAGCTTGATTCTTGTACTCTACTCTATGATCAGAGAAAAAACTTATATTTATCATCTGCCTCATCTCAGATCTGACATCCTCTGCAACCATTGTCCATACCTGAGATTGTCAAAGAGGAAACTAAGTACTCATAATTTTAGTACGATTATGCACATTATCTAAAGGGATAAATTATAATCAGTAGATCACACAGATGCACTTCTGTTGTCAAGCATTTTTTGCTTTGTGGCTTACATTTTTGGAGGGCGGTCTAACAGTCACTTGGAAATTTTGTTGGGAAAGGCAGGGACCTCAGAGATGGAGAGGTTAGAGGCAGCATACAAAGAAAAGCCAAAATGTTGCTAAGTATAATCTTTGAGAGATGTAGAATAAGTCAAACAGAACTAAAACAAAAATAGGCCTGAAGTCAGAAATGATAGATCTCTATAACCATTTTATTTATTTGCTCCACCCTCTTTTCTTATCCAGGGTTATAAACTCTTCAATAGTCTCAGAGTCATTGTGTTGACCTCATTGTTGTATGCCTTTGAAACCTGAACATATACCAGCACCATGCCAGGAAAATGAATCTTTTCCTTTTTAATTGTCTTGGGAAGATTCTGAAGATCACCTGGTAGGATAAAGTACCAGACACAGGTCCTTACTCAAACTAAACTGCCAAGTATTCAAACTCTGCTTCAGAGTGTTGTGCAACTCAGATGGCCTCGTCATGTTGTTCAAATGCAAAACATACACTTATCAAAAAGACTATTTTATAGAGAACTCACACAAGGCAAATAATCACATGGTGGTCAGAAGAAGTGATACAGGGACACTCTCAAGGTCTCTCTTAAGAACTTTATAATTGATTTGTGACATGGGAGACACTGGCACTGGACTGCTCAGCAAAAAAAACCACAGGATGTGCAAATTTAAAGAATGAACCCAAAATTTTCACACAGACTATTTGTGCCTGACCTGTAGTAGAGCATTCTGAACTTGTATTGGTCTGATCAGCCAGTCAGACACATTGAAACTTGAATCTAGCATAGTGATATCATTTTGGTCCTCTTTGAGAATGAAGAACAACACCCAACCAGTCTTTAGCTAGGTTTGTGTGTGTGAACTTCACTGATGTATGGATTTATAGCAACCACACATGAGAAGAAAGAAAGAAGGACTATGTCTTCACAGTGCTATATTTATTGGAATGATTGGGACATTCAGTTTGATCAGAATTCATCACTAATATGTGTATACATAATTTTCTCTCTTATTTTCTTCACTACTTTCCTCTACTTTCCATACACTATATGAAGAAAATTGAATTCTCCATTGGGTTTTTTTTATTTTGCATCATATCTATTTCCAAATAAACTTCTTTCCTTTTCTCCTTGTTGGCTATTTCCATGTAACAAAGATGACAAAAATTAATAATCAGCAAAAACCAGTCATTATGTTGACTAAAATTGACAGCTTGTGAAATATTCTATACCTAGAGAACATACCTCTCTAATCAAAGAAGGGAGATATATTTTCCCATCATTTCCAGGTATCATGGTTTGTAATTCCATTTGCATAGCATTCATTCATTTTATTGTGCTTTTTTACTTTTATTGTTCCTTCCTTGCTGTAGTGTTTATGTATATTGTTTTCATTCTACTTTCTTCACTTTGTACAAGTTCGTATCGGTCTTGGTACAGTCATCTGAATTCTTTGGTCTCCTAATTTCTTCTTATTTCTTATGGCACAGTATTATCCCATTATTTTCAGCTACCAAAATTTATTTAGATGTCTTCTAATAAGTGGACACTTTGTTTTCACTTTGGTACTACCATAAGCAGTTTTGTAAGAAATGTATTAGTATATATGAGACATTTCCTTGTGTCTATGAGTTCCTTGTGGGGTATATGCTGAGCAATGGGCACTCTAAATCAATTGGCATGCATGTTGGAATCATTTCTTGTATAATTCCAAACTTCTTAACAAATGTGTTCAACAAACAAGACAATTGAATTTTAAAAGTATGCAAGTTAAGAAGAAAATTAAGCTAACACCATGAGGATTTAGAATTTGAATCTGAATCTTGAGGAAGATAGAAAATACCCCACTGACACTTTTTGGAAAGTTAGTGGCTTTGGAAAGCTCAGTGGATAAAGTACTGAGCTTGGAGTCAGGAAGATCTGAGTTCCAATCTGACCTCAGACACCTACTAGTCCTGTGACTCTGGGCAAGTCATTTAACCTCTGTTTGTCAATCCACTGGAGAAAAAATGCCAAACTACTCCAGTATCTTTGCCAAGAAAACCCCATGGACAATAGTGATTTGGATGGTTCACAGAATCAAACATAATTGAACAACTTTTGTTGAATGTTTCAGATATATCAGTAAACTAGGTTCTCCATTCCTCTCCCCTCATTGCTTTGAGCTTTCATATTGGCATAATCATCAGGATGCTTTCGTTCTCTTAATTACATGACAATTCAGTAGAAAAAGCAATGGATTTGGAGTGAGAAGACCTAGTTTCAAATCTTGATATTGCCTTTTACAACCTGCATGTCCTTGAGCAAATATCTTAACTTCTATGGACTTCAGTCTGATTTGTAAAATGAATGGATTGATTTTTAGATTATATGGCCTTGCTTTTGATCTATATGCTCAAGTTTGTTTGTTTTTTCCACAGATAGTTAGAGATACATTGCACCTCCACGTAGAGGTCTTACCTTATTAGTTCAATCCAAAAATCCATTCATTCAAATGGCCCAACTGATATATTTTTCATACCTTCAGTCTGGAAGAGCAAAATGATATGATATGACATTGTGATTAAGGTTATTTGTTTTAATAAAAATGGGTCAAACTTTTCCCCATTTAGTTTTTTCAAGAATATACAGTCCAGTTCACATAATGAATAAGAATGCTAGATTATGTTCGGATGATATTACAGCAGAGGAATGTCCAGATAGTATAGCATAGCATTGTGTTTCAAATCCATAGAACCTTTTTCTCTTGATGCTCCATATGGTGGCAATTAAGTTCACCTTCCCTGCTGAGCACTGAAAAGGAAAGGAATCATGGGGAAGCCATATTAAAACATTTAATTACTTTATGCTTTAAATATAAGCTTTCTGTGAGAAATGGAAGGGTGTTTTTTTAAATAATTTTTCAGCCTCCTTGTATTCTCACTACAAATCTCCTAAAAGGCCCACAGACTTGCTCACTATTTAACCACTTATGCATAGAAGTAAATGACTAGGAATTTGGGCTCCCTGGAGCTAACTAATGAGCTTTCAAATGAAGGTAAGTATTCTAAGACATTTGAAAATTGAAAAATGAGGAGAAAAGAGATGTAAAATAATTGGCTCCCAAAAATATTCTTTATAATTTGCAATATCATAGTCATAGATTGAAGTTATCAGTTAAGAACAGCTTTGTATCTCAAAATAATCATAAAAAGTCTTTGGTAATTATGATGATTTTTTCCAATATAATTAGAAAGGAAGATAAGGATTTTGCAGAATTTTGTATATGTGTGGTATGTGTGTGTATGTATATGTGTATATATTTATACACATGCATGCATACATGCATATGTATACACACAGATACTAAGATCTCTAAATTTGTAATATAATTAAAGTAAAGTAAAGTAGATATGTGTATGTGTGTATGTGTAGGGGACATTTAAGCAGGAATGTTTATATTCACTATTTAAAAGAGACCACCACCTTAGGCCATATGTCAACATCTTACATCACTTATATTCTAGATTTAAACTGACCTTTCTTCACTTTCAGAAAATGGACAAAGTCCTTCCTAAGATCTGAATGTGTAAAGACTTGGTCCAGTTTTTGTGCAACTCTCCCCATTCCTTATCTTGTATTGTCTCCAACTGAAGTTATGTCAGGAAATTTTCAGAACTTAGATCAAATATAGTTTTTGTCTATGTCCTCATAGTTATAGATTCTAGGTCCTATACAATCACTCAAAGTAATACACATACAAATATAAAACACTTATACATGTATGTTTGTATGTATGGCACAGGATAGCCTTTATTCCACCTAAAGAAAATGTAGAAAACTTATGGTAACCCATAACAATTGATCTGTCTCTTCCCTTTCTAGTATGTCCCAACTTCTGAAGTTTGGAGTTCTCCAAAATCATAGCACAATAAGGTAGTGGGAGATGTAACCATTCATGTCCCCCCCTAAATTTCCAGTTAATCCATTTTTTATACCAGTGACCCATATAAGATTATTTTATTATCCTATGTTTATACTCTTCTAAATGAAAACACCTTTGGGCTTGCTATACAAAAGACCTCCTGATCTTTGGTGAGTCTTGCTTTCCTACAAGGTATTCAGCTTTATCACACTAAGAGGTATGAACCCCTAAGAAAAAAATTACATTATGGCTGCTAGAAACAGAGTCATCAGACCTGCACTATCTGTAAACTCAAAACCAAAAAAAAATGTTTAATGAGACAATGTTAAATGATTTTACTCCCATATACAGTGACTTGAATGCCCTCCCTATTTCTCCAGCTGTGGGATTTTGTTCATGATCTTCTTGACTTTAAGTTTGCCCTACTCTGGAATCTCTCCTTCCCTTGATTAAAGCCTGGATCCCCGAACTTTCAAACTTGAAAACACTAGAAGTTTTGACACTGGTTCTGTCCAGGAAATCCTTGTCTTGCTAGAAGGTAGATTTCAGTATTGAATTGCCTAATAGAACTGTCTTCCTCTCTCTGAGGGCTGAAGTAAAGGCACTTTCTTCTCCCTTTCCCTTTTCCTCTCATTTTCCCTTTCCCTTTCCTTTTCTCTTCCCATCCTTCACCCAGACTATCTCACCATCTGCTTGCCTACCTCACCTGTGCTAGTACAGTCCACACTAGATATTAGACCTAGATCTCTACATTAGGTCTTCCTGAATCCATTGATCCTTCCTTTCATATAGTTCCCCCTTCAAGATTTTCACAATAAAACTACTTTTCCAAATCACCATTGTTGCATTAGAAAATAAAGCTCTTGGAGGTGGACTGTAACTTTAAAAAAAAGTGTACACAGTTCTTAGCAATGTCTAGAATACAGTAAATACCTATAAATCTTCCTCTTTTCCACCATTCCCATTTTTATCTTTTTTGAAATTGGATAACACACTTTACTTTTTTTTCTATTTCTTTTTTATTATTTTATTTATTCTTTTTAATGTTCTACAATCAATACCATAAAACTTAGAATTTTACCCTCCTACCTACCCTCCACAGCCCTCCCTCCCCAAGATGGCATACAGTTCTATAGAGGATCTACATATACTTTCCTACTGAATATGTTTTTGCTATAGTCATGATGTGTAGAAGAACTAAAATAAATGGAAATCACACAACAAATCAAAACACAATACACACACACAAACACACACGAGCATGATCTACTATACTCTGGGAATGAATTCCTTAGTTCTTTCTCTGAGTGTGGAATGCATTTTGCCTTAGAAAACCACTGGGAATTTTTTTTTTAAGTTCTTACGTTAGTAGGAAGTTCCAAGTCTACCAGAAAAAACTCTCGCATGCTGTGGTCATTGCTATGCACAGAGTTCTCTTAGTTCTGCTCCTTTTACTCAGTATCAGATCATATAAGTCTTTCCAGGGCTCCCTGAAGTCTTCTTGTTCATCATTTCTTGTGGTCCAATAGTACTCCATTACATTCATATACCATAATTTATTCAGCCATTCCCCAATAGATGGGCATCCCTTTGATTTCCAGGTTTTGGCAACTACAAAGAGTGCTGCTATAAATATTTTTGTACATTTAGGTCCCTTTCCCATTTTTATGATCTCTTGGGATACAGTCATAGTAGCAATATTGCTGGGTCAAAGGGTATGCACATTTTTGTAGCCCTTTGGGCATAGTTCCAAATCTCTCTCCAGAATGGTTGGATGATCTCACAGCTCCACCAACAATGAATTAGTGTTCCAACTCTCTCACATCCTCTGCAACATTTATCATTTTCCTGTTCTGTCATGTTTGCCAATATTTTAGGTATGATGGGGTACCTCAGAGCTGTTTTGATTTGCATCTCTCATTGAGAGCATTTTTTTCATATGATTATAGATAGCTTTAATTTCTTCCTATGAAAATTGCCTGTTCATATCCTTTGACCATTTATCAATTGAGGAATGACTTATATAGTTGTACATTTGAGTCAGTTCTGTATATGTTCTAGAAATAAGGTCTTTATCCCTGAGATTAACTGTAAAAATTCTTTCTCAATTTACTACATCCCTGCAAATTTTGGTTGCATTGGGTTTGGTTGTGCAAAATCTTTTCAGTTTAATGTAATCAAAATTATCCATCTTGCATTTCATAATTCTTTCTATCTCTTCTTTAGTAAAAAATTCTTCCCTTCTCCATAAATCTGATAAATACACTATTTCTTGCTCCTCCAGTTTGTCCACGGTATCAATCTTTATACCTAGATCATGTACACATTTGGAATTTATTCTTCTCTACAGTGTCAGTCATGGGTCTATGCCTAGTTTCCACCACACTGTTATCCAGTTTTCCCAGCAAATTTTGTCCAACAGTGAGTTCTTATCCCAGAAGCTGGGCCTTTGGGTTTATCAAATAGGAGATTGCTGTATTCCTTGCCTACTGTGTCTTGAGTGCCAAATCTATTCCACTTGTCTACCCTTCTGTTTCTTAGCCAGTACCAAGTGGTTTTGATAATTGCTGCTTTATAGTACAATTTGAGATCTGGTAGCACTAGGCCACCTTCCCTAGCATTCTTTTCATTAGTCCCTTTGATATTCTGGACCGTTTGCTCTTCCACATGAATTTTGATATTATTTTATTCAGTTCTGGAAAATAATTATCTGATCGTTTAATTGGTATGGCACTAAATTAGTAAATTAATTTAGATAGAATTGTCATTTTTATTTATAGTAGCTTGCCCTACCCATGAACAACTGATGTTTCTCCATTTACTTAAATCTGACTTTATTTCTGCACAAACTGTCTTGTAATTGTGTTCATATAGGCCCTGAGTTTGTTTTGGTAGGTAAACTGCCAAGTATTATATATTGTGTACCCTAGCTTTAAATGAGATTTCTCTTTCTATATCTTGCTGTTGGACTTTGTTGCTAATATATAGGAATGCAGAAGATTTGTGTGGGTTCATTTTGTAACCTGCAACTTTGCCAAAGATTTTTATTATTTCAAGTAGTATTTTACTTGAATCTCTGGGATTATCTAAGTATAACATCATATCATCTGCAAAGAGCAATAACTTAGTTTCTTCTTTGCCTATTCTTATTTCTTCAATTTCTTTATCTTGTCTAATTACTACAGTTAACATTTCTAGTACCATATTGAAAAATAGTGGTGACAATGGACATCCTTGTTTCACCCTTGATCTTATCCCTATTGCATATAATGCTTGCTGAAGGTTTTAGGTAGATACTGCTTATCATTTTATGGAAAGTTTCCTTCATTCTTATGTTCTCCAGTGTTTTTAATAGAAATTGATGTTATATTTTGTTGAAAGTTTTTCTGCATCTATTGAGAGAATCACGTGGTTTTTGTTGAAGTTTTTGTTGATATGATCAATAACGCTAATAATTTTCCTAATATTGAACCAGCACTGTATTCCTGGTATGAATCCTATCTGTTCATAATGTATTATTCTTATGATAACATGCTGTATGCATTTTGCTAAACTCTTATTTAAAATTTTTGAATCTACATTCATTAGAGAAATTGGTCTATAATTTTCTTTCTCTGTTTTGTCTCTTCCGGGTTGAGGTATCAAAACCATATTTGTATCATAGAAAGAATTTGGGAGGGCTCCTTCTTCCCCAATTTTCAAAAATACTCTATATAGTATTTGAATTAACTGTTCTTTAAATGTTTGATAGAATTCACTTGTAAATCCATCTGACCCTGGAAATTTTTTCCTAGGGAGTTTATTGATGTCTTGTTCAATTTCTTTCTCTGAGATGGGATTGTTTTAAGTATTCAACTTCCTCTTCTGTTAATCTGGGCAATTTGTATTTTTTAAAATACTCATCCATCTCATTTAGGTTATCGAATTTCTGGGTATAAAGTTGGACAAAGTAACTTCTCATTATTGTTTTAATATCCTCCTCATTGATGTTGAGTTCATCCTTTGATTTTTAATATTAGTAATTTGATTTTCTTCTTTCTTTTTTTAATTAAATTGACCAAAGGTTCATCAATTTTGTTAGTTTTTTCATAAAACCAACTATTGGTTTTATTTATTAATTCATTAGTTTTCCTAATTCCAATTTTATTAATCGCTCCTTTGATTTTCAGTATTTCTAATTTTTTATTTACTTAGGGATTTTCAGTTTGTTATTTTTCTAGGTTTTTCAACTGTATGCCCAAGTCATTGATCTCCTCTTTCTCTATTTTATTTATGGAGGCATTCAAAGATATAAAACTTCCTCTAAGAACTGCTTTTGCAGTATCCCATAAGACTTGGTAGGTTGTCTCATTATTGTCATTCTCTTGAATGAAGTTGTTGATTGTTTCTATGATTTCTTCTTTAACCCACTCCTTCTTTAGGAGTAGATTATTTAGTTTCCAATTGATTTTTGCTTTATCTTTCCATGGCCTTTTATTACATATAATTTTTATTGCATTATGATCTGAGAAGGATGCACTGATTATCTCTGCCTTTCTGCACTAGATTGCAAGGTTTTTATGTCCTAGTACATGGTCAGTTTTTGTAAATGTGCCATATACCACTGAGAAAAAGGTATATTCCTTTCTATTCCCATTCAATATTCTCCAGAAATCTATCATATCTACCTTATTCAGAGTTTTATTTACCTCCTTACCTTCTTTCTTCTTTATTTTGAGGTTATATTTATCATGTTAAGAGAGGGGGAGGTTGAGGTCTCCCACTAGTGTAGTTTTGCTGTCAATTTCTTCCTTCAACTCCCACAACCTCTCTTCTAAGAATCTGGATGCTATGCCACTTGGAATATATATGTTTAGTAATGATATTGCTTCATTGTCTATAGTGCCTTTTAGCAGATTAGATGTATTTCTGCTTTTGCTTTGTCTGAGATTAGGATCGCTGTTTCTCCTTTTCTTACATCAGCTGAAGCCAACATATTCTGCTCCAACCTTTGACCTTTCTCTGGTGTCTTTCCCCCTCTTTCAAATGTGTTTCTTGTAAACAACATATTGTTGGATTATGGCTTTTAATCCATTCTGCTATCTGTCTCAGGTTTATGGCAGAGCTCATTCCATTCACATTCACAGTTATGATTACAATCTGTGTATTTCCCTCCATCCTCTTTCCCACCATTTGTGCTTTTAGCTCTCCTGTCTCCCTTCTCCTCCTCAATAGTATTCACTTTTCACCACCTCCTCCTGTAGCCTTCTCTTCCTTCTTTTAGCCCCCTTCCCTTTTACTCCCCTTAACCCTTATTACTTCTTCCCTACCTTTTCCCTCCCCTTTCTTCCCCCTTCCCCTCCTACTGCCTATAGAGCTAGTTAAGATTATCTACTTAAGTTTATTGCTCCCTCCTTGAAACCAATCAGATGACAGTACTTCAGAAACAATGCTCATCTTCCTACCTTCTTTCCCTCTACTGTAATTTTGTACTTCTTCCTGTGATGTAATTTACCATTTTTTGCTCCCTCCTTTTCACACCTCCTGTTTCAATTTCTTCACATACTTAAATCATATTTTTAACATGACATCATTTACTTTATACCCATTCTATCTACGTATATCCCTTTTATATTTCATAATAGGCACACAATTCTCACTATTAACAAGCATTATCTTACCTTATATGGAGGTAAACAGTTTGCCCAAGTTGAGTAACAAATTTCCCCCCTCCACCCCGTTTACCTTTTTATGATTCTCTTGATACCTGCATTTGGAGATCGAATTGTCTATCAAGTTCTGGTTATTTTGTCAGGAAGGTCTGGAAAGCCCTTCCTTCAATGAATGACTTTCTCCTTGTCTGAAATGTTATGTTGATCTTTGGTGGGTAGTTAATTTTTGGTTGTAGTCCCAATTCCTTTGCCTTATGGAATTTTGGATTCCAATTCCTTTGTTCTTTTAATGTAGAAGTTGCAAGGTCTTGTGTGATCCTGAGTGTAGTTTCTTGATATGTGAATTGTTTCTTTCTGGCTGCCTGTAGTATTTTCTCCTTCACTTTATAGTTCTGGAATTTGGCAATAATATTTCTTGGGATTTTGAGTTTGGGATCCCTTTCGGGACGTGAATGGTGGATTCTTTTGATGATTCTTTTGCCCTTTGAATCTAGCACTTGTGGGCAGTTTTCCTTGATGATTTCCTGGAAGATATTGTCCAGACTCCTTTTTTCATCATGGCTTTCTGGCAGGCCAGTTATTCTTAAATTTTCTTTCCTTCCAGGTCAGTTGTTTTCCCAATTACATGTTTTACATTTTCTTCTATCTTTTCAGTCTTTAGATTTTGTTTGACTGATTCTTGCTGTCTCATTGAGTCATTAGCTTCTACTTGCCCAGTTCTAATCTTTATCAAATTGTTTTCTTCAGTTAACTTTTTCATCTCCTTTTCCATCTGTCCAATTTTTCCTTTTTAATGAGCTATTTTCTCCAGTTAATTTTTGTACTTCCTTTTCCATTTGTCCAATTTTCCCAGTTAGATTTTGTGCTTCCTTTTTCATTTGACCAACTTTTCATTTAGGGAGTGGTTTTCTCCAGTTAATTTTTGTTCTTCCTTTTCCATTTGTTCAGTTTTCCTTTTCAAAGAGATGTTCTCATCAGTGAATTCTATTTTTATAATTTCAAAATCATTGGCCAGTTTTTCTTCTATTTCCTTCTTCAGCTATTCCAAAAGAGCTGCTTGTGCATGCTAGCAGTTCATAGTCCCTTCTGAAGTTTCAGATGGAATTATAGTCTCAGTACTGGCCTCTTTGGTATTTGTATTTTGGTTCTTATCCCCATAGAAAGATTCTATGCTTTTTTCATGCTTATTTTGCTTTTTTTTTTTTGTTCATGATGTTGATTGTGTGTTGTTGCTTCTGGTTCTTTCAGTTAAAAGCTGCAGAACTTGGTATTGAGCTGACTTGTATGAAAAAGCTAAGAGCAGGTTTTTGTGTTGTGTTTCCCTGAGCAGCCCTGGGGTTAGCTTGTTAAGTGTGGGGTAGGGGTGATCTGGTTTTGGGAGATCTCCTCAGTTTAACTGAGGCAAAGACAAGCTCAGGGGATGGTGATCCCAGCTGCACTGTTGTCTTCCCCTTTCCCCTGGAGTACTGAGACATGCCTAGATGCTAGTGGGAGTTCCCACCCCTCCTGGAGCTCCTCTCCTGGTGCTGAGGCTTGCCTGGATCCTAGTGTGAGTTTCCTCTGTCCTCTGTCTTCTGTCCTTCTGGTTTTCCTCAGCCACAGTAGGAGGAATCCCCCTTAGCTATTTTCTTAGCCTCAAGTGTTATGAGTCTACTTGCCCCCTCTGCTGTTCTTGCTGATCCAGAATTTTTCTGGGGAGATATTTTATGGTTCTTTCATGGTTATCAAGGTGGGAGGAGAGAGCATTCACTAAACACACCGCCATCTTTGTTCCCAGAAGTTCAAGTGGGTGACTTACCAATGTTTAATCTGTAGACTTAAAGTCTTGGGAGCTGCTGAGCTGATATCTTGGACTCAGCTGCCACCACTTGTTTGGCTCTGATGATCTCCCACCCTCAGCTGCTGCTCTGCTGGCTGCACCTGCTTCTGTCTCAAATTTCTCAAGTCTCTTCCACTCTGCTGCACTGGATGTGCTGCCCTGTGCGCTGCGGGCTCACCCGTAGGGAACAGATCCTTCATGTGGACCTTCCAGTGTGTCCTGGGCTCTGAATTGGCCACAGCCTGTCTCCCACTGGATTCCACCCTCCAAAATTTGGTCAAATTCTTCTTTCAGAGGTATCTGAAGGAGTTTGTCCAAGAGCTTATGTGAGTTGTTGCTCTCACTCTGCCATCTTGGCTCCACCCCTGCAATGTTTCCACACTTTACTTTTATAAAAGACACTTTTTTACATCTATCATATTATTTTCCCTGATTGTTATCCCTATCTGAACAGAAAAAATACATTTTCGTGGTCATACACCAAATTTGGGGCAGAGCAGTAATCATCTTCCAGTGGATCATGCTGTACCTACAAAAAATGGGAAAGAAAAACTATTTATTATTAATTGAACTATTTAAAAATCAAACACATTCTTCTTGAGGTATCATATTGATTTGGTCAAACATAATTTTGGTTTAGATAGGTTTGAGGTTATTAGAGAATGTGAGACAAAAGGAATGATGAGAAAGTATGAGAGACAGATACAAGTAGCTCTAACTGTCTGAAGAAATGCTAAGAAAAGAGTTTCCCATTACATTATGCTCCAAAATTGCTTTTCTCATCCCCCACCTTAAATTATTCTAACTTTCAGCTATTTAAAGATGAAATGGGCCATTTCAAAGATCCCAACACAAAAGGAGTTAAATGGTTCATCTGAGTTTCTAAGCTTTAGGAGTTCACTCAAAACACTTTCTGTGATTCTTTTAATTAAGGAACCAGGATGAGCACCTGTCTCATCTTCCTTCTTATGTCTTCAGAATCTGAAGTCTGTTTAATTTACATTAGAGAGAATAAAATAAATGGGACTTATAATGTTTCATAAATGCAGCCATATTTACAGTAAAAGGAAGGGGGAAGTTTTACTTTGTAATTTTTTCAATTTCTTGCAAACCAATTTTTCATTTAAAGGAAAAAAAGGCCATTAAAAGGAAAAGAACAATGGGCCATTACACAAAACAGAAGACATCTAGACATCTGTAAACATTAATTTACAATTAGTTATTTACAACTATAGAATCCCAAATATTAAATATCTGTCTACAAAGACAAAGTGAAATGGAGACAATCAACTTGAGAGATGTTTCTGTTGCATCTGTTCCATTTCAGAAAAAAAAAAGATTTTCAGCTTGAGTGGATCAGATAATAATCTTAATTTCTCATTTAGCTTGGGAAGGGCACTATAAATGGTGACACAGCTGCACTATTTAGCTCAATTCATTTGGCAGATGTTGATGGTCACAGAATTGATTCACAGCTATGAAGGTTTCTGATAATGCTACTTGGGCAAACCAAACTCAGTGGTTCTGCTATACAATGACTTCCTTGTTTGGCCACAATCTAAACACTGCAATCTGTTCTCTTCAGTATGGATTACTATGTTTATATGAAAGCAAGGAAACAACTTGAGAGGAAATTAAATGGTATCTTTGATTCTCATTGGCATAGCCCAAAACCAAACAATCTTAATGAAATATTTGCATCACGCGGTTGAAGAAGCTGCTGTGTTTTATTGTATTGAGGAAGTTCCTCTCTTGTCTTCCCTTCCCCTTTCCTCCTCCCCTCTCATCTCCTATGTTAAGTAGTTGCTGCTAGTAACTATGGCAGTTAGGTTTGCTGAATACTATATAACTTTCATTTCAATTTTCACTAGTAACACAAGATGTCATATTGAGAAAGACATAGCTCTGTCTTGTCACCCCTAAGATATAAGCAAGTGTTGTTCCTCCTCCTCCTTCTTCTGCAAGTACACTGTCCAAACAGCAATAGAGATATCTCAACTCTATTTATATTTGTCTATGTTAATATCTTTGGTATTGTTCCAGTCTCACTTATCTATTAATGATTGTTTCACTGCCCCCCCACCTTGTATGTGTATGTGTACATATATGTATTTATATTCACACATATATGCCTGTATATATACATACACATACATATATGTATATGTGTCTGTATTCACACATGTATACATAAGTATATATGTACACACATGTATAATTCAATTTATGTACATAAATAATATATATTGCACAAATATATATAAATACATAAATTCTACATGAATACAACAAGTTGCTTATAATAGTTTTATAATTTTATGTAGAATTCTCTTCTGTTCTTTGAACAAGGAAATATTTGTATTTTTTTATCATTTTCTAGTTCATAATAAAGTAAATTTTAAAAATGAAAATTCTATGACAGTAAACTACAGATATCATAATTTGTGCAATGAATATGCATAAAATTTTGTCTAGTAGTACCAAATTGACCTACTTAGATGAGTTCATGAGTGAAATTCATACTCCTGTTACATACAGTCTTTATAGCTTATAATGTTGTTTTTTTCTTTATTTTATGCATCATTTTCACTAAGCTCCCAGACTTTGAGGATTATTGTTCAGTTGTTCAATCATATACAACTTTTGATGGCCCTATGACCATGCTCTTCTGTCCTCCACTCTCTCCCAAAATCTGTCTGTGTTCATTGCTTTTATCTATCCCATACTCTGCTGTCCTCTTTTCCTTTTGTCTTTGATCTTTCTTAACATCAGCATCTTTTCCAACAAGTCCTGTCTTATTATGTGGCCAAAATATTTAAGCTTCAAGTTCAGTATTTGAATTTCCAGTGAATAGCCTGAATTTTTTTTAGTATTGACTAATTTGGTCTCCTTGCTGTCCAGAGAAATCTCAAAAGTCTTTTCAAGCACCATAGTAAGGAAGATTTGATTCTGTGGTGCTCAATTTTTCATATGGTCCAATACTCAAAGACATACATTGCTCCTGGAAAAGTCACAGCTTTGACTATATGAACCTTTGTCAGCAAAGTCATGTCTTTCTTTTTTTAGTATGATGTCCAGATTTACCTGGACATCATACTAAAGAAGTAAACATCTTTTAATTTCATGGCTGCATTCACCATCTGAAGTCATCTTCAAGCCCAATAATGCAAAATCTGATACTGCTTTCATTTCTTCTCACTCTATTTGGCAGGAAGGGATGGAACCAGTTTTCATGACCTCAGGTTTTTTTTTTTTATTGTAAGATTCAGGACAGCTTTTTTAAAATAACTAATTACTTTAGTTTTATTTTTCAACATTCTCTTCCACAAGATTTTGAGTTTCAAATTTTCTCCCCTTTTCTCCCCTCCACCCACCCCGACATCATGAATTCTGATTAACCCTTCCCCAATCTGCCCTCCCTTCTATCACATCTCTCCCTTCACTCATCTCCTTCCCCTCTATTTTCTTATAGGGCAAGATAGATTTCTGGATCCATTGACTGTATATCTCATTTTGCAGTTACATATTCAAATGATCTTTAACATTCATTATTAAAACTTTGAGTTCCAACTTCTCTCCCTTCCTTCCTCCCCTCACATCACCACTGAGAGGGCAAGCAATTTGCTATAGATTACCCATGTGTAGTCTTGCAAAACATTTCCATAACAGTCAATTTCTGAAAGACTAGCTACATTTCCCTCCATCATAAATAAACTCCCTGTTTATTCTATTTTCTCTTTTGACCTTTTAAAAAGTGTTTACTTCTAATTACCCCCTCCTGTCATTTGCCCTCCTTTCTATAATCCCCATCCCTCCACATATCACAATTCCCTATTTTCCTATAGTGTAAGACAGATTTTTATACTAAACTGAGTGTGCATGTTACTTCCTCCTTAAGTTAAATCAAATGAGGCTAAGATTTACTCTTTCCATCTCACCTCTCCCCTCTTCCGCTCCTTTCAAAAATCTTGTTATTATCTTTTATGTGAGAGATAATTTACCCAATCCTATTTCTCCCTTTCTCCTCTCAAAATATTCCTCTCTCACCTCTTAATTTTATTTTTTAGATATCATCCCTTTATATTCAATTTCACCTTGTGCCCTCTGTCTATATGTGTATAATTCCCCCAACTACCCTTATACTGAGAAAAGTCTCAAGTCTTACAAATATTATCTTTACATGTAAGAATGTAAACAATTCAACCTTAATAAGTCCCTCATGATTTCTCTTTACTGTTTATCTTTTTATACTTCTCTTGTCTTTTATGTTTTAAAGTCAAATTTTCTTCTTCAAGAGTGCTTGAAAGTCATCTATTTCAATGAATGACCATTTTCTCCCTGAAGTACCATACTCAGTTTGGGTGGATAGGTAATTCTTGGTTTTAATTCTAGCTCCTTTGACCTCTGTAATATTTTATTCCAAGCCCTTTGATTCCTTAATGTAGAAGCTGCTCGATCTTGTGTTGCCCTGACTGTATTTCTGCAATACCGAATTGGTTCTTTCTGGCTGCTTGCAATATTTTCTCCTTGACCTGGGAGCTCTGAAATTTGGCTATAATATTCCTAGGAATTTTCCTTTTGGGACCTCTTTCAGCATTCAGTTTGTGGATTCTTTCAATATCTATTTGTATGCTGCTGTTCTAGAATATCTGGGTAGCTTTTCTTGATAACCACTTCAAAGATTATGTCTACGGTCATTTTTGATCATGGTTTTCAGGCATTTCAATAATTTTTAAATTGTATCTCCTGGATATATTTTCCAGATTAGTCACTTTTCCAATGAGACATTTCACATTATCTGCTATTTTTTTCATTCATTTGGTTTTATTTTATAGTTTCTTGATTTTTTATAAAGCTTCTATCTGCTCCATTCTGATCTTTAAAGAATTATATTCTTCAGTGAGCTTTTGGACCTCCTTTTTCATCTGAATTCTGCTTTTTAAGGCATTGTCCTCTTCACTGACTTTTTGGATCTCTTTTGCCATTTGGGTTAGTTTATTTTTTAAGGTGTCACTTTCTTCAGCATTTTTTGGATTTCCTTTAGTAAACTGTTGACTACTTTTTCATGATTTCCTTGCATCATTCTAGGTTTGCTTCCCAATTTTTGCTCTGCTTCTCTTACTTGACTTTCAAAATCCTTTTTGAGCTCTTCCATGGCCTGAGACCAATTAGTATTTTTCGTTGAGGCTTTGGAAGTAGGATCTTTGACTTTGTCTTCTGTTTGTATATTTTGGTCTTCCTTGTTACCAAAATAAGAGTCTATAGTATGATTATTGCTTGTTTCCCCAGGCACATACTTGACTTTTGACATCAGAGATGCCAAAGACTCTGTCTCCCCGAGGCCTGCTTAGGTCATTTCTGAGCCAACAAGGTCCATGTTGGCCTGCCCTCTGCTCCCACCACAGCATAATAGACAGCTTCTCTCGACCTTCCAGGCCATCTTGGGCTGGAGATTAGCTTCACTCTGCATTTTAATGGGTTCTGCAGTTCCAGAATTTGTTTAGAGCTACTTTTTACAGGTATTTGACTGGGCTTGCAGGGAGCGTTCTAGCAAGCCTCTGCTTCTACTCCACCAGTTCCCATGGGCCAGTTTTTTTAATCTCTTCTTTTACCCTCATCAAGATGCTTCTTAATTCTTCTTCAATTATGACATCAAAGTGGTATTGTCTGCATATCTAAGACTATTGATATTTCTCCAAGCAACCTTAATTCTGACTTTTGATTCACCCAGCCCTGGCATTTTGTATGTTATACTGTGCTTGAGTTGAATAAAGTGACAATCTATCACTTTTTCATACTCCTTTCCCAATCTAAAAGTAATGTTTTTTTTTTTTCCTCATGGTGAGTCCTAACTGTAGTTTCTTGACCTGTATATAGATTCCTTAGAAGACAAGATGATCTGGTATTCCCATCTCTTTGATGACGTACCACATTTTATTGTGATCCACAAAGTCAAAGTCAAAAGTATTAGTGTAGTCAATGAAGTAGAAATAGATTTTCTTTTTCCTGGAGCTCCCTTACCTTCTCCATAATACTGTAAATGTCAGCAACTTGGTAGGTAGTTCCTCTGCCTCTTCTAAAACCAGGCTGATTTTCTTGTTATCTTTGCAATAGTCTGTTAGTTGGTCCTTGAATTAGTAAGCACCCCAACATACACAGATAGGCCTACTTTCACAGGTTCCTAAATCTGCATTTATAAAAGGAAAGGTAACTTTTGAGGGCTCAACAATCACTTTAATCAGGTTAAACAAATGCGTCTAGACATATCTTTTTATCTTTTACATTCACAAAGTTACCAAGTCTTCCCTCTATTCAACAAACAACCTTTTTACCTTCATCAAAAGCAATAGAGAGGGCTCAAGTGCCTGAGTCAGAGCAATATTGATTTACAATTTACATACATCCCTGGATAGAGAGAAACTTTACATCTGAGCAGTTAGGGGGTTTGAGCATATGACCACTCAGAGTTTCAACCAAGTAATCACAAGATCCTTCTCATTAACCTCTCCATATTTTAGTTATACTTGGCTTCTGACTGGCTCAGAGTCAGCAGGCACAAAAATCCAAATGACTCAGCACAGCTGTAAACCATCAGGGCTCAAAGGGAACCGAGCCCTCAGGTGCTCACCATCTAGTTTGAGACTGGAAAGCAACTCCAAATAAACAAATTCTACCCTGCTTGCTGCCACAGACATTCTGCATAAGGTAGGATTTGAAATCTTGAAGGAATCCAGGAAATTCTGACTTCCCATAATGACATTTAGCAAAACAGTTTATTAGAATTTTTTCAATTTTCTTGCATTTATTAACTTTCTTGTTATACTTATATATTCTTGGAAAGTTTTATTCATTTATGTCATACATTCTTTGTTTTTTTTTATTTTAAATAAATTTATTTAACTTTTTACATTCATTTTCACAAGATTTTTGGGTTCCAAAATTTTCTCCCCATTTGTG
>CM053772.1:102836271-102882347 GCA_028658325.1 Potorous gilbertii | reverse complement strand
ATTGTTTTTCCAATGAGATATTTCACATTCTCTTCCATTTTTTCATTCTTTTGGTTTTGTTTTGTGATTTCTTGGTTTCTCAGAAAGTCATTGTCCTCCATCTGTTCCATTCTTATTTTGAGAGAACTATTTTCTTCAGTGAGCTTTTTCACCTCTTTTTCCACTTGGCTAATTCTGCTTTTGAAAGCATTCTTCTCCTCATTGGCTTTTTGAACCTCTTTTGCTAATTGAGTTAGCCTATTTTTCAAGGTGTTATTTTCTTCAGCATTTTTTGGGTTTCCTTTATCAAGGTATTGACCCATTTTGCATGCTTTGCTTGCATCTCTCTCATTTCTCTTCCCAGTTTTTCCTCCACCTGTCTAACTTGATTTTCAAATTCTTTTTGAGCTCCTCCATGGCCTGAGCCCATTCGATATCTATTTCAGATGTTTGGGATATAGAGGCCTTGACTCCTATGTCTTCCCTGATGGTAAGCATTTGTCTTCCTTGTCAGAGAGGAATGGCGGTATCATCTGTTCATCAAGAAAGTAACCTTCTATGGTCTTATTTTTTTTTTTTACTTTTATGGGCATTTTCCCAGCCAGTTACTTGACTTCTGAGATTCCTCTTCACCCCCACCTAGATCTGCCCAGCTAGTGCTTGGGGTCTGAGATTCAAATGCTGCTCCTCAGCCTTTGGGCTTTCAGCAGCAGGCCTGGCTGCTATTCAATGGGAGCTTAAGTTCTTGTGCTCAGGTGGGGGCAGGGCCGCCTCCCAGGCTCAGTTCCCTCAGGGGTATATGGGAGACCTTCCATAATGGAGTTCCTCCTGAGCTCCTGCCGAGTTCCTGCCTGCTCCATGAGCCTCTGGCTGCCTACTGCCTCTGCTTATGCCTCCCAAGGGGGCCCGAGTCATGGAGACACCCTGCTCCCCTCTCAGCCTGTCCAAACGTCTCTTTCACTGAGCTGTGTGTCTGTGGGTGGAGGGACCTTTGTGGCCACTGGATATTATGTCCCTGAAGCCTGCTCAGATCTGCTCACTTTTCCCTGTGCTGTGGCCAGGACAGGGCAGGGCTGGGCTCCACTCGAGTCCGGTGTGTAATGGACCTTTGGTATCAGTTTTTCAGGGCTCTCTGGAATGGAAATCTCTTTCACCCCGTTGCTACGTGGCTTCTACTGTTCCAGAATTTGTTGGGAGTTCTTTTTATAGATAATTATAGGCTGTGGTTTCAGAGCTAGCATATGTGAGTCTTTCTACTCTGCCATCTTGATCAGTGAGCATATTATATTGCTCTTGCAGCGTTCACATGAGATTTTAAAAAATAACCCATTCTCTAGCTGTCAACCCTCTTGTAAGTTGGGAGCATTCCTAAAAGGAATATGCAGAAAAATACCCAGAACTAGACTCATCAACTTCCTCCTCTAAGGCCAGGGATCATGTACTCATTCCTTCATTTAGCGTTGACTGTTCCTTCTTGTTGAGGGAAGACTCTTTCCTCAATATCTCTAACTTTTAAAACGTGTGCTCTTGAAGGGTACATTTTTGCACACTCTCTCGGAGAAATATTTTCCTTTGAAAACACAGCAAAAGAACGTAATGAGACTTGTATGCAAGGCATGAAATCCAGCAGTAAACTGACAGAAATTCAACTAAGGTGGCAAATCAGTTCAATCTAGTTTCATTTGTGCAAAATCAACCTAGTGTGAGTAGAAACACACTTGATCACTGCTGTTATAGAATGAATGAAAATTTATTTAAAAAATGATTGCTCTTCTCATTGATTTTTTCTTCCTTCAGTGCTCTTTCTCCAAATACAAGAAGCTCAGCTTTATTTACTGTAATCATGAAAATAATTTTTAAAAATCTTAATAGATATTTTCTAATGTTTACTTGCTGTTTTCCTAAATTTTGTCCTTAAATGTTCTAATTTTTTCCCTTTCTTTAGTTATCTCAAACTGACCCCACAAATTTGTTTTTTTTTCCAATTGCTTCTTATTGCATTACAGGGCAATGCTATTCATGATGACATCTTTTTTTTTTAAAGATTTTATAAATGAGTTTATGTGTTAAGCCACTTACTCTAACTTGTCTTAATTTCTCCATTAGGTGAATAGAAAAAATCTGACCTAATAGGAAGTTTCTTTCCTTTTGTGGTCTCTTTGTCATTATTTTCTTTTTAAGCTTTGGTTATGCTTCTTAATCAATATTTATTTCCTTTATTCTAGGTACTTCCTTTTTGAAGGCCTCAATAACTGAGTTGTCAGGTTGAATGTTTAACTGCATTTTAAAATTACTTTTCCTTGGCTTAAAAATCACTGTATTCTTTCCTCTAATTTTTACTAAATTTATAGCAAATGATTTGACTGATTCAAGAACTATTCCCACATTAGTAACAAGCAAATTTATTTCTATTAAATTATAATTAATTTTTTCAATATTTCTTGCCAGCTAATATGTTCAGTATTTCCCAACTCTTTTTTTCAAATCCATATTCATTATATATGTGTATATAAGTAAGATATATAGATATATCTCTACCTATCTATGTATGTGTGTGTGTATGTGTATACAGTTATCCCTTCCACATTGTGGGGACTATGGATGTGGCAATTCTGTGATCTGGAAAATTCCCATAAATATTTTTGGCCTTCCCTTTGTAGAAGAGAAGAAGTCTGAATTTTTGTCTTTTTGTAAATGGATGTTTACAACCTTATTGTAAAAGTTAAGTTGATATACAATTATATACATATACTTTATGCATTTCTGAATTTCCAAAATTTTTCTTTTATCTGCTGCCTTTTGTGTGTCATCTGAGTCTTCTGCAAAATTCCTCCAAAAATCTCATTTAATTTCTTATGCCAATCTTCAATATATCAAAACTGCAAAGGGGAAAATTGTGATGTGTAAGGGATAAATGGGTATATATACACACATATACAAATGCACATATATGTGTATGTATACATACATATACATATAAATATGAATACATATACATATATACACACATGTGAGTCAACTTCTGTGGCACTTCCAAGTCTTTAGTCTCCTTCATTTCTTACTTCTGAGTAATATTTTCCAATATGTTATATAGTATCCTCACCTAGGCCATCTTTGCACTGAAAAAATTCAGTATGAATTATAATATGGGTTGTAGTAATAGAATTTGTTGAAGTAATAGAATTTCTTTACTTTTTTATTGTTTGTAAGATATATTGGCATATATGTTGCAATTATCACCACACAAATTGACCTCATGTTTGATAATATTATGCTTCTTATTGGCTATAAATGTATGTATAACTATATAAAATTGTTTTTTAACTCTCTAAGGAGAATCTGTAAGCTTTTCTTTCATTTAGCAAAAATATCTTTTAGTCATTTGGATTTCTTTTATAGTATAAGAATATTTTCATGTAATTTTGTTCTCCATTAGTACATCCACTCATTGAAAATGACTAAAGATGCCACATTTAGCATGCCAACAGCTAAGTTAATTTTTATTGATAGTGTAAAAACTCCATAATTCTTAATGCTCTGTCTCATTTTCCACTACTCTAATGTTGCAGAAGAATATGGATACTTCTTGGGACTGAAGGTCTTTGTATATTTTTCTTTGTTTCATGCATTGCCACGCAAAGTATATTTTTTTAAATCAACTGATTTTAAATTACTGATGATCCTTTCATACTTACCTAAGCTGTTCCTCAGAAAACTGATGAAGTCTATTTCTGGGAAAATACTCAAGTCTGATTTAGCATGTCTGTCAAATCTTACCTTTCACTGAAATAGTCCTTTAAAAAAATTCAGCTACATATCACTATGAAATATTAGAGGAATATTTTTTTGATCTCATACTCACATCTTCCCTTAACTTCATTTCTTCTCCAAACTTCACCATTTCTGCTGATAGCCTCTAGGGTTTGAAATATTGGTGTCATCATCTGAATTGTACAAATGGTCTCCTAATCAATCTCTTCACTTTCAGTTTTCTTACATATCTCAGACTGATATCAAGGAAACACTGATCTGACCATGTGAAAAATATTCAGTGTCTCCCTCTACCCTCTCAAATAAAACAACTTCCTCTGATTTTCATTGAAAGTCCTTTACAATCTGGTCATCTTGTATTTTACCAGACTTGTTCATACTACCTTTCGTATATTTTCCATTCCCTTTAAACCATTGGGCCACATTGTAAGGCTTATTTCTCATATATAACATTGTCTCTTGCCTCTGTTTCTTGACAGGAATAGGCAAATCCCTTTCAATTTCTGAAATGCTCTCCTTTCTCAGTTTTGTTTTTTATAATGCAACTTCTCATCGAACCAGGTCTCAGGTGCCACTTTGCAAATAATGCTTTTCCTGATTCTCCCAATGTTTAGCATTCTTTACTTCTTGAAATAACTTTTCATTGCTTTTCTTTCATTTACTTCTGTACATGCTGCTCTAGTAGAATGCACATACCTCACTAATACAATGTTGGTGGAGCTGTGAACTGATCCAACCATTCTGGAGAACAATTTGGGACTATGCCCCAAAAGCTATAAAAATGTGCTTACCCTTTGACTCAGCAATACTGCTTCTAGGGTTGTATCCCAAAAACATAATAAAAATTGGAAAAGAACCCACACAGATAAAAATATTTAAAGCAACTCTTTTTTTTTGTGGTGGCCAAGAACTTCAAATCAGGGGGGTGCCCATCAATTGAGGAATGACTGAACAGGTTGTGGCATATGAATGTAATGGAATACTATTGTGCTATGAGAAATGATGAACAGGTAGACTTTAGAAAAACCTGGAAAGACTTATATAAACTGATGCTGAGTGAAATGAGTAGAACCAGGAGAACATTGCACATACTAACAGCTACAGTGTGTGAGAACTGTTTTCGATAGACTTTACCCTTCATAGCAATGCAAAAACCTAAAACATTTCCAAAGGACTCATGATACAAAATGCCATCCATTCACATCCAGAGAAAAAACTATGGAGTTGGAATGCAAAGTGAAGTAGATTGTTTTCTCCTTTGTTATATTTTGTTTTCTCATGATTTCTCCCATTCATGACTAATGTAAAAAAGTGTTCAATAGGAATGTATGTGTAGAACCCATATAAGATTGCATACCATCTTGGGGATGGAGTAAGGAAAGAGGGGGAGAAAATTTGGAACTTATGGAAGTGATTATTAAAAACTGGAAACAAATTAATAAATTTTGGGGGAAAACTGCATGTTCCTTAGAGGTGAGATTGGTTTTATTTTGTCTTTGTTTTCCTGGGGTGTAGAATAATAATTTGCAGAAAATGTATGCTTATTTATTAATAAATCAAGATACCTTTATTAAGCACCAATTAGGTGCCAAGATCTGTACTTAAAACTGTGTACACAGTGAAACAAATGAAGAAGTCGTTATTCTCGAGAAATTTGTACTCAAGTCAGGTAATGGTTGTTGTCTTTTGTTTTTGAAGAAGATCACAATGGCATCACTATTTTAGAGTCATGTTATAGTGTGTCCAACTGTGGCTGGTCAGACTTGTAGCAGCACAGCATTCTCTACCAAAGTTTGGGCATGACTAGGCCATGTGAACATTTAGGGCAGGTTCTCTAAATTTCCATGTCTCACTTTTCTTTTGAGCTACTTCAATTCTGCTTTGCTCATAGAATACAGTGCCTTCTTTGATATGGGTATGCTTCGCTGGGCAGTCCTGTGCCAGTGTTTCTCATGTCATGTAATCAGTTCCAAAATTCTTCAGAGAGATCTTGAGAATATCCTTGTACTGCTTCTTCTGATCATCATATGTTCAGAATGCTTGCCTTGTGTGAGTGCTCCACAAAATAGTCTTTTAGGCAAACATATATTTAGTATTCAAACAACCCAGCCAACCCATCAGAGCTGCAACCTCTGTAGTAAAGTTTGAATGCTTGGCAGTTTAGTTGAAGAAAGGACCTCAGTGTCTGGTACCTTATTCTGCTCTTCCTGAGACAGTTAAAATGGAAAAAATTCATTTTCCTTGCATGGTACTGGTAGACTGTTCAAGTTTCACAGGCTTACAACAATAAGGGCAGCATTGCAAATTTGTGGACCTTCAATCTGATAGTCTAATACCTCTTCTGTCCCATAATTTGCTTGAGAACTTCCTAAACATTGAGCTAGTTTTGCCAATGCTTACTTCAATCTCATTATGAATGTGTCCATCCCTGCTTTAACTGCTTTAATGGCTGTTGGAGCAAGTTGTTCTCATTTGCCCATTTAGGTGAGAGCTAGGTAATTAGGTAAACACCAAAAGTCAAAATCAGTGCTGAAAAGGGCTTGGTACTAATCTTCATATGCATCAGAGGTATAGGCAAACATAAAACTGCCCTGCTTGCTATTCAGTGACAATGTGTGTTAGCTCAGTCCTTGGGTCTTTTGGGTATGAAGAACTCTGTGACTGTTTATAGTCTGCTATATACAATTCAATGCTGAAGGACACTTGCAATTTGATGAGGACTCAGTAGTTCTTTGAAATGGATTGACTACCTCTTGCCTCTCTCTTCAACTTTCTACAAGGACTCCTTTTACTCTGGTGCCTCACTTGAGGGAAAGTCCTTGTTTCCTCTAGCACCATATTGACAGTTGTCATGTGAGAACTGGTGGGTTAAGAGAAGGGATCTAAGCACAGACCATTTGCTGCCTCTTCTGCTTTGTGTTTCTTTGTTGATCCTAGGTGACTGAACATTCACCTCAAGGTGAACATGTTGAGACTTGGAAATGATCTTGTGAGTTTAATGGGTATGAATATCTTTGGTCTTCAATTGGTGCTGGCAATGCATTGTAAAGAATCCCCAACAACCACTCTAGTGTTCTTGAAAAAGTTAACTATCAGCTGGATAATAAGTCAAATCCCTAATTTGACTTGCCAGATACCTCTAGTGAAAGAGAAAAAAAAGATGAGGTAAATGGTTTTATCTTTCAACTTCCTTGTAGAGTAAAATGGTCACTGTTATTGCTGGTTGCTTAGCATACTTTTTTTTCAAAGTAAATTTATAAGACTTTTCAAGATTTATTGAATTTGTGTAGGAAATAAATACCTGTTCAATACCCAATTTATACTGAATTTTATGTGTCTTTTTATCCCCCACACATGCGCTTTGGGGAGTTCTAATGCATGAGTCAAAATACGTCGTTTTCTCTAGGTACCTGTCATAGAGATGAACAATGTGAGAAAATCAAACTTATATTTTTCATGATAGGATAAGGTCCTTCAGAACTGAACAGGGTTCATTTATGACATATCTGGTTCCAGAGCACAGGAGAATCTTAGGGGAGAGGGAGAAGGTACAGTATCTCAGCCTTCTGGGCCTTGTCATATCATACATACATACTTATGTATCATATAGATTTATGTGGCTATCTATCTGTTCTATCTATCTATCTATCTTCTGCAATACATAGTCTTAGTTTAGCTAATTGTCTTAGTAGCTTAAAGGTTACTTAAAGATTTGTCCTGAATCACACAGCTAATATGTGTCAGAGGCAAGACCAGAACACTAGACAGACAGACAGACAGATAGATAGATAGATAGATAGATAGATATGTGCTCATAAACATATACATACATGCATACAAGGTAGTTTGTGGTGAGGAGTGAAAGGCAGGATTGGAGAGGAAGCACTAGTAGCTCAGAAATTCAGGAGATATCTCGTGGTTGTGGAAGGAAACTAATTTTTGTAAGACATAAAGTTCAAAATGGAATGCATTGTAGGCATGGGAGACAACATGTGCAAAGGCACAGAAAAGGTTAGTGTATTTGTAGTGAAGACTGCATATTAACAGAGTCATGTATAATACAGTTGAAGGTGGGATCAGGCCAGATTGTGATGGACTTTAAAAGCCAAGCAGAGGAAATTGCATTTGATTCTATTTGTCATAGGAAACTAGTGGAGTTTATTTAACAGAGGAGTGACATCACTGAACCCTTGCTTTAGAAATATTGCTTTGGCAGCTGTGCGGAAGATAATAAATAATTTTTGAGTTGACTTGCAATCAAAATATGCTTAAAGTGTGCTTGGTTTTACTGTCTTTGTAGGTTTTTAATGTGCTGCAACATATAGCTACTCAATAAATTGTCATTGATCCATTACTATAAGAATTAATAAGGAAAAATATGAGAACAAAGGTAAATTCTCAAGATACTTTAATGGGGACCAGTTTAACCTAATGATATCATCAATCTAATGATAATATTAATCTAATAATCATGAAACTTAAATCATATTTCAAGACTGGAAAGTGTTAGTAATTTTCTTAAAAATTCAAAATTGCATTGTCAGCAGTTTTAGGTGTATCTTATTTCATTTTCCATTCAACCTTTCTCACTGACACTCTAGTTGCGAATAAGGTTCCAGGAAGTCCAATTCCTTATAGCAAAACAGCATGTAGGGAGTCCAAATAATATTCTGGGCACATTGAAGTTTTCTGTTTGTTGACTCTGGAAACCAGAGCTTTGTGTGTGCATGTATGTGTGTGTGTGTGTGTGTGTGCATACACTAATACATAATTACCTCAGGTTAGATTAAATCATGGACCAAGTGCAGAATTGACATCCCCTGGTGAGTAAATGCTCTAAAGCAGAGATTTTAATCTTTTGGGGTTATAAACCCATTTGGAAGTGTAGTGAACCTTATGGATCCCCTCTTAAGAAAATGTTTTTATATGCATAAACCAAAATACCTGGGATATAACCTGCGTTATTACCATATCAGGCAAAATGACTTACTCAATATGTACAACTTTGTCTATAAAGAGCCTGTCTAAAAATTGTGTTAAATATAGGTCGTATTTTCCAGGTGCATAAACTATTTCTCTTCAGGGAGAATGCTGTGGATAGACGGAGAGATGCACTTTGGATTCTTGACTATATTAAATAATAATATTATATCCAACCACTCTGAGAAATGGCATGTCATAAAAAATAAAGGACTAGACTAAAAATCAGGAGGGCCTGTGTTCCAGTCTTGCCTCTGACAAATATTAGCTGTATCATTCAGGACAGGTCTCTTAACCACTAAGTGCCTAAGGCAACTTCTAATGCATATTGCTATATGTTGCTGCTTTTTCTTAGAAGGGGAAATTTTCTCACTGAGAGTATCCTAGACCAATGAAATCACTAATCCCAATCAAACCCATGCATGTATATAATGACAATAGTAAACATGCATTGAGCTAGGAGTTACATTGGGAGACAAAGTATTATTAATTTCCTTTATTCTTTTAATACTGATTGGATAGTGGGCAAGAATATAGGCCACCAGTATCATTTAAGGATGGACTAATGACATGAATGTCTTAGAAAATAATAGACAAGTCACATGCGTATTCAAGAATCAGACATCAGCACTTCTGAATTTCCAGTTTAATTTCTTGATTATCTAAATTTTTAAAATTTGAAGGTAAGTGTCCAAAAGCAAAGTAAATCAGTATTGGTGAAGTTAAGCAAAGGTTAAAAAAAAGTATTCTAAAGCCGAAAATTTTGTGTGGTTACTTTTTGACAGTCTAGCTATACTTCTCTTACACTGCGAGTCTTTAAGAGAAAGATTTGTTGATTTTTCTTTTATAGGGCAATCATCTTCAAGATCAATGACCCCTGGAATGGATATTTCCTCAATTAGTTCAAATCATTACCTTTCTATGACTTAAAAGAGCATTTTTGTTAGTTGCTTAAGTCAAAAATTTCCATCCAGAAAGTATTCTTTTGAAGATGAGCTGCCTTCGGATTTAGCTAGTTTGATCCTTGAATAATAGACATTCAGTCTACCAGGCCCATTTGGCAATTAGGTATTGAGCAATTCCAGCTCAATAGACTGCGAGGACTTATGTTCAACTGATATTATCCTTGGAAAACAAAACAAAGCAAAAGGGCAGGTCCACTTTGTACAGATGCATGAAAGTAAGATATTCATGGAGGATGACGGTGTTCAAATCACAACCACCAAAGGTGAACTTATCATTAACTATCTCTTTTTAACCAGTCTTTTCTCTCATGAGTTCTATATTCTCCAGGGTAGTATTTATCATTCAGTTCTGCCAAGCAGAACCATCTTATTCTCATGTTGTAAAAGAATCCCTGTACCTCCTATTCTCTTCTGTAGGAATGCAAAGCACATTGATGTGATTCACTGTGTCAATATGAGATTGTCCAGAAGGAACAACTTTTTCAGCATTATTTAAGAGTGAAAATTCCCTAGATAGGCTTAATTACAAATCAAGGGAGATTTAAATTTGAATTTCTTTCACTAGAATTATGAATCAAGGAGCAGTCACCCGTAAATGATATGAAAGTGGAGTATCATGTTTAAAATTTACAGAATACAGAATTCTTTGGCAGACAATAGCTTACATTCTAAGAGCTCTTTGTATTAAGGAGATATAACCCTTATGAGTCACATTCAAATCTAGACAAATAATGTTAATAACAACAATGAAACTTTACATTTCTAGTCTATTGTGTTTTTATACCTAGAAATATCTTTCTCCTACAACTCTGTAGAAGGAAAATGCAAGTATTATTCCCATTTACAGAGGAAGAAATTGAGGTGCATATAGTACATATGAAATAAGCACCTGAAGTTGTCAAACGCATATTCTCACCTCTGCTGTGCAAATCTACTTCTCAAATCAGAGAATGCTCTGGGAGCAATGGCTGTGCTTTTGCTGGCTCTTGGAAAGCTTGATTTTTTTTTCTTCCTTCTTATATTTGATTGTTTTTGGTAATGATGAGCACCTTGTCTCACTGGTGTAGATTACCCAATGAGATAGTGACTACTCCACCTCTTCCTTATGTCGTTGGTGTTGTGCTTTTCTGTAACTGAAAAAGAAGTTTACTAAAAGTAACATGAGTCAGTATGTAATGTTGACAGACTGTACATCCTCTTCAATGAGTAGACCCAGATTGTTCAAAAATGAGAATCCTCCCTTAGTTAACACCATTTTTCTGTTACTTTCTCAGTCTAGATATAACCTAAAGGTCCAGTTTTCAGTTTAATCTCTATTATCAACTTACTAATAAAAAAGTTTCTTGAACTAATAGTCTTAATGTTAACTATCTTATTAAAATTAAATATTAAATATCTTAAATTAGACTTTTCATTTGTGGTTTTAAGCACAGCGCACTTGCCCTCTTTCCTGAGCTGAAATTCAACTTGTTTGCATGATTTGTTTCACATCTCAAACACCCCTGGCCTTTGATTTGTATCTGCAACCTGCAGGTGGAGATAAATGATTCCAAACTGTGGCCGTATCATTTTAGTCTAACAACCAGAAAACTAATGTCCACAGAAACAGGGGAAACCTTATGTGAGTAAGATGTTATTCTGTGCCTTTCTCTTTCATTTTCAAAGCTCTGCATTTCCATCCATTTTCTCTTCAAATCCAATGAACAGTAGAAAGCAAACTGAGCAGATAAAACAGGACAGAGTGTCAATGTATGGGAACATTGCTATCACACTCAGAGTTAATTTAATTGACTTGACAATACTTAAAGTCAGGAATCATACACCAAAACACACATTATTCTAAAATTGTCATTTGACCTGCTCAACTCAGATCTGGTTTCCTGTGAGGGACCTTCCCTATTCATTACACTTTCCCTTTTCAGATTATCTTCCTCTACTCAGTATACATCTTGTGTGTATCTGGTTATTTACATGTTTTTCCCCCATTAATATTTTTTCTCCTTGAGAAAAGGGATGTTTTCCCTCTTACCTTTTCCTCCAGTGCTTAGCACATCTAGCACATAGTAAATGCTTAATTAGTGTTTGTGAACCAATGGTCAGATTGAATAGTTGAATATTTTTTATATTGCATTAGTTGGCAATTGGGGAGGTGGTGGTACCATCTAGCATCCTTTTATTCTCTACATGCTTTAGAGTTCTCTCTGTTTTCCCTAGTGCTGTGTAACTCTTTCTGTCTCTTTCTGTTTGTCCATCTGTCTCACACACATTTACCAAACACTTTCTATGAAATAGGCTTGATATTCAATCCTGAGAGATAAAGCAGAGAAAGAAAACTGCAGACAAGTTAGAAAAAAAGAGGCAAATTTTAAAAAACCCATAAATTTCTGCTGTCAAAGAAAAGGGAAGAAGATCTATTTGTACAAAATATTTATAACAGTTCTTTTTTGCGGTGGCAAAGAATTGGAAATCATGGGTATGCCCGTTAATTGGAGAATGGCTGAACTAGTTCTGGTATATGATTGTGATGAACTATATTATGCTATAACAAATGATGAAAAAGATGGTTTCAGAAACCTGGAGTTACATGAAATGATATGAAACAAAATAGCAGAATCAGAAGAACAATATTCATAGTAACAGAGCTATAGGATAAGGATTAAATGTGAATGACTTAGCTATTTTCAGCAATTTAATGATCTTGTCTTATTGCTATAGCTAACATTTCTAGTACACTATTGAATGAGTAGTGATAATGACATCTTTGCTTTAAAATCTGACTTTATTGGAAAGGTTTCAAAATTATCCTAGTTACAAAGCATACCTGCTCTTAGTTTTAGATGAATACTACTTATCATTTTGAGGAAAGTCAAAATACTCCAATAGGGTGGTTTTTTTAAAATAAGAATGTGTGTTACAATTTTTCAAAAAGGTGTTTTTTGCATCTATTGAGATACTCATATGATTTTTGTCATTAATATGCTAATAGTGCTAAGAATGCATGGTATAAATCCCATCTGGTCATAGTATATGAGATTTGTGATGTATTGTCATAATCTCTTTGCTAATATTTTATTTAAAAATTTTATATCAATATTCATTAAAGAAATTGGTCAATAGTTTTCTTTCTCTGTTTTCACTCTTTATGCTGTAGGTACTGCAATAGATTTGTGTCATAAAAGGAAATTAGTAAGACTCCTGTGCCTTTTTTTTTCAAATAGTTTATATGATACTGAAAATAAATGTTCCTTTAATGTTTGGTAAAATTCATATGTGAATGTATCTTACTCTGGGGATATTTTCTTAGGGAGCACATGGATGGCTTGCTCAATTTCTTTTTTTTTTAAGATAAGGTTAAGTATTCTACTTCCTCTTATGCTAATCTGGGCAAATTATATTTTCATTAATATTCTTCTATTTCTCTTAGTTTGTTGGATTTATTGGCATATAATTGGACAAAATAGCTCCTAATAATTGCATTGATTTCCTTTTCATTAGTGGTGAATTCACCCTTTCCAGTTTTTGATAGTTGTTTTTCTTTTTTAATTTAAATGAACACATATCATCTTCCAATGTAGAAATGTAAACAGTTTGATCTTATTGAGTCCCTTATGATTTCTCTTTCATGTCTACATTTTATGCTTCTCTTGAATTTTTTATTTAAATACCAAATTTTATGTTTAGGTCTAATCTTTTCATCAGGAATGCTTGAAAGTCATTTTCCCCCTGAAAGATTATACTCAGTTTGCTAGGTAGTTGATTCTTAGTTGTAATCTTCGCTTTTTTGCCCTCCAGAATATCACAAATTCTGCAGTCCTTTAATGTAGAAGCTGCTAAATCTTGTGCCATCCTGACTGATTCCATGATATTTGATCTATATCTTTTCTTGAGTTGTTTCAAGTTGGTTACTTGCAATATTTTTTCCCTTAACCTAGGAGTTCTGGAATTTGGCTATAATATTTCTGGGAGTTGTTCTTTTGGATTCTCTTTCTGTAGGTGATCAGTGGATTCTTTTAATTTCTATTTTAAAATCTGTTTCTAGGTTATTAAGGCAGTTTTCTTGAATAATTTCTTGAGATATAATGTCTAGGCTCCTTTTAAACCACCTTTACCTTTGTCAAATTTTGTTTTTTAAAGCAACCTTCTCCCCATTGCCTTTTGGACCTCTTTTTCCATTTGGTTTAGTCTATTTTTTAAGTTGTTATTTTATAGCCATTAAATTTTTCTATTAGGCCTTTTCTACTTTTTAAGGAGTTTTTTCCTCAATGAATTTGTGTTTATTTTCCCCCATTTGGTAAAATCTTCTTTTACCAAGCTTTTGATTTTTTCAGGATTCCCTTGCATCTTTCTCACTTTTTTCCGCAATTTTTCCTGTACCTCTTGTATTTAATCTTTAAAATATTTTTGAGTTTTTCTAGGAATTCTTTTGGCACCTGTAACCAATTCAAATTTCTCTTTGAGCTTTGTATGTTGCCATTTTGGCTTTACGGTCCTCTTTTGAGTTTGTGTTTTGTTCTTCCCTGTCACTATGGTAACTTTCTATGATAAGGTTTTTTCCCCCTAATTTTTGTAGCCTACTTCTTATTTTTTAACTCTATTTTAAAGTTGTACTCTGCTCCTGGAGTGGAGGGAACACTGTCCCTAGACTCAAGGTTTTGAAACTGCTTTTTTTTTTTAGAACTCATTCGGGGCATCTGCATGTTTTCAGTTCTTCCAAGGTGGTGGGTTCTAAGGATGTACGAGGTCCTTGCTCTCCTGGCCCGTGCTCTGGTCTGTAAGCAGCCACAATCATTATTTTCTGTCCTAGAACTGTGATCACAGCCCCTAATCTGGCCCCTCCCAAGACGTGAGCTCTAGTGTGCAAGTACTCCTTGCCCTTCATCCAGCGACAGCAATATGCTTCCTGTTATCACCTTCTAACAAGTTGTCCTGCTCCCTTACCATCCGTGGGCTAAGAGCTCAAGAAGTCATCATTCAAATTCAGTCAACCCCAGGATTGTGCCTATTTCTGGCTTGTCAGATGCCACCTCTCCTGGACTGTGCTCTACTCTCGCCCTAGTGAAATAGACCTTTCCTGTCAACCTTATAGCCTGTCTTGGGCTGGAAAATTGTTTCACTTTGTTCTTTCATTGGTTCCGCCACTCCAGAATTCATTTTGAGGTATTACATTAAAGTTGTTTGCAGGGACATATGGGAAAACTGAGGTAACTTTCTGCTTTTTCTCTTCCATCTTGGCTCTGCCTCTCTATTCTAGGGTCTTTGAGAGGAGGTGACCAGTGGGCTCTTTTTAAGTGTTAGTATATTTTTTCATGATTTATTAAAAATATATGTCTTCTCTTCTTCATCTCTATCTCTTACCCTCCCCCTCCACTTGTCCCTTTCTTTCTTTCATCTTACCTTTTCTCTTCCCCCTCTCAAGAAATTTCTCTGATTCATTTTCCAGATAAGGTGCATTTAAAAAGAAGTAATTTGCACTTTATTTTATTTCTTCAATATTTTATTTTTGCCTTAGCATTTTCACAGAGTCATTAAATTTTATTGTTAAATTGAATTTTGATTCCAAATTTCAAATTGTCTCTTTCTTGGGTCAGTTTTAGTACCTCTTGCCAATCCCACAAAATGCATTTATTAAGTACTAGCAATATTCCAGGAACTGTCCTAAAGCTTAGGGACAAAAAGAAGGGCAAAAATATAATCCCTGACCCCAAGAAATTTAAATGATGATGAGGAGAACACGTTAACAAGTATGTACATACATACGTGAGATATATATCATAAATGGACAGTAATCTCAGAACAAAGCACTAGCATTGGAGGCATAGGGAAGGGTGGATCAGGAGATATCCCTTGTAACAGGCAGAATTCACGCTGAGTTTTGAGGGAAGTCAAGAGATGGAGGTAAGGGAGGAAAGCATTTCAGGCAGAGGGACAGTCAGTGAAAAGCCTGAAGTCAGAAAATTCTTCTGCTAAATTGTTAATCTCATAGCAAGTTTTTGTTCTTTCATAGAAGCAAAAATAATTTTCTTCAGCAAGGTAACTGAAACAATGACAGTTGAACCTCTTTTCAAGAACATTTAAAATGATGAATAGCTAGATGAATTTTTAGGCTTTCAATGTTTCCATTTAATTTATGATATATTTCTTCAGATTTTTTTAATTATGTGGGATTGCAGTGAAATCTGCAACAGGGAAGAACATGCCAAGTAAGGAAATTCACACTGCACAGATAATTCATTTGTGGTTTAGACTATAAAGTTATCAAAAATTGTTGCGTATGACATAGATGCCATAGTAATATCTATAAATTTTCAGCAAAATCATGTGTAAACATTTTGTACTTGTTCTGTCATAATGAGCTTTGCCATATATATGTACTCATTATTTCAAACCACTACATTAAAAAAATTCATGGAGTTTTTATACTTGCGAGTGTTCATTAAAATAGGCTATACTCATGATATTTCCTAAGATCATAAAATATATGGGGAAGAACTTATATAGATTGCTAGGAATATGAAAAATCAGTCTAGGGGAAATTAGGGTCTAGATCAACATCTTAAACTATAATAAATTCAAAATGTATAAGTGATCTGAATATCAAAGTTTATTCATTAAAAAAAGTGATGGAGAATAAGATGTCTTTCACAACTATAGTTAGGGGTTGAATTCTTAAAAAACAAGGCATCAAAGTCATCTCTAAAGGTAAAATAGATATTATTATGTAATTTTGAGATGCTATTAAACTATAAACTATTAAATAAAAAAAGCAGGAGACTGGGGGAAATGGTTTTATCAAAAATATCTGATAAAGGACTGATATCAAAGATGCATAGGTAAGTAGCAGAAATATATGAAATCAAAAGTCATTCCCCAAGAGATAGGAATTCAAAGAGTACAAGCAATTAAAAAATTATAAACTATTAAAAACCATGTGAAATGTTGCTCAAAATTAGGAATAAGAGAAATACAAATTAAACAATTCTAAAATGTTTAACCAGTCTAGAAGTTAAAGAACCCTAACATTCTGAAAGTGAAAAAAAATGCCAAAAGATGGAAATAATTAATGTTAAAAGAGTTTTGAAAAAGCAAACACACTATTAATAGATCTGTGAATTTTTCCAGTCATTCTGGAAAATGTATATAGAGGCAGCATGTCACAATAGACAGAAAATTGACCTCTTCAACAGGAAGACCTGGACTCAAGTTCTGCCTTTAAGGTCTTCATATCTTTTAATCTATAGACCCAATTACTATTCATATTGTCCAAGCTCAGTGATAAAAAGAAAGGTCCCTTATAAATGATAATGTTTATACAAGCATTTCTTTAGCAGAAAGAAACTACAAACAAAATAGATGTCTATCAAGTGATGAGTAACAATGAGTTGTGGTATATGAATATAATGAAATATCACTGTTCTATAAGAAGTTATTAATATGATGAAGCAAGAGAAGCATAGGAAGTCACATGAAGCGATGCAAAGTGAAGTAAACATAACCAGGAAAACAATACAAGCAATAACTACAACATTGCAAATGGAAACAATAAAAAAATAGAAACTAAATACTCTGAAATTATAACGATTAAGCTTGGCCACGAAAAGAGATGTGAGGAGTCATCTTTCAATTTTCTTTGCACAGGTGGGGAACAATGATGTAGAAAACTACATCATAAAATAATATTTTACATGTTTAGCTTGGCTAAACTTTTTTTCTCTTTCATTTTTGTATCTTAAGATGTTGCTCTCTAAGAACATAAGGGGATGAGTTATATAAAGAAAGACATAAGCAAAGTTTTTTTGTCTTTTTGTTCTTTTAAATGAACCACCCTGTTTATCTCTTCTGCATAAGATGTACTCTTCTGCATTCTATATAACTGGCTTAGTTATTTTGTACCTTTTCATCTCAGTCTACATTTTTCTTTATACATTTGTTAAGTGTATATATTTTTCTTTGTTAGGAACATTTCATGCTCGCCAGTACAAAGGAGAGTTGAAAGGTATTCTAAAAGCTATTTTAATGTCTCTACAAGCAGAGAAAGTCAAGCAGAATTTTGAGCATAGATAACAGTTCTATGGCACTGACAACAGTAAAAATAATATAACATTTATGTTGCGATTTAAGATTTGAGAAGCACTTTACACATGTTATCTCATGATTTTCACAACAATCCTGTGAGATAATTGCTGCTATTAGCCTCACTTTATAAGAAATTAAAGATGCTGAAGCTAGGGGAGTTTAAGTGTCTTTGTCAGTATTAAATAACTGGTAAGTGTGTGAGGCAGGATTGGAATTCAGATATTCTTTACTACGCTCTCTAGCTGCCTTGTATCACATACTGTACTGATCACTTCAGAATTCTGAATTCCATAAATATTTGGTAGAAAGGGAGCCCTCAGTCTTCTGTGGCTTTTGCCAATGGTTCCACTGCAGAAATGTTGGAACTTGTTGGAGCTCCAACCTAGTTTCATACCATGTTAGCAATGTCTCATCTTGTAAAAACCATTCATCTTGATATACCAACATTCTTTTCTCTCATAAATAGTCTTCCTTCTCCTGGAATCCTTTTCCTTCTCCTTCAGTATAAGGGCTTCCTATTGTTGAATTAAATTATTTTATTTGTTTTCAGTGTTCAACAATCACTTCCATATATCTTAGATGATTTCCCCTCCCTCCCCACTCCCTCCATGAGACAGTGTACAATCTTATATATTTTCTATAGAAGAATTAAAATGAATGGGAGAAACCATAAATAAAACAAAACATAATACAAAAGAAAATGGTCTGTTTCTATCTGTGATCCAATTCCGTAGTTCTTTCTCTGGATATGGAAAGTGTGTTGTCTCAAGAGTCCACTGGAAATTTTTTAAGTTTATGCATTTCAATGAAGTATTAAGTCTACCAGAAAAATTCCTAGCACACTGTGGTTGTTGCTCCTGGTTCTGCTCCTTTCACTCAGCACCACTTCATAGAAGTCTTTCCAGGCTTCTCTGAAGTCTTCCTGTTCATCATTTCTCATAGCACAATAGTATTCCTTTCATACACCACAACTTGTTCCCCAATTGATGTGCATTCCCCTGATTCCCAGTTTATGATCATCACAAAGAGAACTGCTATAAATACTTTTGTATATGTCGGACCTTTTTCCATTTCTGTGACCTCTTTAGGATAGAGTCCCAGAAGCAATATTGCTGAGTCAAAGGGTATGCACATTTTTGTAGCTAAGGGCTTCATTTCTTTCATCTATGGCTTTTTTCTTCCTTAAACTTGTTTTCTTATCCTTCTAATTCTTCTCCAGTTTCTCTTGAAACACACCATAATTTGTCAGTCATAAACTTAATCTCTGGCCTTAAAATATCCCAGACTCTACAAATCTCCATAATTTCTTTTCTTCCTTAAATTTATATCCTTCTCCCACATAACATCACCATACTAAAACTGCTCTGCTACATATTTATTCTCGCCAAACTAGACTACTTGCTATCCTCCATACACAAAACACATTCTTTATAATCTCAGTGTTTCTGTGTACACTCTCCTCTAAACTGGGACATTTTTGTGCTGCCCTTCCCTTTGCTTCTGTTTTTTTTTTCTAATTGCTTTATTATCCTTTATAAGACGATTTAGATATCAGATACTTCATGAAGGCTCCTTGGATCACCCAGTCAATAATGTCTCTACTCACACTTTGAATCTCACATAATTATTTCCCTTGTGTATTTATCATGTATTATTTCTCTACTGTGGTTATGAATTTACTGGCCATAACCCCTTTTGAGACTAAGCTCCATGATGGAGTGGATCAGGTCTTATTTTAACTTTGTACCTTTAAATATGGTCTTAACACAGTAGAATACAGCAGACTCACTCATGGGGGAAATCTCATTCTATACATTATATTCCTCTTATTTTCCATTATCAGTTTTGGAAGTCATGTCATATTACAGATTTGTAATACACTAAAACTCCTAAATTTTTTTTAAAAGAAGAATTGCTTATCATAGTCTTTAACTTGAATTTTTGAACCCAACTACAAAATTTTATGCTTATCTTTAACATATTTCATGCTATTTAAATTTTCAGATTTATAATTCTAGTTTGTTAAGAGCTTCATGAATGCTCCTTTTGTCAGATATGTCATGTAATCTTTCCCAAGAGGAATAACTTCAAAATTTGATAAGCATATCTTGTACAATTTGCTTACTTTAGAGAGGCAGCAGTGTACAATGGGAAGAATTCTAGATCTAAAGCTAAAAACTCAGGTTAAAATCTCAGCTCAGGAACACTTATGACAACCATGGACAGAATGCTTAACCTGTCTAAATTGAAATTACTGTCTCTATAAAGTGGTTGTAATATATTAGTAATGCCTACTTCACAATAAAGGAAAAGAGTTGTAAATAAATTAGTTTTTTAACCTTCAAATAATATGCAAATGTATTATTACTGCACTCCTTTTCTTCCTTCCTTCCTTTTCTCATGATAATAACCTTAATTTTCCCATTCTGCAGGACACAGTATCCATGAAACCTTTCAATTGCTATGGTTTCAGGAAGCTCTGACACGTACAAACTGTGACAAAGGCATCTAAGGTAGGTAAATTGGCTAGAGAGCAGAATCCTGATTATCTAACTCCCTTCGGAAGAAAGCTCACAATATTGTGGCAGCTATGTTCAGGGCTTCAGTACAAGGTCAGCCCTGGAATGAGCCTGGGTCTAAGGACATAAAAATAAGATAAGAATGTTTGGCTTCAAGTCAGCTGGTAATTTTCACTTAAAAATAAACCTACTTTAATCTATTTTCAGCCTGGGTTTTTATAACACAATAATAAAATGGGTAGTGTAAGAAGAAGTGCATTGCATCAATCTCATTCCTCCCCACCCCCATTTTTCAGTTTATAAATGAATTTAGCAAGTCTAAAGGCAATTTCAAAGTACAGCCTACAGCACTTTTGCAACCAGGTGAAATACTATTCAATCAGGTTAGCAAATTCAAAAACTAGTTCTTCTAGCAAGAGTCTCTTTGCTTCTCAGAAGACAACATAACCCAATCCCAAATGTGAGTTACTCTCTGTTTGATCCTATTCATATGAAGTGAAAACAAAATCAAGGACTTCTTTTGGGGAAAATGCAATAAACAACTATGTGCCAACTACCATTTCAAAATGGCTGTATTCCAGTGTACTTGATTGTCTGTGGGATTTCAAATAGGCAGTTTCTGCATGGAGAAAAAAAATCCTTGCTCAACAGTAGATGTGTCTTTCTGACTATATTGTTGTGCTGTGCTTCAGGGATAGCCATTTAGTTCCTTGAAGGATATATTCTATCATCCAGAATCAACTAGGAGAAGTTTTATCTAATTGTTGCTTATGGGCAATTTTGAAAACAAATAGGATACCCTAGCTATGTTCTTTACTTTCTCACTCTTTAGGTTTGGAAGGAAATGTAGAGAACATCAAATCCAACTATTAGATTTTATAGGTAAAAAACAACAGGACTCACTGGTGAAATAATTTATTCAAGAACAGACTTTTGGAGTTGGAAAGCAATCCAGAATCTATATAGAACAATTATATCCCCTCTACAACATACACAGTGAGCAGTTATCCAGTCTCTTCTAAAAAAAGTGTTATTCATGAACAAGAGAATTTAGAATCTCTCTTTTATCTGAACTGCATACTATATCTTTTCTAAGATAGTAGCAAACATCCTTATTGTGGATATATGTCTCTCCTAGTTTTGTTTTTGCTTCAGTTGCTATATATAAGGAATTCATAAACAAAGTAATCTGTTACAGCTTTCAAGAGATATTTTTATAGTTTTAATAAATTTATGGAAGTCTTTGTGATATTAGAGTCTTATATTACTCTGCCAAATAGTTTTTTTTTAATTAGCAAACAATATACCAGAATTACTCAGAGTTAAATCAGTCTTTGGAGGAAGACTTTTATTAAAAATAAAAGATAACAACAAGTGAATCAAGCAGAAAATTAGCCACCAAGTAGTGCAAATCTAGATAGCATGACTTCCAAAGAACTAAAAATGGTATCACAAAGAGTACAATGGAAAGGACACATGGTGAATGTGAATAGGATACAACACAAAACCAGTGAGCTGCTCTGAAGAATGAGAGAAATAAATATCATTAAATAACTGTGAAATGAAGAGAAGATGTATTGTTCACATGGTTACAAGTGAGTAATGATACGTGAATGGCCTGAGTGCCCCACTTGTATCCTCTCATTGTTGGGATAAAACAATAAAGGCTTCTAGCATACATGGATGGACTATCAGTGGAGGAACGGGACACAGATTGGGAAAGCATGGATAAGTTGCAGTATACATCAATAGTGGGAAATCTTTAACCAATGAGGCCACAGAGAAACATGCAAATAATTTCTTGTATCTAATTTTAAAGTGCAGGGAGGTGTCTCTCCTAGAAAAAATGTTAATGTTCTTATGTGATACCCCTCCAGCACTCTAAATTTTCAGGGAAAATAACATGTTCCTAAAAAAGGCTGTTAAAGCATCACTTTGATATGGGAAAGAGGGGTGGAAGGGTTTATTTTATTTCTTTTTTTATTTTTGATTTGTCTTTAGATCTCCACTTCTAAAACAAGAAAAAGGGAAATGACTTGGACTTGTGTCAGGAGGTTGAGGAATACACAAAAAAAGGAAGGAAGGAAAGGACGCCAGTATACATTTGAAAGTGGAGAGAGAGAGAGCGAGAGAGAGAGAGAGAGAGAGATACCCTAAAGAGAATGAAGGAGAAAGTATCTGCTTATTTTCCAAGAAATGATAAAGTAGATACCCAAAAGTCATCAAATGACATAGTGAAATATAATCCAAGAAAGAAAAACAGCTAAGTGGTGCAGTGGATAGAGCACCTGCCCCTCCCAGAATCAGCAAGACATGAGTTCAAATTCAGACTAAGACACTTGCTGTGTGACCCTGGTTAGTCAACCCTGTTTGCTTCAGTTTCCTCATCTATAAAATAAGCTAGAGAAAGAAATTGCAAACCACCTTGGTATCTTTGCCAAGAAAACCTCAAATGGGATCACAAAGACTTGAACATGAGAAAAAAGACTGAAGAATAACAAATTCAATAAAAAAATAAAAAAGAATTGAAGAGAAATTATAGCTGATGACTCCCTCTAGAGAAGCTACTGAGAAAACCTATTTGTCCTACTGAAAAACTGAATAGATAGGTCTGATTTCTTTCCAGGGTATATATGCAAGACAACAGAGGATCTTCTAATATTTGTCTCCAAATGGGTGCCTACTTTCCTCTTCTACTCACTCCATTTCAAAAAGTGCTGCTAGAAGGGATCTGCAAAGCACTGATAAAGATTTTAATATTTCAAGCAAGTACTGTTCTTGATGAGACTATTTGATCTTCCCTTTCTAGGTGTTCAAAAGACATCTTTTAAAGAATATGTTAGGGAATACTGGCAGGAATTGAAGACAATTTCACCAGACTATAATTTGTAAACTCTTCTTCTTTTGAGAATCAGGTTTCAGTTCTGTAGTTCCTCTTCTATTTGCCACAGTTTTTCAGATATTACTGGCAGTATGCTTAATAGCCGTATCTGCAAGTTCCTTCGGTATCCAACGATATAGTGCATCTGGCCTGGGTACCATGAATTAATAGAAGTGATATTTTATTATATCTTCACTAATCTTGGTTATTAACTCTGTATTAGCATTTTTTGTTTGATTTTTTCCAATATATAGATTACAGTTCTTCTCAGAGTAAACAAAAGCAAAGTAGGAATTATAGGCAAGTGAATTTGATATCAATTCCTGGAACATTCTAGAATGTACTATTGAAGTGAAAGTTCATGGGTAATCATATGAATAATCTTAAACTGATTTATCATAATGGTGTTGAAGCTATTGTTTAGGAAAGAATTTGATAAAGTAGCTCATACTATTCTTATGGGAAAAGGAGTGCTATGAATTAGACAATACAACTAGATGAATTCATAACTGGTTAAGTAGCCGAACTGAAAGTCTAGTTGTGAAAATGAATTAATAGCAATTTGTTGGAAGGACAACCTTTGATTTGATACAAAAAAAATAATGAGATGCTAAAGAGTTAGAATGAATTTCTAACTTTTAAATCAGATTAAAACTTCTGAGAGAAACATTGCCCTTAATTTACATATGTGTGTGTATCTGTGTGTGTATGTATGTATGCAAGTATGTATGTATAAAGTCCTAAAGTCGCTATTAGATGTAGTCTATTCAGTGTTCCAGAGAACATGGTACCTTGGGCTAGGAATTTCCTTTCAGAGAGGAGAAAGTTATCATAGACAAGATATTGGGAATTGAGAGAATCTTCTTGTGGGAGAAAAAACACTGTATGGTTGTTCGTTTCTTTTCTTTTCCCAGTATGGTGACTGAGTATGTCAAGGTGCTGACTTTCTAAAAGAGTTTAAGCATCTGGTTAGAAAGTAAACGAGGGATGGCATACACTTCTCATTTTCTTTTGGGGAAAAAGTCAGATATATATTCCAAATAAAAGGAGAAGGAAAAAACAGAGAGTCTGCAACCTTTTGACCAAAAGAACCACGCTTGTCTGAGATCCTCAATGACTAGAAGACCATGGATCATTGTTAAGTATCAACTGCTCAAGCCTTTAGGCTTGATGGGGTTCAAGGAGGGGGAGAGGATGGCAAGGAGATCACTGAAATAAGTGGGCACATGAATGAAGTATGTAGGAGAAAAAACAAGTAAAAAAAATCTTCCAAATATAAAGCGTTCATATTAAAGAACACGGTGAGAAATCTGAACAGTTCTATTGGGGTAGTTTTGTGAAATATCTAAAATTTCAGAATAAATATGGGCCTTATCCTATAGCAGGACTTTGGGAAATTTTACTGTTACAACTACAGTACCTGTCCTTCTATTCTGGGGCTCATAGACTGGACAACAAGTCCCTGCCCACCTAGCATAGAGTGAATAGTAATTAAATAGCAATTGTTTCTCTTTTACCCAGAAAAACTGTGGGTCTTTCCCTATCAGTTTTGTTTTTTTGTTTGTTTGTTTGTTTTTTTGTTAATTAAAAGAGTCTTGCCTTGTTCACTGAATGGATGTATCTCACTCAAAGTGAGACTGTGATAAGACCTTAGACTAGAAGGGCCAGAGTTTCACACTGCATCCTGGGTCATCTCTAACCATCTTCATGAATATCAGGCCACTGGACCCAGATGACTCAGGAAAAGAAAGTGAGGTTGGTGACCTTGCACAGCCCTTCCTCACTCAAATCAAAGTCAAATGCAAGGCATGTCATCATCATGATGTCATGGTCCTCTTCGAGAATGAAGGACAAACACAACCTGAGCTTCTGGCAGAAATCTTCCTATGCCATGAATAGACAACACTCCAGATAGAACTTGATCAGAGTAAATTTCAGATGGGCTGCAATCTCCTACGTTTAGAATTAAACTGTTTTCTTAAAGAAGAGTAAGAGCATATTATTGCTTTGTTTGTTTTGTTTGCTATGTCAGAGTGTTGTCATTCAAAATTCATGATCCATTAAATACCAGATATAATTTTCAGAGGAACTCTTACCTAACTATTCTTTCATCATCTTGTATTTGGTAAACCGTTTTTGTTTGTTTTTTTTTATATAAGGGAAGGATTTTGAATTTCCTTTTAGTGTATTTTGGTCATAGTTCTAGACTGTCACAATCTTTTAATATTTTTAGCATTACATTCAACCTATTAATTACCCGCCCATGCTTGTAACAGATCCAGCTGATAAGGGTCTTATTTCTAATATATACATGCATGAATACATACACATGTGTGTATACATGTATGTGCATGTACATACATGCATATATATGTATATTTATATTGTATATCGCGAGAGACAGAGACACAGAAAGAGAGAGAGAGAGAAAGAGAGATTTAAAGAGAGAGAGTACATATTCAAATCTCTAAGAGTCATTCTCCAATTGATTAATTGCAAAAAATATATGAACAAGAAGTTTTTAAAAAAGAATAATAGAGGAATGAAAATTAAAATAACTCTGAAGTTGCAAACCATGCCCATAATGGAAGGAAAAGAAAACCCCAAATGTTTGAAAACAGATATATTAATGCATAATTGGTAGAATTGTGAATTCTTTCAGCCATTCTAAATACCAATTTGGAATTCTTCCTGCAAAGACACTATACATGCTCTTTGACCGAATGACACTATTACTATTACTAAGCCTATAATGAGATCAAATGAAGGGCAAAAAGATACATATAGATAAAATTTTATTAGCAGACTAGGACCAAAAGAGTGCCCATCATTGATGAATGAATGAACAGATTGTGGTGTATTCTATGCTACCCTAAGAAATGATAAATGGGGCAGTTTCAGAAAAAACATGGTGATATTTGAATGGACTGATCCAGAGTGAAATGAGCAGTTCCAGGAAAAGGATTTATTTAATGATAACAACAGAGTAAAAAACAATTTTGTAGGGGAAGATGATGGAGTAGGTCAGAAAATTTCAAGCTCTCAAGGTTTTCCTCCACAAAAGAGATGAAATAGCACCTCAGGGGCAGAACAGGGGTCCTTTTGGGATAATCAGAGAGGACCTGAAGAACAATTCCAGGACTAGATGTACTCCTTGTGAAGTGTAATCACTTCCAAGCTAGGGCCCCCTTTAACAAGGTAAGGTGTTTAAAGAACTGGCAACAAGCCATGGGATCAGTGGGTTGGGAGGCTGCCACAGTAACTTCTACTCATAGGTCACTAAGGGGAATTAGATGTCTGACCTGAGGAAGATCTAGGGAACCTCTGCTGACAAAGAATGCCAGACCCAGCTGTCCTGAAGAGTATCAGGGGCAAGGAGGAATGAGCACACACCTGATGAATGCAGAAGCAGTTGGGTGAGGAATGCACAGACTATGGACACTTGAAGATCTTGGTTTGAGTTCAGGATGAGAGAGGAGAACTGAATAAGCTCAGAGGCTAGAAATACCATCCCCCATACCACAGGACTAGAGGTGATTATAAAAACTAAATTATTAAAATGTACAGGCAAAGGAGAAAGAATCCAAACATAAGGAGCTGCTATGGGAATAGAGAAGATGGGGGATCAACTTCAGAGGAGGATACTGAAGCAAAAAAACCTTCTTCTACTCCAAAGAAGAATGTCAAATGGACGTCTTCCCAAAAAGAATTTAATGAACTTTAAAAATATTTTCAAAATCAAAAGAGAGAGATTGAGGAAAAGTTAAAAAGAAAAAAATAAGAATAATACAAGAAAACAAGAAGATATGACAAAAAAGTCAACCAATTAGAAATGGAGATCTAGAATCTTAAGAAAGAAAATGACTACTTGAATTGGGCAAGAGGAAGGCAGCTAAGTTTTAAGAGATGAAGAAATTTTATATATTATATATATATAATGAAAAAATTGAAGAGAATGTGAAACATCTTATAAGAAAAACAATGGATCCAAAGAATAGATCAAGAAGAGAAAACATAAGAATAATTACATTTCCTGAAAGTTCTGATAAAAAAGAATTGTGATTCAATGATACAAGAAATAATTAACGAAAATTTTCCTGAAGCATTAGAACAATAGGGGAAAGTAGAAATAGAAAAAATTCTACTGATTACTACTTGAAAGAAATCACCCAAGTAAAACTCAATTCCAAAACCCCTAGATCAAGGACAAAATATTATGAACAACACAAAAAATAATTACATATGTTGGTATCAATTAGAATCACATCACACTTAGCATTGGTGACACTAAAAGATTGTAGGTCTTGGAAACTACATATCAAAGAGGAAAAGAACTGGGCCTTCAGCTGAAAACATCCTACACAGCAAAGCTAAATACAATTCTGAATGATGAAAAAAGTGAATATTTGATCAACTGTAAGACTTTTAACACTGTTAAAAAAATATATTTGACATACAAGAGGCAAGAGAAATATAAGGAACATAACAATTACCAAACAAGGGGCCAAATAAGGACAGAACATATGGAAAATGTAAAACCTATGTCTAAAATTGTTGCTAGTAATTAGGTAGCTTATAAGGAAGATTGGGGTAGACCTGAGTATGATATGACTTTAAAAGGTAAAACTGTTCAAGAATAGCTAAAAGAGCAATTCTCTTATAGAAGAAGAACCAATACAGAGGAACTTGATGAGGAAAAAGGGCTATTAGTTCTGGAAACCTACTTTCATCAGAATGGGTTTAAGAGGGGAAAATGCATATACATCTAGAAGAGTATAAAAGTCTTCTAAATTTAAGAAGAAGTAAAACTCTAAGGAGATAAGAAGTGGGGAGGTTAAAGTAGGTTTCTTTAGAAGGGACGAGGATGGAATAGGCCAAAGGGGTGTAGAAAAGGATGTTTAGGTTTAGGGTAATGGAAGGATAAGGGAAGGATTACTGGAGTGGGGCTAGGTTAAGTTGGTTGGTTGTTGTCCTTTGTTCTCAAAAAGGACTGAAATGACATCATCATGATAAAGTGAAGTTTCAGTGAATCCAACTGCAACTGATCAGACCAATATGAGCTCTGAATGTTCTGCCTCAGATTGGACACAGATATTCGGTATGACTATTTGGAGTGGTTACTCCAAATTCATGTATCCTACACTTCCTTTGTGCTGTCTAAATTCTGCTTTGCTCATAGAGCACCTTTTCTGATGTGGGCACACCATGCTCAGTGGTCCTGTGCCAGTGTCTCCCATGTTGCACAGTCATATTCAAAGTTCTTGAGAGAGACTTTGAGAATGTCCTTATATCACTTCTTCTGACCACCATGTGATCACCTGCCCCATGTGAGTTCTCCATAAAATAGTCTTTTTGGCAAACATATGCTTTTCATTCGAACAATGTAGCCAGCCCATCAGAGTTGAGCTCTCTGAAGCATAGTTTGAATGCTTGGCAGTTCAGCTTAAGCAAAGACTTAAGTGTCTGGTACCTTATCCTGCCAGGTGATCCTCAGATTCTTCCTAAGACAGGTCAAATGGAAGTGATTCAGTTTCCTAGCATGGCACTGATAGACTGTCCATGTTTCGCAGGCATACAACAACGACATCAGCATAAAAGCTCTGTAGACCTTCAGTTTGGTAGTCAGTTTACCTCTTCTCTCCCATACTTTTCTTCGGAGCCTCCCAAACACAGAAGTAGCACTAGCAATATGTGTCTCAACCTCATCATCAATGTGTACATCCCTGGAAAGTACACTGCCAAGGTAAGTGAACTTATCCACAGCATTCATAGCTTCTCCATTTGCTGTAATCAATGGTTCCATGTATAGATAGTGTGGTGGTGACTGATGGAGCTCCTGTGTTTTCTTGGTGTTAACTATTAGGCCAAAAATAGCACAGGGGGCAGAGAATTGATCCATACTTTGTTGCATCTCAGCTTTAGAGGCTGCACTGAGTGCGCAATCATCTGCAAACAGAAAATCATGCACCAACAATCTCTCCACTTTGGTCTTGGCTTGTAGCCTTTTCATATTCAATAACTTAACATCAGTACAGTATTTGACTTCGATGCCGTACTCATCCTCTTTGAAACATTTGACAACATGACTGAAAACATTATGCTAAAAAGCAAGGGAGCAAGCACACAGCACTGTTTCACTCCATTGGTGACTGGGAAGGCACAAGAGCATTGTCTGCTATCCAAACAGGCAAACATGCCATCATGAAACTGATGTACAATACTGATAAACTTCTCCAGGCAACCAAATTTTAACATAATTTTCCATAAGACCTTATGACTAACAGTATCAAAGGCCTTGGTCAGATCTACAAACATTGTGTACAGGTCTCTCCTCTGCACCTGGCATTTCTCAAGTTATTAGACAGCAAACACCATATCGACTCTTCCTCGGCCCTTTTTGAAGCCACATTGGCTCTCAGATATATGACCATCTACCCAAGAGAAAGATCAGCCTGTTGGGGAGGACTCTAGCAAGAACTTTGTCAGCAATGACTAAGAGAGAGAAACCTGATTGTCGCAGGACAATCTATTCCCTTACCCTTATAGAGGTGGACAATGGAGGCATCCTTGAACTCCTGGGAGATAACCTCATGCCACATAATCTGGAAAATTTCAGTCAGCTTTTGTATGAGCAATGGTCCTCCCACCTTGTAAATCTCAGCTGGAATAAAATCAGCACCAGGTGCTTTGACACATGAAAGGAGCTTAATGGCCCTCAAATCTCTTCTTCAGTTGGAAGTTCAGCTAAAGAGGGATTGACTTCAACTTGAGGTAAATGGTTAACTTGAGGTAAATTGATTGATGATGGTGTGTTGAGGACACTACAGAAGTGTTCAGCCCATCTCTCCAGGATCATGTCCTTATCACTAATCAATGTGGCTCCATCAGTGCTATGTAGTTGTGATGTACCATAGGTTTTTGGTCCATAAATAGCATTCAGGGAATCATTAAAGCACTTTGGATTGTTACTATCAGTATAAAACTGAATTTCATCTGCCTTCTTACTGAGCCAGAAATCCTGCTTCTCTCTAAGCTTTGCTTGTTCTTTGCTTTTGATGGAATTAAATGTTCTCTTCTTAGAGGTGGATAAACTATCCTGCTGGTAAATCTTGTGGAGTTTTCTTTTTTCATTAAGCAGCTTCTGAATTTCCTCATCATTTTCATTGAACCAATCTTGTTTGCAAGTATTCTGACCCAGATAAGCAAATACAATGCTGGACACCAAATATCTGAAAGCTACCCATTCCTTTTCTACTCCACTGTTGCCAACTGTGTGTTGGCCTAACTTTCCCTCCAAGTTAGCAACAGTTTATCCTCTGAGAAGAGCTCTAATTTGTTGACATTAATTTTTCTGGTAGTCATTTTGCCTTGGGGGTGGCACTTTTGATGAATGCTAATGTTTAGTTTGGAAAGGATGTCTATGATCAGTCCAGCACTCTGTATCACACATTGCTTTTGTCACTCTCACATCTTGTTTGTCTCTTCTCCCTATAATCACATAGTCTATTAGATGACAATGTTTGCTATATATATATATATATATATATATAATTTATGTATTATACATATGTGCATTATATACATATACATTAATTCTACAATTGAGCATGGATCTCTATATATAGAGATCCATGCTCAATTGCAGCATATAGATCCATGCTCAATTAAGGTGGTGGGTAGAGGAGATGAAGAGGGAAAAAGGAATAAAGTAAAAAAGTGTGTGTGTTTGTCCTTCATTGCTGAAGAAGACCATGCCATCAGAGAAATAATGACGTGACTTGCACTTGACTTTATTTTGAGGGAGGGACGGCTGTGCAAGTCACCAGTCTCACTTCTCCTCCAGAGTCATCTGAATCTAGTGACCAGATAATCATCAGGATGGCTGGAGATGACCCAGGATGAAGCAATTGGGGTTAAATGACTTGTCCAAGGTCACACAGCTAGTGAGTGTCAAGTGTCTGAGGTGAGATTTGAAATCAGGGCCTCTTGATTCCTTCACTGGTGTTCTATCCACTGAACCACCTACCTGCCCCAAGTAAAAAGTGTACAGTAGAGGAAAAAGGAATTCCTACAAGGAAGCAAAGAAAAGGTGGACAGTTTTCAACATAACACACAGTATCTAATATGTAGCCTTTATTGAAATGATAAGTTATTGCTATGTTCCCCTGAATGCTCTGTATTTTGCTGTGGCCATTATATGTTCTTTTTTCTTTTATATTTAAGTTTGTAATGTTTCTTTTTCTTTTCCTATTATGTATTAAATTTTAGAATTTGCCTACAATAAAAAAACTGAAAAAGGGGCAGCTAGGTGGTGCAGTGAATAGAGCACTGGTCTAGAAGTCAGGAGGACCTGAGTTCAAATCTGAACTCAGACACTTGACATTTCCTAGCTCTATGACTTTGGACAAGTCACTTAACCCCAACTGCCTTGTCTACCCCCCTCCAAAAAAACAAACAAACAAAAAACCCTTTGCAATCATAGAAACTCTGACTGATGTAAAGATTCATCAGGATAAGAAGATTACTGATAAAATATACAACCCTCCCTCCTGACAATGGACTCAGTTTCCACAATGAGGTAGATAATTTTTGTACATGGATAATTCATGAATTAATTTTGCTTGGTTATGTACATTTGTTATAAGAACTGTTTTTCTTTTTGTTAATAATAATGAGAAATACTAAATTTATTTTTATTTAAAATAATTTAATTTAATATAAAAGGAAGAATTTAGATGATAAAAAAAGGAAAGTTGACTCCTCTTCTTTAGTATATCTTCCATTAAACAGGATTTTTGGAAGGTCACTGATAATGGCTCATCAATGATCTTCTACGTCTGTAAATGTATGTAGGGGATTTAGCAACTTCTGCTTCTTTTTTAGATTAATTTGATGCATAGCAAATTTTTTCCATTCCCTCAGTTCTGTTTTGTGTATAACTTTGATTTTTGTGCTTCTTGTAAGCAACAGATCATAAGTTTGTTTCCTTTTCCAATGGCACTCTTTCTCATTTTGTTGAATTATTTAATTCAGCTGCATTTGAAGTTACAAAAGTTATGATTATGTTTTTCTTCATCTGTCTCTAATATTGTTTTTTCCCCAAGTCTTTTCTCTCTTCTGATGTAAACATGTTATTATGTATGTTCTGTTATATTAATTATTTTTTAAGGTGACTGTTCCCATTGACTATCTTCCTTTCATCCTTGATCCCCTCTTCTTATTTATTACCTTTTCTCCTCTGGGATTTTATTTGTTTCTTTTTCTCTCTTGCTTTTATTTCATTTTCTGGTTATTCTACACCCCTCTTTTATTTTTCCTTTTAGGTAGGCAAGTTGATTTCCCCTTCCTCTCTTCTCCTTCAACTAATCCTCTTTATTTTGTTATTAATATATGTTTGCGTCCCTTTCCTAAAAGGATTTCTTTCATTGTCTTCATTATTCATCTTTTCTATCTATCTGCTTTAGTTCTTTATTCTTTGATTAATAACTCCTATAATTATCTGATCTCTTTCTTTTCTCTGTATTCACCATGCAACAAAAGCTTCCAGGGTATCCATTCTATGCTCTCCCCTGTAGACATTTTCTGCCTCTGTTTAGTAGGAATTGCCCCATGGATTCCCCTTTTCCCTTGCACTTCACTCCCAGATCAATATTGGGGAACAGGAAGGACACTGCCATAAGAAATGGCCTCTCCCCAACCATGTCTCTATTATGTAGCCCATTACAGATCTGTATTGTCCCCTGGTTACTTTTCCCACCTCTTATTTGCCTCAAAATCTTTTCCATGGATCCAGGCTTTCCCACTAACCCAAGTGCTATTTGGTCCCAGAGGTTCCAACTTCCTCCCTTCTGATGTAGGATGCATTGATTTTCAAGCACTAAATCCCCCAGGCCATAATCTGGATTAGGTCCTTATTTCTCTTCATAGACTATGTCTCTTCATAGGAGCATTCATCAGTAGAACCCCCTTCCATCACCAAAGTAAAGCTTCTTTTAAATTTTTTTCAATCCTTCCTCTCTTCCCTTCTTTTACCGACTTGTTGACGCTTTTCTTTCTAAGACTATACAGGTCATCTTCCTATCATTCCTAAACCTTAATGTGATGCCAACCCATTACACGTTCTTCTTTATCACATTCATTTTCTAGTCCTTCCAGGTATCCTCCCATGTTATAATGTGTTCCCCCCACCCTCCAAAATAAACAAACATTGCTCATCTGTAGGCAGGTGTTACCAGACCCTGCCCATAATGATCCTTGTCTAGACCTAGTCTATTACCTCTACCAGATGTCTACCTTCACTCTTGTTTCTAGCAAAGTACAGGCCCTGGAAACCCTCCCCTGCAACTGTCTTTGAATTTTCCCACATGTCAAGTCTCTGATACTTGCCTGAAGCATGTACCTGGACCCCAAAACCTGAACATCTCCATATATATACACTGAGAAATTTCTTATTGGTCTCTGTTGTCATTCTGTTATGGTTTCTGTCCTTGCTTGCTGCATTTCCTTAGCCTCCAGCAGTACTGTTGATTGGGGTATGGGAGAAGCAAATAATCTTTTCAGTTCTGGATTTTCTGTAAACATTTTTCGAACTCTTTTTTATATTGAACATCCATCTTTAAAAACAAACAAACAAACATATATATAGCTAAGCTCAAACTTGCAGGGTACTTCACTCCAGGATGCATCTTGAACTCCATTGCTTTTGGGAACGCATTAATCTATTTCTTTCCACATGTTCTGGGGATACAAAAGTCTTACATTATTCAAATGTGCTTTCCTTTGTCTTTGAAGATCATTCTCTTTTGTTTGCAGAACTTGTTGTTTCGGAATTGAATTGTTAAATTTAATGACTATGTGTCTTTGATTTGCAGTCTCCCCCCTTCCCCCATTTGTGAATTATTTCTGTTGGAATTTCATTTCCTTGTTCAGAAGTTCTGGGCAGTCCTTTTCAATTATTTCCTGCATAATAATGTTAAGGTTTTTTTGTCCTGTCATGTTCTTCTGGGAAATTTATGATCCTTAGGTTGCCTTTATGAACTCTAGCTTTGAGACCTTTCTGTTTTGATTACAGGGGAGCATGTGTTCTTTTAATATAAATAATAATAAAACAATATTAAAAATAATATTAAATATTAAATAATAGTAAAATAAAAATAGTAAAATAAAATAAAAAATAAAAACACAATCGTGCTGTGTTTTTTTCTCTTTGTCTAAATTATCCTTCACTTCTGTGTATTTACATTTCCAATCTATTGCTTTCTCTCCTTTTTTCCCTTTGGTGAGACTTGCTATCACATATTCTAATTTTTATTTCCATTCCACCCATTATTTCTACTGGCCATACATTTTGCTTTGAGTTCTCTTTCTCTTGAACCCCTTAGGGACAGCATGCTTGTGGTTCCATGTTATCTTCAAATTCCAAGAGGTTCTCTATTTCATCAAGTGTTCAATCATTTCTCTTTGTTTTGTAGAATTTATTCACAGATGCCTGAAGTAACTTACTAGATCTGGATGCCATCCTTCTATTATTAGTGGTTTCCTGTTGATTTATATGTTTATGTTTAAAGTCTTTGATTACCCTTCTTCCTGAAATCTTTGGTAATTTTCTTCCCTTTATTTCTCCTATCACTTACTTTTTAATTCCTTTTCCCTGATTTTAGTTTCCTTGGGGCATGAATCTTAAAGGTTCTTAGCTTATTACTTGACCAATTAATGATTAACCAGACTAGATCTCTGCCCTAAATGACTATGGGTGTCAAAAACTGGCCCCAACTAGATGATGTTCATTTATCTTAGCCTTAGTGGAGTGATTCATAGCTCTTTAACACACACACACACACACACACACACACAAATACCCTTTTCTGAGTTTCTGGTCCACTCCCTGTATTCCTCAGTTCTTTGGTCTAGTAACTGCAGTTTGGAGCTTTCCAGCACAAGTGCTACAAGACTGTTCACACAAATTCCAGGCTCTGCTGAGGTGTTGTAAGGTTGTTGGCACTACAAGGTTGAAGCCTCTAGCTAGTTTTTGCTCTGTGCCCATATAACTCTCTGTCACAATCATGGGAAATGTGCATAGCCTGGAGCTGAAGACTCCATGGCACTAGAAAAAGTGTTTGTGTGTGAATGGGCAGGGATAGGGTGTGGGAGGAATTTTAATTGTAAGTCTACATCTTGTTCCTGGACACACTAATCTCACTGCAAACAGCATGGGAGATGAGGGAGTGGCATTAAGCAAGTTCAGGGTTAAAAATCATCAATCAATTTAAAAAATCAGCTAACCTTCTTTTGGACTTTGGATGCCCTGTGCCATGGAGACAGCTGAAATTGCTTTATTGTTAGTGAACAATTTCTGTTTTGAAGATGTTTAAGAGCTCAAGGAGACCAAACAAGACATTTAGTCTTCCACCTTTGCATGTAGGTGATGGGAAATTAAAAGTAGATGGTTACTTTCAAGGGTATGCTGGTAAATGTTTAGTTGACTTTACAAAAAAAAATTATGTAAAAAACATTTAGTATAATCTGCATAACTTACATTTCGTTTATCATTTTCTTAAATATAGATACCCATAAAACACCCTGGAAGCAGAGTCCCACTTTAGCAAAAAGCTAAAGTCAAGAAATAGGTGGGAAAAATAAATAAACAACAGAAAAAATTTCTGACTATAGAATTTTACTGTGGTGACAAGGAAATTCAAAACACACTCAGAAGACAGCAAAGTCACAACTCCTTTTTCCCAGGCATCAAAGAAAAATAAATTGATCTCAGGCCATCAAAGAGCTCAAAAAGGATTTTAAAAATCAAATAAAAGAAGTAGGGTAGTGCAAGATGCATAATTTTGATTACATTAAACTGAAACGGTTTTGCAAGACCAAACCCAATGCAGCCAAAGTTTGAAGAGATGCAGAAAACTGTGATAGAATTTTTGCAGCTAGTGTTTGTGATAAAGACCTCATTTCTAAAATATATAGAGAACTGAGTCAAATGTACAAAAATACAAGTCATTCTCCAATTGATAAATGGTCAAAGGATATGAACAGGGAATTTTCAGAGGAAGAAATTATAGATATCTATAGTCATATGAAAAAATACTCTAAATCACTATTTATTAAAGAGATGCAAATCAAAGCAACTCTGAGATACCACATCTCACCTATCAGATTGGTAAACATGACAGAATAGGAAGATGATAAATGTTGGGGAGGATGTGAGAGAGTTGGAACACTAATTCATTGTTGGTGGAACTGTGAGCTGATCCACCCATTCTGGAGAGCAATTTGGAACTATGCCTAAAGGGCTACAAAAGCATGCATATTCTTTGACCCAGCAATATTGCTTTTAGGACTGCATCCCCAAGACATCATAAAAATGGGAAAGGTTCCCACATGTATTTATAGCAGCACTCATTGTGGTGGCCAAAAACTGAAAATCAAAGGATGCCCATCAAGGAAATCAAGGGGAATGGCTGAATAAATTATGGTATATGAATGTAATGGAATACTATTGCCCTATAAGAAAAGATGAACAGGAAGACTTCAGAGGGGCCTGGAAAGACTTATATGATCTGATGCTGAGTGAAAGGAGTAGAATCAAGAGAATTTTGTGCACAGCAATAATCACAGTGTGCAAGAGTTTCTCTGGCAGACTTGCAACTTAACTGATCATACCAATTTGGAAGAACTGAAAATGTTCTCTAAAATGGTCTCTAGAAGTATCTTGGAAAACAACTGCACAAAATCCCTAAAACTTAGGACAGTACCCCTTCCTCACTGGAAACAGAGCCCTACTTTAACAAAGAGTTAAAAGTCAAGTATAAAAGTCAAGTAATTGGCTTGGTAAATAAACAATGGGGAAAAAAGTCTCTATAAAATCTTACTTTGGTAACAAAGAAGAAAAACATACAACCAGAAGAATATAACAATGTCAAAGTTCCTATATCCAAAGCCTATAAGAAAAAAACCTGATCTCAGATCATGGAAGAGCTGTAAAAGGATTTTGAAAATCAAGTAAGAGAAGTAGAGAAAAACTTAGGAAGAGAAATAAAAGTGATGGAAGAAAATCATGAAAAATGAGATAACACCTTCCTAAGGAGACCTAAAAAATTCTGATGAAAATAACACCTAAAAAAACCCCAGATTAATCCAAGTGGCAGAAGAGGCCCAAAAAGCCAATGAGGAGAAGAATTCTTTAAAAAAATTGGTTAAATGGAAAAGAAGGTCCAAAGGCTCTCTGAAGAAAATAATTCCTTCAAAATTAGAATAGAGCAAATGAAAGCTAATGACTTTTTGGGAAATCAAGAAATTATAAAACAGAACCTAAAGAATGAAAAAAATAGAAGACAATGTGAAATAACTCATTTGAAAAACCACTGGCCTGAAAAACAGTTCTGAAAGCCATGATAAGAAAAGAGCTTAGACATCATCTTTCAAGAAATTATCAAGGAAAACTTCCCTGGTTCTAGAATGAGAAGGATAAATAGAAATAGGAAGAAACCAGAATAGTACCTCTGGAAAGAGATGCTAAGTGGAAACCTCCTAGGAATATTGCATCAAAATTCCAGAGTCCCCAGGTCAAGAAGAAAATAATACAAGCAGTCAGAAAGAAACAATTTTTGAGTATTCTGGAAATATAATCAGGATAACACAACGTCTAGAAGCTTCTCCATTAAGGGAGCAAAGGGCTTGAAATATGATATTTCAGAGGTCAGAGGAGCTAGGATTAAAACCAAGAATCACCTACCAAGTGAAACTGGATATAATCCTTCAGGGGGCAAAACAGATATTCAATGAAATAGATGACTTTTAAGCATTTTTGATGAAAAGATCATAATTGAATAGAAAATTTGACTTTCAAATACAAGAATCAAGAGAAGCATGAAAAGATAAACAAGAAATCAAAATTTGAACTGCTTATATTTCTACATGGAAAGATGATATTTTTAACTCATGAGTCCTTTCTCAATATCAGGGTCACTGAGGAAATAAAGAGATGGATAGATAGGTGGGTAGATATACAGACAGACAGACAGATAGATAGACAGATAGATAGATGGGTAGATGGATAGATGGTACAGGGTATTTGAATATAAAGAAATGATACCTAAAAATGAAAATTAAAGGGTGAGAAAAGAATGTATTGGGAGAAATAAAAAGGGAGAGATAAAATGGGGTAAATTATCTCACATAAAATAGGCAAGAAAAAGGTTTCATGAAGGAAGAAAAGAAGGGGAAGGTGAGAAGGAATGAGTGAAACTTACTCTCATTGGATTTGGCTTAAGGAGGGAATAACATACACACTCAAATGGATATCTCACCCTACAGGAAATTAGGGGATAAGGAGGCAAGAGGAGGATGATAGAAGAGGTGGTAAATTGGGGGAGGGACAGTCAGAAGCAATCACTTCTGAAATGGGACAGGGTTAAAAGAGAAAATAGAGTAATTGAAGAGTGGGATAGGGTGGAGGGACATTTAGTCTCTCACAACATTGCTATTAGGGAAGTGTTTTGCATAACTATACATGTATAACCTATACAGAACTGCTTGCCTTCTCAATGAGGGTGGGTGGGGAGGGAAGAAAAGAGGGAATTTGGAACTCAAATTTTAAAAAACAAATGTTAAAAAATTGATTTTACAGGGAACTGGGAAATAAAATATACAGGCAATGAGGTATAGACATCTATCTTTCCCTTCAAGAAAATAAAGGGGAAGGGGATAAGAAAGGGTGTATGATAAAAGAGAGGACAGGCCAGGGGGCAGGGGTAATCAGAATGCACACCATCTTGGGGTTGGTGGAGGGCAAGGATGGGGAGAAAATTTGAACTCAAAATATTGTGGAAATGAATGTTGAAAAGTAAAAATAACTAAATAAATTTTTAAAAGAAAAGAAAAACTGTCACAAAGAAAGAAAAAATAAGCAAAGTTGTGGCATATAAATCACAAAGGAAAATGGTTTCAAAAAAGAGGGTATGTTTAATGGGAATAAAAGTTTATGACAGAAAATTGACAAGAAAGTACTCCTAAATTTTGTAATATGGTGTTCATTGGTAAAATTGATAAAGAAATTTTATCAAAGTGATAGGGGTCATCAGATGACCACATGGATAACTGTTTCTCAATATAAATAATCAATCAATGGGAAGGTAGTGTTTAAACCTTTTAAATCCATAAACATCCCATATTCAATATGTTTCTTAAAAATTGACTTCACAATTATATTCCATTAATGAAAAATCGTGCCAAAAGCAAGTCTCTTGAGACACTGTTATTGATCATTTATATGTGCAAAGGGCTTTTATAAATAGAGATAATTTTAGTTATGGCTAACCACATTTCTCTGAAAAGTTCCACAATTATCATTCCAAATTACAGATAGCTTACAATGAGGTCAAGTGATTTGTCATAGTTAACATATTGGGTCAGCAGTGAAATTGGCACAAGCCCCATTCTTTTTATTCAAGCCCACCTAGCCAGATTTCCTGCTGGAGGCCACATTTTCCTGTTTTATTTTTTAAAGTATTTTTTAAAAATGAATGCCTTAGGCAACCTTGAAAATCTAGAAGTCTTTTCCATACTTTCACTTAAAATACATTCCTAACATTTTTAAAGAAAAATTTTTATAGAAAAATTCCTTGTCAATTATAAACACTCACATAAAAACTTTATTTTAATTTATTATATTAAATATTGATTTCATAGTAAAATATCATATTAAATTTCCTAGGTTTCCAAACTAGTGAAAATATCTCTTCTGTCACCCATCCCTTTTTTTGTGAGAATGGGGGAATTAAGGGTGGAAGCCCCACAGTCATAATAAATACTCCTAGAGTTAGAGTGTACCTGTTTAAATAAGGAGAGATGTATTGCCAAGACTAAAGGAAAAAGGAGAAGAATAACGGTTGGTGCTGAGTAACTTTTCCTATTGTGTCCCATGGCTTGCCTTGGTCAAGGCAGCTTTAGTAATTAAGCAGCCCTCTTCTCTGGAAAAATTATGCATAGCATTTCAGAACTAAAAGGACAAGTGACTCTGCACCTGACCAATTTGAAAGCATGGAGCTAGGCAAGGTGAAACTGACTGGGGCTGCCTCCCTACTTGCACTGCAAACTCAGGGCCTGATACAAACACTAGGGCACCCTGCTGTTCCTGCTGTATTGGTGCAACTGAGCTATACCATACCTGTTTCTGAGTGAACTGTCCTTCATTAAACTCATGGGAGAACTATAGGACAGGAATTCAAAGAAACCAAGATAAGACCTATTAGGTTCTTGTCTCTTAAACAGACGACAAATTCTAAATGAAGGACACAGCCTAGGATACATGAGGTTAATGTTAATGCTTTTATATTATTATTCATATGCTTCCTTTAGTCAAATGCTTTCCAGAATCTTATGCAGAGGATTTGGTAAAGTCCATGCACAGCACTGGAAAAGGTGAGAAGAGGAGCCAGGAGATATGACTGATACGCACAAGTGACTTTCTAAACAAATACCAAATCTTATACAACTAATGATGCGAGTTTATTCAGTGTCTCTGACGTCCAACTGCCCTCAGGATCTTGACTTGGGCAAGGTGACACAGATATTAAATATCTGAGGTCAGTTTTGAAATCAGGGAGATGAGTCTTCCTGACTCAAGGCTTTGTGCTCCATAGTGTTTTACTCACCTGTTTCTAGAAAGAATGGCACAGGGAGCCACAGAGGACTCCAGAGCTTCTCTTTTTACTATTTAGGTTAATTTAGCAAATCAACCTTCCTTTAGCACTGTACTCTCCCCTGTGTTTTAATTTCTTTTAATTTTTTTTTAGCTGTCATTCCTCAGCTTAGCAACTATGGTTCAGATATGTGAATTGCATATGTCAAATTGACCTGCTTTTCCTGTCTTAATATTGTTTTTCTCTACTGAATAAAGCATCTTACTTTCTAGTCTACTTCATGTTATAAAAGTATTTCACACAAAGGTACACATATATCACTACAATATTGTGAGAAAGCTGTTATATTACATGTTCTTATTTTACTACACATTCATTACTATTCTAATCTAATCAAATACTTTCCAAAACCATGATGTAGAGTTTTGATGGAATTAGTGCAAAGGAATGGAAAAGGAGGAAGAATGACTAGTAGGTGAGAGTAGGAGCAGGAGAGTGATTAGTAAATACATAGGCTTCTCTACATAGATGTCAAAACCCAGACAACTGGTTATCATCTCACTACTCTGAATTTATGGATGAGGAAACTGAGGATCAGACAGGTTAAAGAACTTGTCTAAGGTCTTTTAATAAATGGTAAGGTCAAGAGTTAAACTTCTGACTCCAAGAGCCAATGTTCTTCCCATTCTATTTCCTTATCTCTTGACTAGAAGAGAGTAATTTTTTTTTCACTTTTATTTTGGCCACACAGAAGGGAAATTCTAAAGTCTCACTTTTAAAAGAACTTCCTTATTATCAACTGTGATTTCAGATACTGAATATACATAAGGTAATATGGTTTCAGAAACTCAAACTTCCAATATTTAGTGTCTACAACTTCTTTTTTCTTTTGTTGTTACCTTTGAATACATTTGAATGCACGTATTCATATTTAGCTTAGAGAGTACCAAGAAGTAATCCTGTAGGCTGCTCAAATCTTGAAATGAGATTATCACCTTGCCCCATGTTTTCTAGGACAAGGAACTTCCCTCACTGTGGGTGTGACCTGGAGCAACTGGCACAAGGTACTCTATCTGGGCAAGTCAATGAGTTTTGTTCAAAGCTTGAAGTCCATCAGCTCATTGAAAGTTGAGAATGCTTAGATCTTCCCAGTCTTCCAATCTCTAGCACTTCAGATACAAAATCAAATTTTGGGGCATAAAGTAAATCTCAAAATCATAACTCATGAATTGATAAAGGCCCTTTATCAATTGACATTTTTGTTCTTCCTTTTATTAGCATGTCTCCAAAAGTTCACTTATTTGGAATCTAGATTAACCAGAATTTCACTTGAAGGATATAAAAAGCATTAAAATTCAAAGTGGTTTGAGGGAGTCCCAGAAAATTTTAGTAGAGTGAATCCCCACTCTCCCTTTCCTTCTGTGTTGTGCCTCTTGTTATTCAAATTAACAGGGACTGATACTCTCAAAGGGTTTTTAGGAGATAGGCATTCTCAGTTTCACAAATCAAAAATGTGAAACAATGGAATGTAGATCATCATAATCCAGTTCACTCTATTTTCAACCCAAGCTCTGGGCAAGTGACTTTGCTATTGCAAAAGTTGCAACCCAACTCCTGGCTTCCTTTCAGGTAAATCCATCTATTTAGAGCCTCAGTAGGCTGTCCGGGGCAACACCCCAAAGGCCCATTTTGTCCAGTGTCTTTCTTTCCATCTTTTCTCAACGTGAAAAGGACACATATTGGGAGCAAGAGAGAGGAATTCCAAAGCACTATATCTGCCACTTTTTCAAGTCCCACCAGTGTATCACCATGTTGTACAACCTCTGATAACTTTCTCCTTTAAGGCTACCAATTTTCTCAGGTATTACAGATTGCTATCTATATTGCCATCTTCTCCCTATAGCTGGAAAAAGCAAGAGAGATGGGAGCAAAAAGCTGTTCAGTAGAAAAATACTTCAGATAAGAGTTACAAGTGATATAACTGAGACTTTATCCCAAAAGTCTGACTTCGAGTTCTTTTCGTGCTGTATTCTGGACTTTCCTCTAAGAGAAGGATTTATTCCACTTTGATTTTGACCACATTACAATTACTTCTACAGAAGTTTGTTATAGTCTTAGTTGAAAAAACAGTCTTATTTTGCAATCAGTTTTAACTTCAAATACTGTGCATTCCCAAAATTATGTAGTCTTTGAACAATGGGCTCAAAGAAATATTTAGCTTTCATTTAATTTTTGGTAAATCTAAAAAAAATTACATTCTAAGTACATTATATCCAAGCACACATGATTTTGGGAATGTCAAAAAAGCTGTATAAATCTTGAAATGAGATCATTGCCCTGTCCTACATGCCCTGAGATAGTTTCTGTACTTAACTATGAGTAATGCTATTTCCTATGTGACTAGACATCTCACACAATCTCAGGATCAATCCACCACAATACTGACTTTTCCACCAAAAACAAAAACCTGTATTTTTTTTTATTAATCCATATTTATGACTGGAAGGCACATTATATATCCCAAGTTCACTTTCTTTTTAAATTTATCCTGCTAAAAACTACCTTAAGAAAACTCTGTTGTCACTCAGCATTCCATGAAACTTCCTCATTCTATAATTCTGAGTGTCTTTATTCCTTTCTCAGTCCTTTCCACCTCTGATCCTACAAGGTCTATTAAATTCACACTATCTCATTGCTTGATATCATTTCTGTATCTTTCCTGAATCTTATTGAGTTAGAGATTTCAGTTCTCTGCTCCACAACTCCATCTCCTCCCAGTGTACTGAGGGTGCTACACTAATGACTTAGAAGAACAAAAGCAAAATATTAAATAAACTTATTGGTTCAATTTTGGAGCTAATCACTGAGAGCACAGCAGCATCTGTACACTTTTCTACAAGAATTTATCTTTAGGATCCACTGCAGATTACAAAATCTGAAAAAAAAAATCACAGTCATGGCAAGACTCATGTGAACTGGTTAAAATTGATATAAAATTAGGAAAACAACATTGAATGATTTCAATTATACGTATACATATAATATATACACGCATATGTATATACGGAGGAAAAATGTGAAAAAAAATAGAAACTGAATTCTTGCTAATTATGATGACCAAATCTGTGCCCCTTTGCCTCCAAACAAAGACAAGAATAAATTCTTTTTTCCTTTTTGGAAGTGGGAAATCATTGGTATGGTTCATTTTGCTAAAGAACTTTTTTCTCTTTATTTTTTTGTGACAAAGGATTTCTCTCTGGCAGAGGTATGTTGAAAAATGATGGTAACTTAAAAATAAACTATATTAGTAATTATTACTTTTTAAATTTGAAAAATGTAAGTTAAGGACCTTTCAAAAGAAGTATTACTTACAGATGGTAAAGTTGTGGCACTCATTATGCCAATAGGAAGTAGGTTAGGCAAGGAATAAAATGAGTTCAGGAAGAATCTGATTATCTTTATGAATGTCATAGCCATAAATGGCTATTAGGAGAAGTTAAGACATATAACTTTTAAGGTTGACTGACATTAATAATCACACCTCTTCTACAATAAGTCACTTGGATTCTTTGTTGGCAATAGAATATTGGATTGAATGACTCACAATTGCAGTGATTCCTATGTTCCTTTGTTTTCCTTTAGTGTTACCTTCTTTTAGTTAATGTAAACTAACTTGGTGACTTTGGGATAATCCTTAATTGCATCCTGATCAAATTTGTATTTCATATTATTCCACATTGTCAGCTGCAAGACTTCATCAGGAATGATTTTTTTTCTGCTTGGAATTCTTAGTTAGAATTTCAGAAAGACCTCTGTGATTAGCCAAATCAAAACCTTTCAGCAGCAGTGGCAGTCACATTCAAGCCGAATCTTTGCAGCTGACTTTCTGAACAACACATTATACTCTGCTTAATCAGAGGCTAATGCACATGATTTCATTTCTTGCTTGCTAAATAATTGTACCCTGTGCAAAATGTTGACTCTTAAGGATCTGTGAAAAAAAGCCACCATCTCTTTTGCAGGGTGAGGTGCCTCATCTTTAACTCCTCTTCCAATAAATCCACTCAGTCCTCTCATCCCAGATAAGCAGTGAGTGAGCCCACATTGAGAATAGACACAAATAAGGCCTTTTGAGTTTTTCTGCCAAAGGGAGCAGCTGAATTCAGACAGGCTTTATATTTGTGTGAAAATCCTCAATGTTAAGTATACCAGAGAAGGCACTGCCTCAGTGAACAGATACACTTCAACTGCCACTTATACTGGCCAGAATCAACATTAGGTTAATTGGTTTATTACAGGAAATTCATTTCCAAAATCCATCAGATGATAGAGCTTCCCACTGCTCTGCTGAGGCACCAGGCATTTTCCCCCTGGTCTTAACAAGGCTCTTTAAACAGCAATCCTCCATTCGCCTTCAGCCTGTGTTTAAAAAAATATAAAATCATTGACTGGCATCTCTTTAGCTCAAGCATGAATACAAGCAGAAAATTCTGATTTCTTGTTTCATGCATGGTTAGCAGTTTCTTATTATCATTTATTGGTCTGCTAAGCTCTTTGATGACTGTAGACTGCAGGCAAGTACTTCGTATTTGTACTCTGGCTGATGTGGGCTTCTTTGATTTCTGGATATGTGTTCATGGATTTCTGATGCTCCAACTTTTGCTACTTGAAATGCATTCAAGAAATGCAGTCAAGAAATGCAGTCAAGAAATCTGGAGAGCTCTTCTGAGTTCATTTTGAAACATCTCTGTATCTGAGATGTATGTTACCTTTTCTTTTAGAAACGGATGTTGCTCAGAAAGCATTCGGACGCTGTAGGATCTCATTGTTGCTCTCTCTCTCTATATGTGTGTGTGTGTGTGTGTGTGTGTGTGTACATATATGGAACATGGAAATAACACAGACTTTGTTTGGTTCCTCTTGTGACTAATAGCACACATATACCAAGCTCAGAGTCTGTAAGTACTGAAGAGACCTTTATTGACTCATATGGGGTTCATGTACTACCCTTCATTTCATGAACACTCAATTAGTACGTGGCAGCATGATATAACGGCAAAAAAAAATAACAACCCACCAAATTGTAAATCAGGAAGCATAAAATCTAGCACAGGTTATTAACTTGAAATGAGTCTTTGGATCAGTTTCTATTCTCTCTTTTGATTCTGTCCCTCCCCGAGTGTTGACTTCAAATTGCTCCCTCCTCCCATTGCCCTCCCTTCCTTCATTCCCCCCCCACCCTGCTTATCTCCTTCTCCCC
>CM053772.1:102816273-102835771 GCA_028658325.1 Potorous gilbertii | reverse complement strand
TTCTTTTGGTTTTGTTTTGTGATTTCTTGGTTTCTCAGAAAGTCATTGGCCTCCATCTGTTCCATTCTAATTTTGAGAGAACTATTTTCTTCAGTGAACTTTTGCACCTCTTTTTCCACTTGGCTAATTCTGCTTTTGAAAGCATTCTTCTCCTCATTGGCTTTTTGAACCTCTTTTGCCAATTGAGTTAGCCTATTTTTCAAGGTGTTATTTTCTTCAGCATTTTTTTGGGCCTCCTTTATTAAGGTATTGACCCGTTTTTCATGCTTTTCTTGCATCTCTCTCATTTCTTTTCCCAGTTTTTCCTCCACCAGTCTGACTTGATTTTCAAAATCATTTTTGAGCTCCTCCATGGCCTGAACCCATGGGGTACCTATTTCAGATATTTGGGATACAGAGGCTTCGACTCCCTTGTCTTTACCTGATGGTAAGCAGACCTCCTCGTCGTCAGAGATGAATGGCAGAATTAATTTCTCAAGATAATAACCATCTATGGTCTTAGTTTTTTTCCCTTTTCTGGGCATTTTCCCAGCCAGTTACTTGACTTTTGAGAGTCCTCTCCACCCCCCTGGTTTAGATCCTGAGCTAGTGCTTGGGGTCTGGGATTCAAATGCTGCTCCCCAGCCTCAGGGCTTTTGGGGGCAGGCCTGAGTGCTCTTCAATGGGGGCTTATCTGCTGGTTCTCAGGTGGGGGCAGGGCTGCCTCTCAGGCTCAGTTCCCTCAGGGGGTTTATACAGAGATCCTTTGTAGTGGAGCTGGGGTGGAGCTCCAGCCCGTTTTAGGAGTCTCAGGCTGAGCTGCTTCAACCTCTGCCACAGCGGCCGCTTCCCAGGAGGTCCGAGTCCCGGAGATCCCCCGCTCCCCTCTCAGCCCATCTCTCTCACTGACCTGTGCGTCTGTGGGTGGAGGGACCTTCTTGCCGCCCGGGGATTCAGGTCCCTGACTCCTGCTGGGCTCTGCTTGCTCCTCTCAGTGCCGCGTAGCCAGGGCGGGGGAGGGGAGCGCTCGGCAGGACAGGGCTCCACTCCCGTCCGGGGTACCTTTGCGGTTGGTTTTTCAGGGCTCTCTGCAGCGGAAATCTCCTTCACTGTGTTGCTGCGTGGCTTCCACTGTTCCATAATTTGTCAGGAGTTCTTTTTACAGGAAATCTATGGGCTGTGGGTTTGGACCTAGCATAGGTGAGTCTTTGTACTCCGCCATCTTGGCTCCGCCCCCCCCAAATTCTTAAGAGAGACATTGAGAGTATTCTTGTATTGCCTCTTCTGACCTCCATGTGACCTCACATCTGACCTCACCCTGTATTTGTCATAAAATAATCATTTGGCTTTCAAACAACATGGACAACCTGTTGGAGTTGTGTTCTTTGCAGTAGAGTTGGAATGCTTAGAAGTTTAGGTCGAGAAAGGACTTCAGTGTCTGGTATCTTATGTTGCCAGGTACTCTTAGATGGTAGGGTAGGATCCCTGCCTGACACAATAAGCAGGTCAGGGTTAGGTTTGGTGAAGCAGAGAAATTTTAGGTCACCTTTCCTAACCCATTCTTTATGACAGGAAGTGAGCAGTGTGGCCCTTAAGAAAGGTTATTCAGCAGGTTGCTGAATCCCACTGATGCTTCAGATCAGTACGAAGATGAACCTGGATAGGCAAAGCAGAACTGCAATAACTCAAAAGAAAGCAAGGTGCACAAATTTAGAGACATCTATACTCCAAATGTTCATATAGACTATTTGTCCCTGACTCATGCCTGATCCTTCTGAGTCTGTATTGGTCTGATCAGATACACATTGTTCCCTGACCCTAATATTGTGATATCATTTTGGTCCTCTTTGAGTATAAAGGATAAAAAGCCAGAGAAGGGATCCCATCAGTCCCTGACTCCTTGGTGTTGTATAAATCCTCCTCTTTAATCAGCCTATTGTGTATCTGCTAATATATTTTAATCTGTGACTTGACTTAGTTTACCTATGGAGTTTGTTTGGTTAAGTTGTTTGTTATTTTAGGGGATATATGAGATTATGACTCTTTTTAATGAGTTTATGACATTGATGGAATTATGGATTATGGAGCTGTCTATTTTAAACTTTTATGGCCTAAGAGGAATGTACAGGACTGCAATGTGTAAGTTAATTATTTTTCTGTCACTCTGATAGAACTTTTCTTATGAGAAGCCTTGTCAGAATCCTCATAATTGTTCATGTTTTTTTTCTGGGGACTGAATCTATCTTGGAGCATAGCAATAAAACCTAAGTTTTCACCTTCATGGTTTCTATATTGTGGTAAATATCTATTTGGCAGTATTTAGATACTACATGAACTTAGAGAAGAGATATTTTTCCCATGACACTACTGTTTCCCCAAGATCTAACATTTTTTGCTTTTAAAGAACACCCCAAAAGGACCCATTCATGTTGTTTGAAAGTACAATCTCAATTTTTTACTTCTAATTTTCCAATTACAATGTACAGAGGAGAAAAATGAAATCCTTAAAAGGTCACCTTGCCCAAGGTCTCAAAGCTAGTTAATGATAGGGCCAGCAGTAGAATATAAGGCTTCTTGCTTGTATCCAAATGATTTTTCATTATTATTTTACTTATGGGGGCAGATTTTGTTAGACCCACAATTTATCAAGAGGTAGAATTAGGCAATTAAAGGAATATATGGAGTCACAAGACATATGATCAAATCCTGCCACTGATGATTAGTACCTGTATGTCCAAGTTATTCTCCTTTTTTTATCTGAATAAAGGAGATTTCAGTAGATGGTCTTTAAGGTACTTTCAGCTCTAGTCCTAGGATTCTTTAATCATACATTGACTAGTCAATCAATATTATGAACACAAAGAGAACAACATCTAATTAGAAAAGGTGCTTTCTAATACATTTACCATTCTTGTACGTGAGTAGTTATTCATTCAGTCCTATATTCTTTTGGTCTAGAAAGGAGCTGAGAATCAACAATGTTTAGAAAATTAACTGATTACAGGTTACAAATGCATGTCATGGAACACAGAGTCTTCATACTGAATAGGACCCTATGGCTTTTTGGACTGAGCCATAGCTGACCAAGCTAATGGATCATAACATCCGGCCTGTATTTGAAAACCTGTAGTGATGGTAACTTCAGTAAGCTTTAAGTGAAAGAGGTTTGTGCTTAAAGAATTATGAAGTTTACATTCACAACTTCTACCTTATTTCTGCTACTTTTTCCTCCCACAGTCAAGAAAAAAAGTTAATCTCTCTTCTATATGATGAACGTTTAAACATGTGAAGATAGAAATCATGCCAACCTTCACTTATTTCTTTTCAAACTTAAGCATCTCTGTTTCTTCAGCTGAGTCTCATAGTCTCATATGGTTTCCAATATCCTAACCATCCTAGTGGCTCTCCTATGGAAGCATGTCATGTCCTTAAATGTGACACACACCTGTAATGTAATATGGCAGTTAGGATTTCAACAAAAGAGAATAGAGCAATAGAAAGCGAGAGATGATAATATGCAAACCTAATTCAATTAAAAGACACATACCATCTATAAGCAAATCTTATTTATCTTTATACAGTAGATGTATTTTCAGAACCAGAAAAATCCCTTTGTGTCCTCTGTAGGAAAATATACAGCTATGTATTTGGTCAGCAATTGGATAGAGCACTGGACTTGGAGTCAGGAGTCAGGATCTGAGTTCCAATCTAACTTTAGGTACTGTGTGACCCTGAGAAAGTCACTTAATCATATTTGCCTCAGTTTCCTTATCTGTAAAATGAGTTACAGAAGGAAATGGCAAACCACTTAGGAATCTTTGCCAAGAAAACTTCAAATGGGGTCATGAAAATTACGATGTGATTGAACAAAAGCAACAAAATGTATTTAGTGTGGAAATAAAAGTATAGTAGAGAAAGAAATATAAAAGGAAGCAAACCTAGGCTAATTCAATTATGTGTGTGTGTATATACACACATATACATTTATACACACATCAGTATGTACATATACACATATATGTATGCAATTCAATTTATATTATTGCCTATTATATATGTATACATATGTGTTCAATGATACACTTTTTTAAGCAAAGTACCTATTATGATCAAGCTCATAAATACCTTTGGAAATTCATAAATATAGAGTAAATTCACTTCATTTATATATGTATATAAATAAGCCTGTATATCCTTACAAGACTTAGTCTCTGCTTCAAATCTATAACTGCACTTCTTCTACCCCAAGTATCAAGTATAGCTTATTATATTTTAATTCTTGTAGAAAAAAGAAGTTTGTCATAGCCATGATTTTAAAAAATGCAAGATACAATTGTGTAGGTCATTTGGAAGAACTGAACATCTTTTATCAAGAGGGATGTTTTGCTGTGTGCTGTTTGCTGCAGGAGACAAATGCAGTTAAAGAAAACCAGAGAATTGGATAAGCAGACACCAGAAATAACTAGATGCCATATCCAATTGGAAAGATGTATGCTATTTCATCTAAAGTAAATGAAAATGAAATCAAATCAGCAACAATCATTCCACTATGGGGAAGCTCACCTTTAGAAAACAGACATTTGAATACTGTATATATTGAATAAAGTACTGCAAACATGAAAAGGAATTCCCATGGCATCCAATCTAATCTTCTAGTGGTCAGTATCCAGATGATCTATTGTCTGTGATAGTACAAAGCTAGCATTGGAGGAAATACTTTGATAATTCATGATGTCAAAGAAAAAGAAAGATTTCATTCTGTGAACTATTGATGAAAACTTTAAAAGAAATTGGTATTCACAGAAAGGGACTTATAAAGACAACAAAGAGTAACAAAGAAAATCTAAGAATTATAATTTTAGTATGCTCCTCTAGTAAAAAAAATAATACTCTGCAATTCAATTTTAAGAAGTATGTCAATATAAATTTCTTTATATCCTATTTTATTCCTACTCATCTTCCTTATACCAATAAATTTTCAAGTTTGAATGCAAACCATGACAAAAATCCTCCATCACAGTCTTATTCCATTTTAAAATTGGGATTAGAGGATGAAACCTAGGTGTTTGAGAATTGTATCAGTGCAAAAATTTGAAGAATCTCGCTACCAGAAATTTGTTCATCAGTTGATTTTGCTTTAAACATCTTGCTGTTTGTCCTTCTACTGTTACTTCTCTCTTTCAAGCCCAGAAGTCCTCCAGAACCAAACTGCCAGAGATCTGTGTCCCTTCTACCACATAGGAATTAATCTATTCAGCTTTGAGACTTCTCCTGGGGCAAAGATGTTCAGTTTGGATAATGTCTTTTATCACCACATTATCCTATACCTAGTCCATCTAAAAGTTCTAGACCACATATCATTCCATGTAGTCATACCCCAGGAAAAGAAGACAAGTCCCTGCTCTCTTATCATATAGCCATTCATCTGCTCTGGGGGGAAAATTATATTAAATCAATATTATCATTGAATATTACTGAAGCTTGTGAAAATCCACTGTCTTAAGCCTCCTCTTACACTTGTGAACAGTAAAACTAAGCTTCTTCCCCTGGTTACTTGACCTCATAAAATATATTGAATTCCTATAGGAGAATATAAACCACATGATAGCCATCTCACTGTCTCACGTTTTTATTTGCATCTCCAGTGCATTACATTGTACTTTTTAATAAATGTTTCTTAATTGCTTCAGGAAGATATCTTTTTATCTAGACTTGAGATATATAAAACACATTTGTAAAATGCTGTGTTGAGTAAATATTAGCTTCATAATAGCTTTAATTCTGCTGACAGATTGAAAAGACAATGTAATTATATAGTAGGAGGTAGTCATACACATTTACCAGTTAAATAGAAAAGCTATCCTATTTTAATTCATCAGGATTTGTGGAGAAATAAGACTGGACCCGGATTTACTTAAGGCAATGTGGTGTGGTGCTAGAGTGTTGGATTTGGAAACAAAACATGAACTTACCAAACCACACTTCTCCTTTCCTGATTCCTGCCATCTTCTCTCTTAATCTTTGCATTTATTCAGGTCAATTTCACAAATTTTGCACATCCCTAACTCAATCTGTTGAAGTCACTTCCTTCAAGATCCAATTCAGATTCAATATTCTCTGGGATGCCTTCTCTGACCTATTCATATTTAAGTGATCATTCCTTCAGATTTCTTTTCACATGTTTTAGACATTTGCATCTATCACTCACCCTATATCACAGTTATTTGCATACTTCCCTTCCCCACCACAATAGTCAATCATTTTTGGAAATTTGTAGATCCTAGTTCCAAAACATCTATTGTATCTTCCCCCTTTTTCCACTCACATAATAACTTCTAGTTCAGGCTCTTGTAAACTATTTCCTGGACTGTAGCAACAGTCTCTTAATGACTCACCCTGCCTTCAGACTCTCTCTTCCTTAATCCATCCTCCATCCACACAGTGGCCAAAAGAATTTTAAAAGCCACCAATAGAACAATATCACCCTCTTGCTTATGGGAGTGGCTTCCCTATTGCTGACACAAACTCATTTGCCTGAAATTTAGACCCTCCAGATTCTTACTCCAATCTTCCTTTTTAGTTTTATTGCACATCCTCATACTTCACAGATTCTTTATTTTAATTTATAACTACCTCTAAACTTATTACCTTGTTTCCTGCAGTCATGATTTGTTCCCTATATAAGCCACTTGAAAAATAATTCCAAATGATCTCTAGATTTTAGAATCTTCTTTTTAAAAGATTTATTTCATGTGCTACGACTTTGTAAATCTTTCCATGATTCCCCTTATTGGAAGTGTATTTTTTTGCACTCAGATTATCCTGGGGGCACTTTTCTGTAACTCCCTTTGTTCCCTATGCTTCTATTCTGTACTATAGTTATTTGTGCACATGTCACATCCATCTTCCCTGGTAGAATTCAAGGTCTTTGAGGGAACTGGTGTTGTAGGTATAGTAGAAAGTTGAAGAGACAAGGTACTGTAGTGTTGAGGATTGGCAGGGAGGTTTTATAATACCTAAGTCAAACCATATTTGTGAAGAGAGACAAAACTAATTACCTAAAAGGAAATATAATGAAAGATCAAAGATGTCAGGTTGAATGATTGAATGCCTGGTAGGCTGGGGTGCAGTAGATTCAATGATTTTGGGGGAATAATATTATAGGACAGTAGGATACGTACACATACACCAATTAATAAGTTAATATTCTTCAAATCTAAGTGAAACATTTCTATAAAATATAAAAAATTAAGTGTTGGAATTTGTACTCTCACAGTGATTTTTAATTTTGCTGTGACAGAAGCATTCTTTGAGTTTCTCTATAAACATATTATTGCACTTGTCCTCGTTATTACTATTGTACAATGTGGAACTATGATCCCAAATGACTTTCGAAACATAATTAGTTATAACAGGATCTTGAACATCATAAAAATAGACTTTTGGGAAAAGGGCAAAGACTACATAATTTTTTGAGGTAAGACAGCATATTCCATTAAAAATCACTTAAGAATCTATCTTTTCAGACCAGCTACTTTATCTAGAATATGACCTTATCTTTAAGATTCCCTTTTTAAATTACTAAATGACACCATGAGGTATAAAGGTCACTTATAGCAAATACATTTTGTATCATGTCATTTAAATGGCTCTAACAGACTCCCAAAGGGAAGAGTGACAATCACAAACATAACCTTTAAGTAAATAGTGACTTTTGTTTTGCAATATAAAATCTTTTTTAAAGACTTAAGGAACTAATGTCTTTAATTTCAAAATAGAAATGAGAGGGGATACTCTTTTTCACAGAATTGTTACATACCAATATTTTGGTGGCATACCAAGGAAAATCTCTGAATTTCAATGAAAACAATATTTTTGACCCAATTGTAATTAGGTTTCATTTTGTTCTATTTTGGGGATGGGGTGCAAAGACAAGAGGAAAAAGGGAGGAGAATGGTGAAAAGAACTGACTTGAATTACCTGGTTTCATTTCTTCAATTTATTTTGTATGTAAACTTCTGCTACTTAAAGATTAGGTATGTTATATTTCACAAACTAGTGCTCTGGTGTGCATATCAGGGTTCAGTAGCCCCATCACACCCCAATAGGTTTTCTTCAGTTTGTAAGAGCATCCCTTCTAACTCCACTTCCATTTAAGCACTTAACAATCAGATTAACATTTAAAAAAAGAAATGTATTACTTCAAAAGTACCTGGGAACATATTTTCCCCTTCTACTACTTCATAATATGGGTAGGAGAAGGAATTAAATCCACAAGTTAGCTCAGTTCTTATACAGTAGCGTCTCAAATTCCAAGTCCAAAACTCCCCTTAGTTTCCAATTTCAGTCATCCAGACTTCTCCGGGTTTTTGTGCTGGGTTAGCTGGACATTTGCCATCCTAGCTCTGAGGTTGCCATGGTTTGATGATTCAAGATCCATTTGGTATTCTCCACCTTCTGAACCTAAAAATGAGACAGAAAAACAAAACAGAACAAATATAATCACTCAATCCTGTTTCTCAGGGTCACAGGGCCTAAAACAGGAGAGGTGGGAGAGACCCCCGACCGGTGGGACGTCTCGAACTCAGGGACGCAGTGATGAGGAAGGAGACAGAGATGTTATGAGCTCCGTTTATTATTAGCAAGTACAAACCTGATGTGCTGTGCAGCCGTTAAGTTCCATACTCACGGCAAGCTTGCGCTGTGATTACTTTCACCAATCTTCCTTCATTAACAAACGCATGTCCCAGTGACTCCTTCTGGACGTTTGCCAAATACTAAGATGTTTACCTAAGATCCGAAAGCCTTGGGGCTATTGTATGAGATCCCGGAGGACCATTAGCACAATAAAGTGGGCTTATCAGGCCATCCTGACCTCCCGGAACTGTTGTGGTCCTCAACAACTCCCTACAGGAAAGGCAGGAAAGGAAAGTCTTCCTCCTAGTCAGTGAATTCATGATACTTCATATTTTGAGGGAATGTGACCTTCACCTTATTTACTATCTCTAGTAAGAGTATGCTAGAAAGGGAGTGATCCTGTCCCTATCCAGAAGTTTTAAAGAAGCACCATGTCCTGACTACATAGCTAATCTAATGAGATTGCTCTCACTCATGATTATATAGTCCAATAAAGTAGACAGCTCCCACCTACATGATAGGGATATGTGCTCCTAGAAGTAGGGTGCCTATATATTAAGTGATCTGGTCATAAAGAAAGAAGGCTGGTTATATGTGCATAAATATAACCACAACTATGAAGACAAATATCTGGTTCATTGGCTACCAAAACGATTTACAGGAAGATTCATATAAGAATTTATTACTTCACCTACAGATAGACATAAAATCTTGGTTACAAACTGACACTTGAAACAAAGAATGACTTCATTTTCTAACTTCACAAATTTGCCTTTAATATTATTTGAATTATTATTAATGGAACTTGCATTTCAGTCAGTATTAATTGAGGGAGATGCTAGAAGAAAGGGAAAATCTTAAAGATTATAAGATGAATCTAGGTAAGAGGTGATAAGGGCCTAGAACAGTGTACCCCAGTGTGATTCTAGAATAGGGGAGATGTTTCAGTTTGTTTTGCAGTTTGAATAAACAATATTTGGCAATTAGGTGAAGGTGGGGTGAGAGTTAAAGAGAAAAGTAATAAACAATCTTAAGGTTTTCAACTTTGGTGGTTTGGAAAATGTGGGTAACATCAAAAGATATCACCCAATGTGATGTACTAGTGTGACAGCCAGGAGATATTCATCAAGATGGGAGATTCGGAACTAATGTTCAGTGTAAAGGTTTTGGTTGAATATATAGACTTAAGAGTCATTCTAGCAGGCAGAACCAAAATGGCAGAGTAAAGGTGGGGACTCACCTGAGTTCTCCCTCAAAACTCTCCAAATACCTTTAAAAATAACTGTAAACAAATTCTAGAAGAGAAAAAAATCACAAAAAGATGGATTGAAACAAATTTCCAGCACAAGACAACTTGGAAGGTCAGCAGGAAAGGTAGATGCACTGGAACAAGAGAGGAGCACAGTTCAGCACAGATCGGACCCCAGTAAACCTGGAGCAGGACTTGGCAATTTCCAGACCTCTCCACCCACAGACACCAAAGACAGTTAGAAGGTCAGCAGGAAATGTCTGTTACACCTAGGTAAGAGTGGAGTACAGCCGAGTGTAGGCCATGACAACACATCCAGATCCAGCAAATCAGGAGAAGACTTTCAGAATGACTGAATCATCAGCAGCAACTGCTTCCAGAGCTTTCAGTCCACAAACAATAAGAAGGTTGAACAACTGGTCAGAAGGAGATTAGAGAGATCATTTCGCTAGCACTTATGCAGGGCTCTGTTGTTTTGTCCGTACTTGTATCCAGGTCACAGTCCTGGGTGGCAGTCCCAGAGTACAGAGGAGCACAAGCTCATCAGAAGTTGTGGCCACAGTGAAGTAGGGACCCTCCTAACAGTTCCAGGACAAAAAAAACTGCTTGTTTTCACTCATAGACCACTGGTCACTTCCTGAAAGAGATCCCAAAAAAGATCTCAAAGAGATCTCCACCTCCCAGGAATATACATACATACATATATATACATATATATATATGTATATATATATATATATATATATATATATATATATATATATATACACACAGATGACACAGATGTGAGTTGAATATGAAGGGATGATATGTACAAAATAGAATTGAAGGGTGAGAGAGGAATGTACTAGAAAGAGAAAGGTAGAGATAGAATAGGGTTAATTAGCTCATATAAAAGAGGCAAGATAAAGGTTTTACAGTGGAGGGGAAAAGGGGGGAGGTAAGGATGAGTGAGTGAAGCTTACTCTCATCAGAACTGGCTCAAAGAGGAAATGTCATGCATACTCAATTGAGTACAGAAATCTATCTTATTTACCTTACAGGACAGTAGAAAGGGAAGGGAAGAAGGAAAGAGGAGGTAGGTGAAAGGGAGGGCAAATTGGAGAAGGGGTATTTAGACGCAAAATACTTTTGAGGAGGGACAGGATGAAAAGAGAGAGAAAATAGAATAAATTGGAGTGAGGAATAGGCTGGAGGAAAATAGTTTACAATAATTGTGACAAAAAAGTTTAAACAAGTTTCTCTGATAAAAGCCTCATTTCTAAAACATATAGAAGCTGAATCAAAATTGTAAAAATAAGAGCCATTCTCCAATTGATAAATGATCAAAAGATATGATCAGTTTTAAGATGAAGTAATCAAAGCTATTTATAGGCATATGAAAAAATGCTCTCACTACTGATTGTTAAAATGAAATTAAAACAATTTTGAGCTACTAATGTATACTATTAAATTGAGTAATAGATGAGAAAAAGTAAATAACAAATGTTGGAGATGATCTGGAAAAAGAATGAGACTTTAATGCACTGTTGGTGGAATTGTTCACGGATTCAACCGTTCTGTAGAGCAATTTGGAACTATGACCAGAGAGCTATAAAACCATGCATACCCTTTGACCTAACAATATCACTGCTAGATCCGTATCCAAAAAGATATAAGAAAACAAAAAAGGAAAAGGACCTTTATGTACAAAAATATTTATAGCACCCCCCCTTCTGGAGGGTAAAGAATTGAAATTGAGGGAATGTCCATCAATTGGGGAATGACTGAACAAGTTGCAGTATGACCAACACAGAAATATGTTTTGCCTGACTGCATGTGTATAACCTATATCAAATTGTTTGCCTTATCAATGAAGGAGGAGGAAAGAGAGAGTGGGGAAGGAATTCAGAACTCGTATTTTTACAAAACAAATATTAAACCTTGTGTTTACACATAATCAGGAAATTAATAAAAGATTAAATTTACAAAGAAATACTTAAAAATTAATTAAAAAGAAACATGTATAAGTTTTATACATGTATAAACAAATACACCAACATATGAAGTATATGTCTCTGTAATATTACACATATGCATATAAATATATATAATAGACATTCTTTCTTCATGAATTATAGGATATGAGAGTCAAAAGTTGCCTCTCCTTTAGATCTTTCATTTTAAACATGATGGAACTGAATACAAGAGAGCATAGACAGAGGTTAAGTTAAACTCAAAATTCAGAACTTGTATACTTTTCCAGGGCTCTATGAGGTTATACTGCCTTTCCTCATAGAATGAAGGAAATATAGCTGGTCTGCAGCTCCCACTATCTCCAACCTAAGGTTAGACATTTTATGAAACCATCTACATAGAATTGGTGTTTTTCAGTAGTTTAGGTCATGTTGGACTCTTTGTGAAAACATTTGGAATTTTCTTTGAAAAGATACTAGAGTGGTTTGCCATTTCTTTCTCCAGCTCATTTGACAGATGAGGAAATTGTGGCATCAGGGTTAAGCGACTTGTTTACAATCACACAGATAACGTCTGAGGCCAAATTTGAACTCAGAAAGACAAATCTACTTAACTCTGGGCCGAGCACTCCATCCAATGCACCACCTAGCTTTACCCGTATAAAAATAGGAGACTACTAAATTGTCAGCTCTTTTGACACTGTCATTAGTAAGATCCTGCATAAAATACTAATGTATTATAAGGAAGCCTATAGCATATAAAGCTATTAACACCCACTAACACATTAGCACTGATTCGGTTGTCAAATTATCTAGCTGTCACCTAGAACAGAGCAAGGTTGTGAGCAATTAGAAAGGGTAAGTTTTGATTGGCAAAAATGGAAAACTGAAGAGTTTAGGAATCTGTACAGAAAGGATGTCACAGGATGGCTTCAGAGTAGGTATTTGGACAGGGAAGGAGTGGAGAGAAGCATTCTTCAAAGAGAATAGCACATACCAACATGAAAATGAAGTGGCTCCAGAAAAAAATGACTTTCATTTGCCTTAGAATCAGTCCTAACTTCAAAATATTCCATTTTCTTTTTTTGTTTTGCGGCAATAATGTTTTTCTTGATACTGTGCTTGCTATAATAGTAAGAGTTTAGCAACTAACAAGGATAACTTGCTATTTTTAGTCTAGTTTCTTTTTTTAATGGAAAAGGGTAGCACAGGAAGATATATATGTTTATTTTATATATATATATATGTGTATGCATGCACATACACACACACACACACACACACACACAATATTTTTCTTCTTTGCTTCCAAATCCATTTCAGCAAAACCCTTGTAATTCTGAATATGACTCAGAGTTATTTCAGCAAAAAGAGCTGAAATTTCTTAGGAAAGTTTCCTGAATCCCAGTGCATCAACAACATTTGTTTCTTTAATTATCAAAGAAGGAATTCAGAAAGTACATCAGGAAATCCTCAGCAACCTCCTCTCCAGATTTAACCCTGTTTCCTGGTCTCAAGGAGGATATGATGTAATAACTCTTTTAAGAGAAAACTGAAAGTGAACTGAAAAACTTGTGGCAAAATATATGCGGATAGGAAAACTTGTTTACCAAGAACAATTTTTTTCCACCTATACATACATATTCATGCAAATTTAATGTTTTGGTTTTGCCTAAAATATCAAAAGAAGTAGTGATTTAAATCAAACTTCTCCCAATAAGTTTGTGGGACTTGCTGGAATTGTAATGTGATAGAAAAATGATGGGGCATTAATGAAAGTATTTTGTTCAGAGCAAAACACATAAGACTCTTCACTTTTCAAATGCATTCCTTGCAAGAATTTTGAGCAATCATGATCGTTTTATGGAAACAGAAGGTCTTTCTTGATTCTGAATCCAGCACCTTTTCCACATTAAAATTTAAGGGAAAAATATCTAAAAAAAAAAAAAAAAAGGTCAACAGAAGGTGGGATATCTGTCACTACTTAGAGAGAAAGTGCACAATGATCTCTTTATAGAATTTTAAAAGGTGTTCTGAATAGACCAAAGATTGATCTAGATGAATTGAAATGTCTATTTCAACTCTCATATTCTGCAATTTTTTGAAATCCCATGTCACACTCAAGGCAATTATGGACAAGCAATATTGTCAAGTTGCAGTCTACCATAGTCTGCTTATCTGCTACTTCATTCATAGCCATTTTTTGATGTCATAGGAAATGATAGCCTCTCTCTTCCTTTCCTACACAAGAACACAAAATGCTGTCTAGAAAAATGTAGATTAAGGAATTATCTAAGTTTTTTTGTCTGCATATATTGATAAAAAACAATAAAATGAAATTATTGCTAACATTTTTATTGAATTCTGCAGTAAAACAGTTCAATTATTTTAAGTTTCTTTAAAAAAAGAACAATTTGAAAATGATATTAAAGTGACAAAAGAGTTTATTCAACATAAAAGAACTGGTGAATCTTTTAGATGATAATTAAAATAGCTAGTGTCGGTCTAATGCTTTTGTTCACTATCCTCTAGAAAATGTCATGATAATATTTACACTGATACACTGATGTAATTATCATTGCTGAGATTCATAGATCAATAATTTGTAATAGTCCTTTACAATATAATCATTTAATCTATTAAGTGTGACAAACTGCTTTCTAAGAACACAAGAAACATATACATATCACCTATCTATTAGTAGAAAAAGCTACTGACTCTTTTACTTTAATAAATCCTTGGTATGATTGATTTTTGGTGATGTTGTCCAGAATTGAGCAAAAACTTTTGCAAAAAATTTAAAACACTGGTAAATTTTTTTCTTTTCTTAAAAGTAAAATATAGAATCATAGCATTTCCTTTCAGAAGTTCCCTTCATTTGTTTTTTTTTTTCAATCTGATGTTCACATCATAGAGATCAAGAAATTGAAGTCCATACAGATAAAGTGATTTGCCCAAGGCCACATAGATACTAAGTAGCAGTGGTAATTATTGAACTTGATCATTAGGCCTCTAAAATAGTGTTCTTTCCATTAATTAACGTTTATATCTTCCTTTATCTTTGAATTAATTTGTGATACTTTTAAAACAAATAACATAGTTCTTTAATGTAATCATTGATTTACGTGTGACAGGGTAGAACACAACATCTCCATGCTGCTTATTGTCTGTGACTTGCTCATGCCATCCTGAAAATGCTCACTAGGCTTACACTCAACGTAGTGGAGACCTTCTGTGTAGGCTCTCCATCTGTTATCTTCTCATTCACTTCCTTATTGGTCATAAATCTGTTATATGATTTATTTTCCATGAAATCCATCTTTACTACTGTGCATTTACACCACTGTGCGTCAATTCATTTCTTTTTTGGGTAACCTATATTTTTTTATTGCTCAAAGATTATTATAGTCAATGGTTCACAGATCTTTTAAATTATCAAAAGATTTTTAAAAGATTTTTTTGTTTGAAAGGCAAACGTAGCAATATGGAAATTACTGATCAAAAGTGATGACTATTGCTCCACATTATTTAAATTGTCCTTTATTTTTACAAATAGTGTATGTAAATAGTGCAAAGACCATTTGGATTCATATTACTCATTCTCTTTTCAACTTCAGTAGTCTCTGTTATATCATTTCCACCTTTTCAATTGAGACATTTGAATCATGAAATTCATTGGCAATTTCTTTATTCATAGTTGGTTTCAAAATATGTTGGCATATTTTACATAAAAATGCACAATCCAGTCACTTATTATACAACTTACTATTCAAGGATTTATAGAATAGTTCACTTGAAGAAGTGGAAAATATGAGATTGAGCATGCAAAATTTATTTCATATTTTGTACTCAGATATTTTCATACCTACACATGTGGCTTTGTCTGGTTTATATTAGACAAATATCCTTTCCAGTTCTTAACATTCAATGACATAGTCAAAAAATTTAAAAAATTACTTTTTTGATGCCTGTTTTCAGTATATTTTTATTTTTATACCCCTTGCACTTGGCAATTATACTATTTGCATAGCACCCTCCCTTCTTAAAAAAAATCATATCTTTTTGAGATAGTACTTGCTATTGAAAGAATATTCAACATCTTAGCCTAAAACCTCTGCTCAGGAAAGGGAAGTTTGTTCTTACATCAAATATTTAAAGAGAGAGAGAGAAACACACACACACACACAGACAGAGAGAGAGAGAGAGACAGACAGACAGACACAAAGACAGACACAAAAACAGAGACAAAGAGAGAAAGAGACATTGGTATAGAGATGGGTATATAGACATGATTGATGATATCGATTGTTGTACTGATTTTTCTTTCTTTGCCCTGAGTTGGTTCATGAAATTCTTTCTGAACTCTAAACTGGTTAATATGATATAACAGAGCTTGCCTTGGAGCTAGGAAGAACTGGTTTCATATTCTGGCTTTGAGATATACATATATATATATATATGTATATGTATATATGTGTGTGTGTATATATATGTATGTATATATATACATATATGTATATATACATGTATACATGTATATATATACATATATATACATGTATACATGTATATATATATATATATATATATATATATATATATATACACATATATATATATTGGCCACAAGCACTGGATAAGTTATTTAATTTGTTAATCCTACAGATACATTTTTGAATTTCAGCTGGGCCTCACCTCCCTAAATGAGTCCTAAAGTTATTTACCAAAGGGGTAATCTCAAACATTTTCTTTACTCATCAAGCATTCTTACTTTTCCTTGCCTCCCCCCTACTCTCTCGGCTAAGAATCCTCATTGTTTTGTTAATGATAAAATTGATATCATGAGATCTCTCTTTTCTCCTTAACTTCATCTCAAAATACATGACTTTATCCCCCACTCTTTCCTTCTTTTACTGCATTATTAAATGATAAGGTAGTTCATCTCCTTTTCAAGATCATCCCCTCTCTATGTTTTCTTTATTCCATAATCTCCCATCTTATCCATCAGAATGCAACAGTCTTTTCTGTCTCTGTCTGTTTCTCTCGTTCTCTCTCAATCTTCAACCTTTTGGCTTTTACTGTCTTCTATAATGCTTCCAAATATGCCCATATCCCTTATGCTTAAGAAAAGAAATGAAAAAAACAAAAAAACTTGAACTAGATCTTAGAAACCACCCTCCAAAAGATTATCCTATACCTCTCCTCCTTTTCTCAAATTCTTAGAAAAAGTTATTTACACTGTTCCACTTCTCCTTTCACATACTTTTTAGTCTGAATTTTGACCTCATCACTCAGCTCAAAAGTGCAATCTCTAAAGTTCCCATGATCTCTTAATTGCCACATCTATAGTCTTTTCTTAGTGTTCAGCTTTCTTGATCTTGTTACTATATTTGATACTGTCCACTACTCTCTCATCTGGGACACTCTCTCCTCTTTGGGATTTCATAAAACTATTCTCCTCTTCTTCTCTCCTCACCTGTTTGACTGCTTTTAATTCTCTTTGACTGAATCATCATCCATTTAACCCCTTTAGTCTTGGGTCTTACTCAGGGCTATTTTAGCTCTCTTTTTTCCCCCTCTCTCTCCACTCTTTTCTCCTGTTGATCTCATCAAATTTCACAGATTTAGTCTTCATATATATTCAGAAGACTTATAGAAATACATATACACATTATCCAGTCTTATACTCTCCCCTGAATTTCAGCTCCACTTCAAACATTTCGATTTGACACCTCAGAATCAGCATATCCAATGCAAAACTCTTTATATTTCCCCCCAACCTTGCCCCTTTTCCAAGCTTCACTATTTCTTCAAACGATTATTACTGTTTAGTTATTCTTCAGTTGTGACCACTCTTCATGATCCCATGTGGGATTTTCTTGGCAAAGATAATGGAGTGGTTTGCCATTTCCTTTCCCAGATCATTTTGCAGATGGAAACTAAGTCAAGTGACTTGACCAGGGTCACACAGCTAGTTAGTGTCTGAGGTCAGACTTGAATTCATGAGGATGAATCTTCCTGACTCCAGGTCTGGCACTCTTTTTACTATGCTATTTCTTCCAAAGATACCAACAACCTTTAATTCACCAAAGTTTACAACGTTGGCATTAATAATCATAACATTGATAGCTAACACTCATACAGACATATATACATATATGTGTACATACATATATACAAATAAATATACTTTAAGGTTTGCAAAGTACTGTGTATATGATATCTCAGATAGTCTTCACAACAAACCTCAAAGGTAAGTACAATTATTAACTTTATTTTATGAGTGAAGAAACTGAGTCTGGGAGGGGTTAACTGATTTAATCAACATCACACAACTAGCCAGGAATAAACCAGAATTGAAACTCATATCTTTCTGACCCATAGTTCAACACTCTAACCACTGGACCATCTATTTTCATTATCCACAACTCCCTATGAAGTGTTATTTTAAAGTTGTTTGAAGGGGGACATTGGGAGATGTAGGCAAGTGGCTGCTTCTAATTCATGATCTTGACTCCCATTAAAGTTGTTTTAATTTTCATTTCTGTAACATTAGTGACTACATTTGTTTTTCTATGTGGTAGTTATAGTCCACATTTTCCCCTACTTTGGACCACTTTTATATTGGAGTATGTTTCTTAGTCTTATATATTTATGTCAACTGCTTATATAATTTATCAGGGATGCTTATGTGAAGATTCCCCCACACACACTTCTTTTCTCACTCTTCCTTGGTTTTTCCCCATGTAGCAACTTAATAAATTTATTCCATTAAAATTCTCTTTTGTAGGGGGCGGAGCCAAGATGGCGGAGTAGAAAGACTCACATTTGCTAGCTCCGAACCCACAGCCCATAGATTTCCTGTAAAAAGAACTCCTGACAAATTCTGGAACAGTGGAAGCCACGCAGAAACACAGTGAAGGAGATTTCCATTGCAGAGAGCCCTGAAAAACCGACCACAAAGGTACCCCAGACGGGAGCGCAGTCCTGCCCTGCGGAGCGCTCCCCTCCCCCGCCCTGGCCACGGAGTGCCGCCTGGCCACGCGGCACTGAGAGGAGCCAGCAGACCCAAGCAGGCTTCAGAGACCTGAATCTCCAGCAGCCGCGAAGGTCCCTCCACCCACAGACGCACAGGTCAGTGAGAGTGACGGGCTGAGAGGGGAGTGGGGTATCTTCGGAACTCGGACCCCTTGGGAGGCTGAGGCTGTGGCACAGGCAGAGGCCACTTGGCCAGAGACCCATAGAGCAGGCAGGAGCTCCACCCCAGCTCCATTACACAAGATCCCTGCATAAACCCCCTGAGGGAATTGAGCCTGAGAGGTGGCCCTGCCCCCACCTGAGAACCAGCAGATAAGCTCCCATTGAAGAGCAGTCAGGCTTGCTGCCAAAAGCCCTGAGGCTGGGGAGCAGCATTTGAATCCCAGACCCCAAGCACTAGCTGGGCGGATCTGGGCCAGGGGGTGGAGAGGACTCTCAGAAGTCAAGTAACTGGCTGGGAAAATGCCCAGAAAAGGGAAAAAAATCTAAGACCATAGATGGTTATTTACTTGAGAAGATGATTCCTCCATTTCTCTCTGACGACGACGAAGAGATACGCTTACCATCAGGTAAAGACATAGGAGTCAAAGCCTCTGTACCCCAAATATCTGAAATAGATACCCCATGGGCTCAGGCCATG
>CM053772.1:102787249-102815773 GCA_028658325.1 Potorous gilbertii | reverse complement strand
TATATAAACTCTGTGAGGTTGATTTTATATATATATATATATCCATGCAGGTATATAACAAATCCTTTAGTATTCCAGTTTCTCAGGCTCCAGACAACATAACAATGCAGTTTAGAGTCTACTTAAGCAGCCACAGTTAGATATATGGCTCAAGTGACAAGTAGAGTACTGGTCTAAGAATCACAGGATCACAGAATTCAGAGTATAAAGGGACCTTAGTGATAATGTAGTCTCACTCTCTGCTTATATATATAAAATCAACCTCACAGAGTTTGATCTAGAAAGGATGATCTAGTTTGATCTAAGAAGGACAAACAAAATTGGCTTGTCCAAGTCCATGTTTTTATTTCTTTCAATCTGATGTCATGCTTGTGGAGCTGTAGTCAAAGACTGAGCAGCGCCTCTGGGGGAGCCAGTCTAGAACTGGGCTTGATTTGGGGGTTGAGGTGTTCAGTTTTATATATATATATATATATATATATATATATATATATATATATATATATATATACCTTTCAACAGGATTTGATATTGTTCTATCATCATATATATATATATATATATATATATATATATATACCTTTCAGCAGGATTTGATATTGTTCTATCATCATTTTACCTAAGGAGAGAGGAAATATTTCTTTTATCAGACCACCTTCCAATCATATCAGACTACTTTTAGCCTTGGACTACTTAGGCAGAAGTATCTGTTTCCACCCAACTTGAGCAGAACACTATGGAGCTTCCCTACCTTCGATTATATTACCTCCAAGTTTGGGTTGGGGTTTGAGCAGGATTAGGAAACTCAGTGTAATATCATTATCAGAAATGTCCTGGAGAAAAACTGAATTTAAAATGAAGTTTTTGAAAGAAGGGGGGCTGAGGGGAAATTCTGAATCTCAAAGATAATGACTGCTAAGAAAAATCATTTCTCACTCTATGTGTGTGTGCATTTATGCATTTGTATAAAATTTAAGAAATTCATGATCTGTTCTGGAAACATTCCATTGATTTTTAGTTAGTGATTTCCACTCTTTACAATATCATGTATATCATGTATTTGAGGAAGGGGTATACATATATGGGTGTGTGCACATATAAATAGACACTCAATTTTACATAGTGAAATATGAGTGTGTGTGTATGTGTATATGGAGAGAGAGAGAGAGAGAGAGAGAGAGAGAGAGAGAGAGAAAGAGTTTGTATTACAGCTCTGAGCTTCAAGGTCTATATGCATGAATTTCTTTTCTATCCAATTGAATGACTCCATCCAGGGATTACTTCTTTACAATGAAAGTTCAGATTCTAGAAGTAGGAAAGTATTGCCTAAAAAAAATCTCACTGACTTCTGGTTAAGTCAGTAGAATAATTAGGAATGAAACACCTCAGCAGTCAAACAACTTTTCCACTATTTGTTTGTAATGGATGACATTTTTACTAAAAAGAACAAACTATCATTATTCACACTTGGGTATCTGGCAAAAAATTTATTTTTTCAAAAATGAATGAAGTGAACCTGTCACTTTAAAGAAAACAACTGGAAATATTTGTTGCTAGGAATAAAATTTGTGCTTTTAAGCAAAAGCGAGAATTTTCGAAAACTTTTATTTATCACCATGAACTTGACAGGTTTCAAATATGTAAATGTTTTTCTGATACTATCTATAGCAGTATTATATCATGTTAACATGTGATGAGCTCATTATTGTTGTTTCTAAAAAAATATATATTTTAATTTCTAATAAATTAACCATCAATAGGTATGACCTACATAGACAAAAGGTGTTTGGGGTCCTCAATGAATTTTAAAAATATACAAGTACCCTACAACCAAAAAATTTCAAAGCCATTACTGTAGAAAGTCTGCTTGTTGTAGTCTATTGTTTCATTGGTATATCCTGACCAGTGATGGATACATTTCTGCCAAATACTTCATTCCAATTAGGATTAAAAATTCTCTGCAAAATCCTACTTAATTCCTCATGGGATATTTGATTCCCAATCCCATTTTGAGAGGAGGAATTAGGGTTCCAGTTTCAAAGAAAATGCAGCACCATGTGGATCTGACTGCTTGTATCTTGGGGGATCCAAATGTTTTGAGTCTGGTATGAATGAAATCTAAGAATGAATCTATTCAAGTAAAAACATTGTAACTATGAGACTACCTGCATTCTTATTTTTAATATGTATACGTGTGTGTGTGTGTGTGTGTGTGTGTATAAAACCCTCTGCAGACATTAAGCTTTTTCTGCATTTAAATTCTTTAATTTTTCTGATTATCCTTCAAACTAGCAGCAACTGTGAGTTAGCTCAATATCTCTCTTAATCCTAGTCCTTGCCTTTATATTTTGAGAATTCATTATGCATGTTGATGAATTCTCAAATACCTTTGGCCTCCTGATTCATTAATCATAATTATCTCCCAATATCTATACCTTTACTTACAACAGTCATAAACAGATATAATCCTGGCTACATGCCTGGGCATTCACATAAGATCGTGTTCATTGCTGGTAAGAACTATTGCTCAACATTGAATGGCTTCATAAAGTGCCAAATTGGCAGAAGAGTCTGGGAGAAGAGGAAACTTCTTCCTTCCAGCTTGGAAAGAGGGCACACCTAGTACCACACCTTCTTCAGGGAGAAATCCTGAGAGAAACAGAATAGATTTAGGAAGGCAAACATAGAGATTAGTTGACTCCCTAAAATTTCCCAGATTTCCGACTTGTCTGAGATTTCCCCTTGGATGAGATCAAGCTCTGTCTGTGTCTCTCTGTGTCTCTGTGTCTCTTTGTGTCTCTGTCTCTCTCTGTCTCTCTCTCTCTCTCTCTCTCTGTCTCTGTCTCTCTCTCTTTCTTTCTCTCCTGAGTTATCTAAAGCCTAGTGGGAGAGATCATTCATTCTGTATATCTTTTGAGAACGTTATAAGTTCTAAACTTTATAACTTCTCTGATTTTTCTTTGCCCTCTGATTGCATAAATTAGTTTAATTACTATTTACTGTTTGTGATGATCTTTTGTACAGTTAAACTTTAGTGAAAATGGTTCAAACCAATACATATAAACTTTGAATACCATTTTCTCCTTTATTATATTAATTTTATTTTTAGTGTTCTATAATCACTACTATATAACTTAGATTTTTTTTTCCTCTGCCTACTCCCCAACTAGCCCCTCCCTCCCTCCCCAAGACCCCATACAGTTCTACATAGGATCTACACATACATTCCTATTAAATACATTTTCACTCTAGTCATGATGTGTAGAAGAACTAAAATGAATGGGAGAAATCACAAAACAAAGCAAAACATAATATACACACACACACTCACACACACACACACACAAGATCTGCTACATTCTGCGATTGAATTCCATACTTCTTTCTCTGCACCTGGAAAGCATTTTGCCTTAGAAAATCATTGGGAATTTTTTTTAAAATTCTTGCATTGCCAAGAAGTTCCAAGTCTACCAGAAAAAAAACTCTTGCACACTGTGGTCGCTGCTGTGCACAGATTTCTCCTGGTTTTACTCCTTTCACTCAGAATCAGATCATATAAGTCTTTCCAGATCTCTCTGAAGTCTTCTTTTTCATCATTTCTTGTAGCAAAATAGTATCCCATTACATTCACATACCATAATTTATTCAGCCATTCCCCAATTGATGGGCATCCCTTTGATTTCCAGTTTTTGGTCACTACAAAGAATGCTATTATAAATATTTTTGTACTTGTGGGACCCATTCCCATTTTTATGATCTCTTGTGGACACAATCCTAGAAATGATGTTGCTGGGTCAAAGCAAATGCACATTTTTGTAGCCCTTTGGGCATAGTTCCAAATCTCTCTCCAGAATGGTTGGATCAGCTCACAGCTCCATCAACAATGAATTAGTGTTCCAACTCTCTCACATCCTCTGCAACATTTATCATCTTCCTGTTCTGTCATGTTAGCCAATCTGATAGGTGTGATGTGGTGCCTCAGAGTTGTTTTGATTTGCATCTCCCTAATCAATAGTGATTTAGAGCATTTTTCATATAACTATAGATATCTTTAATTTCTTCATGTGAAAATTGCCTGTTCATATCCTTTGACCATTTATCAATATATTTTAGAAATGCTGTCTTTATCCCTGAGATTAGCTGTAAAAATTCTTTCCCAATATACTACTTCCCTCCAAATTTTGGTTGCATTGGTTTTGGCTGTGCAAAAACTTTTCAGTTTAATGTAATCAAAATTATCCATCTTGTACTTCATAATGCTTTCTTTCTTTTCTTTAGTCAAAAATTCTTTCCTTTTCCATAAATTCGATACACTATTCCTTGCTCCTTCAATTTGTCCATGATATCAAACTTTATATCTAGATCATGTACCCATTTAGACTTTATTCTTGTGTATGGTGTCAGACATTGGTCTATGCCTAGTTTCTGCCACACTGTTATCCAGTTTTCCCAAAAATTTTTGTTCAAGAGTGAGTTCTTATCCCAGAAGCTGGGGTACTTGGGTTTATCCAACAAGAGATTGCTGTATTCATTGCCTATTCTGTCTTGAGGACCTAGCATATTCTTATAAACAGAAGTCTACCCTTCTGTTTCTTAGCCAGCACCAAGTGGTTTTGATAATTGCTGCTTCATATTACAATTTGAGATCTGGTAATACTAGGCTACCTTCCCTAACATATCCTTTCATTAGTCCCATTGATATTCTGGATCTTTTGTTCTTCCAGATGAATTTTGATATTGTTTTATCCAACTCTAGAAAACAATAATCTGACAGTTTAATTGGAATGGCCAAATTACTAAATAAGTAAATTAATTTAGGTGGAATTGTCATTTTTATTATATTAACTCGGCCTACCCATGAGCAACTGATGTTATTCCACTTACTTACATCTGACTTTATTTGTGTCAAAATTGTCTTGTAATTGTGTTCATATAGTCCCTGGGTTTGTTTTGGCAGGTAAACTCCCAAATATTTTATAATGTCTACCCTAGCTTTAAATGAAATTTCTCTTTCTATCTCTCACTGTTGGACTTTGTATATAGAAATGCGGAAGATTTGTGCAAGTTTATTTTGTAACCTGCAACTTTGCCAAAGTTGTTTATTACTTCAAGTACTTTTCAAATTGACTCTCTGGGATTCTCTAAGTATATCATCATATCATCTGCAAAGAGTGATAACTTAGATTCTTCTTTACCTATTCTTATTCTTTCAATTTTTTTTATCTTGTCTAATTGCTACAGCTAACATTTCTACTACCATATTGAATAATAGTAGTGATAATAGACATCCTTGTTTCACCCTTCATTTTATTGGAAATGTATCTAGTTTATCTCCATTGCATATAATGCTTGTTGAAGGTTTTATGTAGATACTGCTTATTATTTTATGGAAAGTTACCTTTATTCCTGTGTTCTCCAGTATGTTTAATATGAATAGGTGTTGTATTTTTTCGAAAGCTTTTTCTGTACCTATTGAAATAATCATGTGGTTTCCGGTAGTTTTGATGTCAATACGATCGATAATACTAATGGTTTTCCCAATATTGAACCAGTCCTGCATTCCTGGTATGGATCCTACCTGATCATAATGTATTATTCTCATGATAAGTTGCTGTATTCATTTGCTAAAATCTTATTTAAAATTTTTGCATCTATATTCATTAGAGAAATTGGTATATAATTTTCTTTCTCTGTTTTGTCTCTTCCTGGTTTAAGTATCAAAACCATATTTGTATCATAGAAAGAATTTAGGAGGACTCCTACCTCCCCAATTTTCAAAAATAGTCTGTATGGTGTTGGAATTAACTGTTCTTTAAATGTTTGATAAAATTCATTTGTAAATCCATCTGGCCCTGGAGGTTTTTTTCCTAGGGAGTTCATTGATGTTGAGGTTGTTTGAGTATTCAACTTCCTCTTCTGTTAATCTGGGCAATTTTTATTTTTTAAAATACTCATCCATCTCATTTGGATTGTCGAATTATCGGCATAAAGTTGGGCAAAGTAATTTCTAATTATTGTTTTAATTTCCTCTTCATTGGAGGTGAGTTAACCCCTTTCATTTTTTATATTAGTAATTTGATTTTCTTCCTTTTTTTAGTCAAATTGGCCAAAAGACTACCAATTTTATTAGTTTTTTTAATAAACCAACTATTGATTTTATTTATTAGTTCAGTGGTTTTTTAATTTCAATTTTATTAATCTCTCCTTTGGTTTTCAGTATTTCTGATTTGGTATTTACTTGGGCATTTTCAATTTCTTCTTTTTCTAGCTTTTGCAATTGCATGCTCAAGTCGTTGATCTCCTCTTTCTCTATTTTGTTTATGTAGACATTCAAAGATATAACACTTCCCCTAAGAATTGCTTTTGCAGTATCCCATAAAATTTACTAGATTGTCTCATTATTGTTATTCTCTTGAATGAAGTTGTTGAGTGTTTCTATGATTTCTTGTTTAACCCACTCCTTCCTTAGGATTAGATTATTTAGTTTCTAAATAATTTTTGGTTTATCTTTCCGTGGCCTTTTATTACAATTTTTATTGCATTATTATCTGAGAAGGACGCCATGACTATCTCTGCCTTTCTGCACTGGGTAGTGAGGCTTTTATGTCCTAGTGCATGGTCAGTTTTCATATATGTGCCATGTACTGCTGAGAAAAAGGTATATTCCTTTCTATTCCCATTCAATTTTCTCCAGAGATCTATCATATCTACTTTATGCAGAGTTTTATTTACCTCCTTAATTTCTTTCTTGTTTATTTTGAAATTAATTCTATCCAGTTCAGAGAGGGGTAGGTTGAGGTCCCTCACTAGTACAGTTTTGCTGTGTATTTCTTCCTTCAACTCCCCCTTCCTCTCCTCTAAGAATGTGGATGGTATATCACTTGGAGTATACATGTTTAGCAATGATATTGCTTCATTGTCTATTGTGCCTTTTAGCAGGATATAGTTTCCTTTCTTATCTCTTTTGATTAGACCTATTTCTGCTCTTGCTTTGTCTGAGATTAGGATTGTTACCATTGCTGTACTTACATTATTCCTTTTAAGTAATTATTTTCTCCAGTTAATTTTTGAACTTCCTTTTCCATTTGTCCAATTTTCCCAGTTAGGTTTGTGCTCCTTTTCCATTTGTTCAAGTTTCCCTTTCGTTTTTAAAGAGATGTTCTCATCCCTGAATTCTTTTTTCATACTTTTAAAATCATTGGCCAGTTTTTTTTCTGTTTCCTTCTTCAGCTGTTCCAGTAGAGCTTTTTGTGCATGTGAGCAGTCCATATAGTCCCTTCTGAAGTTCCAGATGAGAGCACAGTCTCATTACTGACCTCTTTGGTATTCGTGTTTTTATCTTTGTCCTCATAGACAGATTTTATGGTTTTTTTGCCCTTGTTATGTTTTTTCTTCCTCATGATGGTGATTGTGTGCTGTGGTTCTGGTTCTTTCAGTTAGAAGCTGCAGAACTTGGTATTGAGCTGATTAAGGGCAGATATCTTTTTAACTTTTTGTTTTGTTAGCCCTGGGGTTAACTTGTTAAGCATGGGGGAGGGGTGGTCTTGTAATGGAAGATCTCCTCAATTGAACTGAGGCAAAGGTAAGCTTAGGGATTGGTCATCCCAGTTGTGCTATTGTCTTCTCGTTTCTGCTGTCATGGTGCCCCTCTCTTTCAGGTTTGCCTCTGCCACAGTAGGAGGAATCCCCCTTAGCTATTTTCCTAGCCTCAGGTGTTATGAGACTGTTTGCCCCTTCTGCTGTCTCTACTGATCCAGGATTTTTCCAGGGAAATATTTTATGGTTTTTTCGAGGTCAACAAGGTGAGAGAAGAGAGCATTTATTGATCACTCTGCCATTGTAGCTCCTGAAAGTTCAAGTAGGTAACTTACAGAAGTTTAATCTGTGGGTTGAAAGTCTCAGGAGCTCCTGCGGCTGATATCTGGAGCTCCACAGCTGTCAGTCACTCAGCTCCACTGGTCTCCCACCCTGGGCTGCCACTCTGCTGTCTGCTTGCTGCTGTTTCAGACCTCCCTGGTGTCCTCCCACTCCTCTGTGCTGGATGTGCTGCACTGTGCACTGTGGGCTCACCTTCATGGAAAAGATCCTTCCCCTCTGCCTTCCAGTCTGTCTTGGGCTGTGAATCGGCCACAGTCTGTCTCCTATTGGACTCTGCACCTCCAAAATTTGGTCAGATTCTCTCCTTAGAAGTATCTGAAGGAGTTTTTTAAGAGCTTAGGTGAGTCATTGCTCCACCATCTTGGCTCTGCCCCCTACCTTTTCCTCTTTAAGGAAATATTGGCAAGGAAATAAGCTTTATCCTGAACTAAAACATATTTAGATCAGTAATATCTAAGAAGTATCCCCTGGAGAGTGATGGGCTAAGTTCCAAAGCTTCCTATTCATATCTCCTTGTAAGTCACCTTTACACAACCTATATGAACATATGAATAATCTACATGGGTAACACATGTCCAACCTATCTTTTCTGTTCAACTGTGTATAAAGAAATGATCTTATGCATGTGTGTGTGGGGGGGGGATTATTTACTGAATGCAGAGTTTTTAAAAGTAAATAAAAAAAATTTTACCACATTGATCCCTTCTTACATAATTCCCCAATGTTCAACAATGACTCTGTAAAGATGAAATCATATAGTACCTATATGTTGTTCTTCAAGGTCATGCCCTTTTCCCTTCTCAGGAGATGTCAGATCAGTCCTAGCTCTGGTGAAATGCAGAAGGAAAATACAATATTATTTTCACCACACAATAGGATCCAATTTTTAGCTGCTTCTCTGCCTCTAAAACAATTTTTTATGACCTTAGACAGATTACTTCCTCTCTTTGGTTCTCATTTTCCTTATTTGTAAATGAGAGAAGTAGACAAGATGACTTCTGAGGTCCTTTCCAAATCCATGAATCAATTTTATTTATAGCTGATTAGCATTCAAATTAGAAGAAGCTGCCCTTGATGTGACTGAAAAGATTGATTGACTTCTTTTCAAATTTTAACACACCACCACCCAATTTATCCTTTGGTTTGAGGCCATGACCACTCATGATGGAACTGTTGATCCTCATCGTTATGCCTTGCCCTTGCACAATAGGTCTGCTGAAGCAGAACAAAAGAAAAAACAGCTATTTTTACCTTGGAATCTCCCCCTTTCCCTGCTCCCCCTACCCCATCCCATTATAAGTAGCCAGATTAGACTGTCAGGTTCTATTTATTCCAGATTTTCCACATTTCTGTCACATCCCTCAAAGTTTTACCAAGTTGTGTCTGAAGGATATTAAATGTTCCTGTTCTATTTAATACAATTTATTTTAGAGCAATTGTTCTGACATGACTTGCTTTGGTGATATTGCCATTTGTTCTCAGCATGTCTCAAGCTCAGGGAAATTGTGTTGCTGTGGAGTTGTTTCCATGTTGATATATGTGTGTCAGCAGATACAGACACACACACAGACATATATATATATATATATATATATATATATATATGACTTTTTTTTGCTGTATTATATAGCATCTTATTTTCCCACCAAATCTGCCCTAAAAATTAGATCTTATTTTTGAGGTTACCACAAAAACAAAAAGTCTACAATTCTAAGAACCAAAATTGGGTCAGTAGAGCTCTCTACTCTCAGCTCCTCCACCTTCATAGTGTTAACTAAAGGAAGTTTGAATCACCCCCTACACTGAAATATCTCTCCTCCTTTTCTGATACATTGCTTCAAAATCAGAGATAATAACATTTAGATGATGAAAGAGACCTACAAGATTAGATCTAATACCATATTTTTATAGAGCAAGTTCTCACTTAGTGCAAATAACCAAGAGAGGGATGTGCTATCAAACTTTGTCAGTTACAATTCTTCCATTTATATTAGTTTGTAAGAATGAATCTTCCTAATAGATGTTGAAAGAAGAGCACTGAGCAAATGTCAAGTTTGATAGGTAGGGTCATTTTAGAATATGTAGCAACTGTTCAGCAAGAGAGCAATGTAGCTGGGAGCGGGGTGCAGGCAATGCTCATTTGCCTTCAGGAAAATGATAAACAATTGCCATGGGATTGTCATAGGAATGGGTGAGAAACAGTAGGCCACATTTCAATCAATATAAATCAATTAATCAAGAAATATTTATTATTCCAAGAGGGGCAGCTGGGTAGATAGAATGCTGACCTAAAATTAAGAAGACTTATCTTCCTGGCTTCAGATCCCATCTCAGGCACTTACTAACTGTGTAAACCTGAGTAAGTTACTTATTGCTGTTTTCCTCAGTTCCTCATCTACAAAATGAGCTGAAGAAGGAAATGGCAAACTATTTCAGTATCTTTGCCAAGAAAACTCTAAATGAGGTCAAGAAGAGTCAGACACCACTGAATACCAAAAAATGTTCTATATTAGTCCCTGCAAATAGGCACAACAATTATCCCTGCCCCCAAGGAAGCCTCATACTTCTACAACTAAATACAAGATATATAAGAAATAAGTTCAACCTGGTTTGAAGAAGGACGGTGCCAGAAGGTGAAGAGTGATATATCAACAGGAAAAACTTCATGTAGAAGTAGAATTTGAAGAAAATCTTTAAAAGAAGTTAAGGATTTTAAGAGGGAGAAGTCAGGAAGAAGTATATTCCAGGCATGGGGAACAGACTGTGTAAAAGAACTGAAAAGAGAGATGGAGTGTTATGTGTATGCAACAGCAAGTTTGCCTGAAGGGTAAAATTCGGGAAGGTGAGTAATGAATAATGAAACTAGAAGGAGAGAAATAACACATAAGTAATTTAAGGCAATGTATGAGGTTGAAAGCCAGAGACATTTCTATTTGATCCAAGAGACAATAGGGAGCCACTTAAATTTTTTCAATAGCATAGTGGCATGATATGCATAGTGCTTAAGAATATCACTTTAGCAGCTGTGTAGAGGCTGAATTGAAATGCACAGAGAATCAAGGCAGGGAAACCAGTTAGGAGGCCATAGCAATAGTCCAGGCAAAAAATCCTAAATGAAGAAAGCATCTGTATTAGTAGTGACAGGAAGACATGAGATAGATGTTGTGGATGTAAAAACTAGGATTTGGCAACTTATTGAATACATGAGAACATGAGGAGTGAAATATAATGGCAAGATTGTGAACCTGGGAGATTAAAAACATAGCATCATGGTCAGAAAGGGGATATTTAAAAGAGATATGGGTTTAGAGAGGTCCAATTTTTGAGAAACCTGTAAGGCTTCAGTTTGAAATTCCTAATAACCACTTAAATATATGGATAGGAGCTCAATAGAACTAGGTATAAAGATCTGAGTGTCATCTTCTGCACAAAGATAGAAATTAATGATGACCTCACCATTTGAGAGAAATAAAAAGATGGCCTGAAACAGTAGCTTAGAGTTAAGATAAGGAATGTGATATGAATGGATAATGACCCAACAAAATTAAATTAGATTGGTCAGCAGATCAGAGATGAATCAAAAAAGAATTGTGTCATGAAAACCTGGGGGAAAGAGTATTTAGAAGGAAAGGGTATTCAACAGAGCCAAATACTGCACAGAAGTCAAGAAGGTTGAATTTATGAAAAAGATCATCAGATTTAGCCAATAAAAGATCACTAGAAACTTTGTAGAGAACTGTGTCAGTTCAGAAGTGAGATTGGAAACCATACTGCAAATAATTGAAAAGAGAGTGAAATTAAATCAAATGCAGGCAAAGAGTGGAAAGAGTTTTTTTCCTACAAATTTGTCTGAGAGAAGACACATAAAAGGATGATTGCTGGAGAAGGTGGTAGTATCTAATGAAGGTTGGTTTTTCTGTATGTTTGTTTTTTAAAGGATGGAAGAGACTAGAGTAATGTTCTATGTACCAAGGAAGGATTCAATAGATAGTCAAGGAGGAATGACTAAGATAGTAAATGATATGCTGCAAAGGTAGGAAGATATAGGATCAAGAGTACATAGTGGCCCAGTGGTGAAATGAGGTTACCTCTACATGAAAGTCTAGAAAAAAAGAAGATAGTAGAAAATTATGTCACAAATAGAGGTTATGTAGTGAAGGGGAAATGAAGGAATTCATGGAAAATAGCTTCTAGTTTCTCAGTAGAGCATGAGATGAAGTTGAATTTTTAGTTAAGAGTATTAGGGGAGGGAAAGGTGTAGAAGGTTTTAGTGAAGAGGAAAAAGGTTTGGAATAACCTCTGTGGAGAGAAGGATGGAAAAATCAATTTAAGGAGAGTAATGTTTTGCCTTGTTGAAGTCACTGAACAGGAAAAACTTGATAATGTAAATTTGTAGGGTAACCAGTGAGGTTGTCTGTGTGACTTCCAACTCCTTTCATTAGCATGAGAGTAGGAGAAGGGGGTGATGGGAACAACCCAAGGGTGTAGTTGTGGAACATACGAGCAGTGATGTGGCAAGAAGATTTAAACAGAGGACAATATGGAGTTGAAGGGTTTAACTATATGATCAAGACTGAGAAGAGAAGAAAGCAAAGTCAGAGTAGGTGTGATTGCCTGACAAAGTAAAGGGTGAATCGATCAGAGGTCTTGGTAGGAATGGGGAGAGATAGAATGTAAGACTTGCTTTTTTTTTTAATTCCCTGTATTTAGTACTCGTATTTTCTCTGAAGTTCAGAGTGCTGACTTTTCCCCTAAACTAGTGAATGCAATTAAAAAAGATTGTTGACCCCTTTAACAGCTATCTTCTCTAGTAAAGCAGATCTAAGAACTTGTTTCTAACAGGTCATCATGGATGTGCTAAGATGCTTTCTGTTACATGCTTTTAGATAAAAGACATACTCCTCACCTTGTCATTTCCAAAACCCTTCATAATTCAGTTTCAGTCTACCTTTCTAGGCTTTTTTTCACTGAGGCAACAGGTGGTCCAGTAGATAGAGCACTAGGCCTGGAGTCAGAAAAACTTGAGTTCAAATCTGGCCTCTGACACTTATCAATGATGTGACTCTGTGTCCCTTAACCTATTTGTTTTGGTTTCCTCAGCTGTAAAATGAGAATAATAACACCTCACAGAATTGTTGTGAGGTTCAAATAAGGTAATATTTGTAATAAGTGCTAAACAGAATCTGACACATAACAGGTACCATATATAGTAAGTACCATAACATATAAATGCTTACTTCCTTACCTTCACATATGTGCCTTTCAAGCAGTCCTTGTGTTAGTTGAATACTTCTTAAGGACTTCAGCACTCCACCTCTCATTTCCATGCCTTTCTATACCCTGCCCTTGATTCCCTCCTTTCCCCATGTTTTAATAGTTCTTGACTTCCTTCAAAATGCATCTCATGGGTCAATTCCTATAGAAAGTCTTTTCTGATTTCCTATTGCTAGTGCTCTCTTCCTCACTAAATCATAGTGAATATACCTCCCTCCAGTAAAATGTATTCTCCCAGAATGAATTCATTATTTTTCATTTTGCCTTTGTGCTTCCACCACCTCTTGGTATCTTGAATGTTGTAGTAGTTTAACAAAGGCTAATAGCAATAGATCTTTAAATGCCAAAGATGGAAGATTAACTGCACGGGTGAACTCTGCCCTTCAGCCTCTCTTTGGTGTCATGAAGTTTCTATCTCCTCTCCCTTCAGCCCACCCAAGGGTGACTTTCCCGCCTCTTTCCCAGATCCAAAAATTCCTAATTACAACTCTGCAAAATACAATTACAATTGAACAAGGAAGACCTCTACTCATTAACTTAATAGATTGCTTTTAAAAATCCAAGTGTGGTACTAACAACCTTAAGGAATTCCAATTCCTCCTGCTTCTGTGCTGTGGCAATCAGTGTAAGGTCTACAGACTTAAAAATTACCAGCTACAGGATCCCATGGCAACAGAGTTAAAAGTGCATTTTCCCCTGAATCTTCTCCTTGGAGGCAGAATAGCAAATGGTGACAAGTATAGCAACTGCAGCTGTAGTCACAAATCAAAGGGCAGTCTTCAAGGGGCTGCCGTGTGGGAGGAACTGTTGACTTCTTCAGCTGCAGACATGCAGGCACATATACACACAATAGTAAGTGTCAGCAACATCATTTTGAAATATGGACAGCAACTGTTTGTGTATATGTTCCTACTAAGATCCTTTCTTTTAACTAACTGAAATGAATGATGAAACACATTTGTTACAACAGTCCTAACATACTTTGTCACTGAGAGAAGTCTTGCCCAATTCCTGTAGCGGTTTCTTGATAATGTTCATATCTTCCAGATCATAGCTTTTTATAAAGAATTTTAAAAGAACTGAAATCTTGAGTTTGGGGAAAGAAAATATCCTATGAAATGATTTTTAAATATGCAAATTAAAATCTGTTAAGAGGTTAGCCACTAAATGAAGTTCAGTATGTATAAGAAAGAACAGAAAAAAAATGGAAAAAAAAGATTTCATTTATTTAACAATTGTACAAATGATAAAACAATAATACCAAATGCTATACACAGAACAAGAGGAAAACAGTGTCAAACAGGATGGTCCTTGACAGAATATACCTTAACTCTTTAAGTTCTATAAATAGAACATGGAGGGCTCAGTAGCAACAGTACTGTGAAGCAATGTCATTCTCTGTAAACTCTTTTCCTGTGTTATATCCATTTAAAACACTTGTGCTTTTGCCTAGACAAATACCATTTTAATGTGTAATTGAAATTAGTAATCTAAATATGGAATCCACAATCCACAAACTGCAGTTTGAACAAATTTTCAGCCTTAAGTTTTTAAAAATATTTTGAATAAACTGAAACCTTGTTTTAACATTATTCATCAGAATAGTGAAAGCCTAAAGGAATTATAGGGACAGGAATACCAAAGTATTTTGCATCATAATCAGTCTCACCAGAAGGAGTATGCATCTCAAATGCAACATTCCAACAAGGCTTCAGAATGGCCATGTTACAGATGTATATATGTGAGCTACATCAATTATAAACATATACATAGACAGGATGTCCCAAAAAGTATCAGTGCACTAAAACTTTTGGAACACTCTATATATGTATGTATATACATACAAAAGTGAATATAGATGAATCACACATTTATTGGTACTATATGTGTATATGTCACGTATACAGTGAAATGTACATTTCTGTTTGGATTTCATTTGTACTTTTTCCCAAAAGAAATACAATTATGCTAATACCCAATTCTTTAAATATCTAATAAATGTATAATGGTTGATGAGTAAAATTTTCCAAGGCTGTAAGGATAACTAATTCATATTTCTCTCATGCCTTTTCCTTAATTCAAGAAAGAAATTTTACAAATATGTATTAAGCGCCTCCTCTGTGCAAAGGACTGTTCTAGGATTTGGAGTTAGGATAAATATTTCCTACTAATAGACACTTAAATTTTTTCCTATGGACCAAATATCAAGTCATGTGTATATGTGACTAATTCTTTCAAATAAAATTAATTCCTTTGTACACTCTCTTCCTGTGTAATATCTTAATATCTACTAGGTATATACACTAACCCTAGGACTTTGCTTAACTTTTTTTTTTATTTTTGGTAAGCATAAATGTAGATAATCCCATTAGCAATTGATATAGATTTCACATGATATATAACATAAAGATTAATTTGAGCAATGAACTCTTTCTGCCCTTCCCAGATAGAATTTCCATAATTACTTTTTAGATTTGTTCACAGTTTAAACAGTTTCATCCATTCCTATGGGTTGAAACTCTAAATCACAGAGCATAATCATCTGAAACTGATCACTTGATTTTGGTAACTTTAAAATTATCATTGAGTGCATTGAACAAGATTCATGATAGCTTTACTGTGAACTGTTCATGCCCCCAAAAGCCTTATATTTAAAGGACAGAAATACTAAATTAAGCACCTGCCTGGTGTAGACCTTTCCAGTATCATGTAGAGGGTTAAAATCTTGAAACAGAAGTGGATTAATGCTGAGAAATATGTGACTGTCCCTAAAGCAACATGAGATATGTCAAGTACTTGATAATATTTTGATTTATTCTACATTCTCCAGTCTTGCCTTTATCTTTAGATAATTTTCTTCTCTCTGCCCATAAAGTTATTCTCTATTCATTTCCTTGACCTATTCCTGTAAAAAAGTCCATAGCAGACAGTTAAGGAGAAGGGAACAAGGAAAGGTATATAGTAGAAAATGAAATGGGATGGTATGAATTGCTACTTTGAGCATGAAATGCCTTAAATGAATTCATTTCAGAGTATTAAAAGCTCCCTGAGATTGACAAAAGTAGTCTCAGTCAATACTGAAGCCCTTTTTTTTTGTTTTTGATGCTGGACTCTGGTATGAAGGAATATTTTCAGAACTGAGGAATATATTTGGAAAACACAAGCAAAAAGTCACAAAGAAATGTGAAGCTAAAAAGGCACTACTCAATTTCTTTTTGAGATAGATAGCAATGGACAGATAAGTAGACAGTAGAAATGCTTTTGTTGTGGCTTTATAAAACAGGCTTAAAATTCACTTGTTGAAAAAAAAGGAAATGTCAGATCTTGTTTGCCTTCCTTCCTGCTGGTTAAGAGAGATGTTGAATGTTTCTATTACCCTTCCTAGCTTATAGGACTTAATACATAAACTCAGTAAATTCAGAGAATTCCCGATGTATCCATTGCAAAGAAATAGTCTCTGTAACTTTATTACTTTACATTTACTTAAGTGCTAACTTTTCAAATAATTTCATCAGTAACAGAATCAATATATACTTCTAATTTTTTATGATTAATGTTTTTAATGATGTGGACCAACTTTGTCCTTTTTTTTACATCATTTCAGTTATTGAAAGGTTCCATTATTTTCTTTATGCTTTTTGAGAAATAGCAACATCTCAGGAAAAGTCATGTATGCCAAATATTTGTGTTGTATTTTAATATCACATAAAATATCAAAATACATACAATGATTTCCTATCTCTTTAAAATGAAAGTATATATATATATATATATATATATATATATATATATATATATATATATATATATATATATGTGTGTGTGTGTGTGTGTGTGTGTGTGTGTGCGTGTGTGCATCTATATTGGTAGTACTGATTTTGTTCCTTTAAAAAAAGTTTGTATTCTGTAATTTCATTGGTATAAGAATTTCTCATTCTACCAATGCAGAGTAACAACTGTTTTGCTGTGTGTAAAGCAAAACTTTATCAGGAACATTGAGAGATTAAATATCTAGCACAGAGTCCTATAGCCATCATGTATCAGAGCTATGTTTGGAAATTAGGTCTTGGTAACTATGAGGCTGGCTCTCTCTTCACTGAGCTAAGCTCCTTTACTACCTGTGGTTCTGTTTTTTAGTATCTGTGATATGTAATGGGCAAGTTATTCTCTAAGGTCTTAGTTTCCTCACTCGTAAAATGTAAAATGTTATATGTGTGCATACATGTAGAAACAAACTGCATATAAATACTTTTTCTGTAGTGTATGTGTGTGTATATTATACAGTGTTCATATATAATACACATACATATATATGTATATACATATGTGCATACATACATACATATGCACGCACAGAGAAGGGGGTGGGGGAGAGAGAGAGAGAGAGACTGAAAGAGAAAGGCAGTGTGGCATACTGAATAGAGGGCTGGTCCTAGAATCATGACGTTCTGAATTAAAATCCCAGCTCTGGCAAATACTGGATGTGTGGCTCTAGACAAGACACTTAATATCTCAGTGGCCCAGGCAACTCTTTAAGACTGTAAGCCTAAGAGAAAGTGATTATCTTCACTGATAGAGGAAGTTCCTCACAGAGCTCCCTAAATCAATGAAATTTCAGGTCTGGCTGGAGAAAAAAGGTATATTATATATTGTACAAATCATCAAGACATACATGATTTTAAAAGGAGGCAGACTAGTCAAGTATTAAGTTGAGGGACAACAGCTATTCAGTCATGAGAGACTTGCAACCACTAAATATTAAAAGAAAAATAGGAAATTTGTTGAGCAGGTCCTCTATGGAAGATGTATGGAAAAATATGGACAAAAATCATATAATATAAAGTCTGGAGGAGCTGCCATATACTCAGTCCTCTACATGGAATGGATACTTAATAAATGTTTCTTGCTCTTATAAAAGTGAAGGGAATACCTACTCATCTAGCACAAATCCACCAAAGTATTTGAGTCACATACATATATACTCATACACATACACATATATATATATGCATACATATATGTGATATTTGAATTTTGGCCTTTTTTAGATATAACTTTCAAAATAATTTATGCTTTTCTTCTTTGTATTCAATAAACACTTATTAAGTATTTATTATGTATTTGTATATATACCCTCTTCATGGCATGGGGAGATACACTTATATGTGTATATATGTGTATGTGTATATTGTATCTGTATATGTATATATACATATACATACATATGCCCACACACATTTACACACATATACATATGTGTATATAAACAGACATATACATAAGGTATACTACAGTTTATAAACTATATACACTTACATGTATATGGATAATATGTATATGTGTGTGCATGTGTGTGTATATATACACACATACAAATTCCTGCCATTTTACCTCATCTCAGTCATCCTCCTTTAGGAGACTAGAAGAAAGAGATAAAGTATATTTTTCATGTTGTAAAGCAAAATAGAACAGGGAATGAGGAAATTTTCCTATTTTATTTCCAAAAAAGCAATAGAATTCCAAAATTACTTAACAGTGATTTAAGCTAACAGAAGACTGGCAAATTGCCCACTTTTATTAGTTATTTAAATAAAAACATACTTTATTTGTTACTTTATTTCATATTCACTCATTTCTTATTTCCTAAAGTGAAATCATGACTGAATTTAACTATTACATGTTCTAAATTACTTACTTCCTTTGAATTGCAAAATATCAATATAAAAATTCTTTATCAACTTACTTAAAATTATCTACCACTTCTAGGATATCAACACACTCTAGATCATATTATTTTTGTATACAGAGGAAATTAAACAATGTCATTATTCCAATTTAAGGAAAGGAATCCTTACACCACTTGAGCCCAAATTTTGGTTCATGATATTTAACAAACATTCCTTTTAGAAGAGCAAAATGTTGCTCAGGAATATGTTAGGAAATATTAAGGAATTTTCAGGTCATCATTAAAATAAAATATAAAGTATTAACCCATGTAATAAAATATCTTCATATAGCTTTTTCAAATCAATCATATAACAACATAATACTTAAACAAATTAATCACTTCACTGAAGAGAAATGTTACTTACATAGAAAATCAATATATTCTTTGGTACCAAACATAAAGATACCTCTGTGTTAGTTATTACCTTCCCAGATAGCATAGAACATTGAAGTCTCCTGTTTAGAATGGCTCAAAATTACTGTTTGGATAGTTTAGCTGGTACCTTTTTATCATCCAAAAATAATTTAGAGGTTTATGGTTGTTCATTATTAAACATTTTGAACTTTTGTAATATCTTCTCTAAAAATAATAACTTTAAAAACAATTTTTGACAACGATTACTTTTTTTCCCCTGTATGTGTCATCCTGTTTAGGATCTTTCAAGATCTGTAATATACCAAAGGAAATAGATGCCAGAAGAAAAGAACAATGAAAACAAATATGTTAGTTTATAATACGAAATTAGACACAAACTCCTGACTGAAGGCATTTACTTGAGTTGTTTGATCTTATGAGTTGCCCTGCTTAACTGTCTCCATCACAGTTTCTGCTGACAAGGAAGGTTCTGATTTCCCCAAAGGCAGAGTTTCTTCCTTAGTTTTTCCTCCAATGTGCTTGACGTCGTGGGGGCAGTCCAGCCGTAATAAACACATTTGTTTTCTTCTTTAATTAAATATGAATGTATTGTTAGAGCTTGTAAACACTGCTGATTATACATTCAAGCTGTGTTCTGAGTAGAAGTGGCACTTATTAGGACCCTTGCAGTCAAAACATACAATGTTTAGAGGACTCCATAGGCATTTCATCAGCTGGTAATGGATGTCTCATAACTCTCCCTACCTCATCCCTCCCCAAGAAGCTGAGTGGATAGTGAAACCTATCTTCTGTTTTGCATCTTATTTCCATACAAGCATCCTCAGAATGGAGTGCATATTCAGTCTGATATGTCTTTTAAAATGTGCTTTATTGCTTTATGCATTTTCCTGTGGTTAATTTTAGTGCTCTCCTGTTATGTAGCCCATCTAAAGTCCTGAATTCCAATGGCATTCTGTGAGGGCTTGCGCTGGAAAAGTATCTGTATTTCAAGTTATCGTAGTAATGGTATTTGACTTCTTTCCCCTTTAAATCCTTAGGGAATGGCCAGAATCCATAGAGGTGAATCTCATCACAAAACCGTGTAGCAAGTGTGTACATGAGGAGACCAGTGCTGGGTCTTTTAATGGGAACTTTATTTGTCAGCCAGTAACTGAGGGAAAAAATAGAGGAGAAAGGAAAGTTAGGAAATGTATACCTTGAAATAACAAGATTGTGTCAGCTAAAATGAACTAAAATTAAAAGTTTCTCTTTATAACATATTTACAAAAATAGAACCATCCCATAAGACTTATAGATTTCCTATGAAATGTAGCTCATTTTTCTCTTCTTTTGATTCTTTCTTTTTTTTTGTTAAATTATATCCCACAGTTTGTCACTGCAAATAGATATGGTTTTGTTGATTGCATTAAATATCCCCAGTTCCTAGAACGGTGTCTGGTATACAATTGGTGTTTGATAGATGCTTTTGATTAATAGAAGGCCAAGAGAATAGCCCAGAGAAATAAGGGATGTAGTTTAATAACTATTACATTGAAATTTTAATCTCAAAGGACAGACAAACAGTTTTGTCAATGACAGATAATCATATCCCTGACAACAGACTATGACTAAAAGAAAAAGGGGCAGAGGAGTAACATAATTCATGGTTAAGTCTAAAGTATTGCAAGATTCCTGAATAATTAATAATAATATTAATTAGCATTTATATAGTGCCTATTCATTGCTGGAAAATAATCAATTATTGAATAATCCAAGTAGTCTGGCTACACAATGCCCAACTTGTTTTTTAATGTAATTAAAATTTTAGTAGATATTTTCCCTTGGGGAGACATAATCAATTAATAAAAAAAATGGCAAATTGACAAAATAAAATAATAGCTCATAATACCAAACCACTTTAACATTTAAAAAAATGCTTTCCTCACAAACAGAAAACCAGTATGGATAGTGGTGAGAGAACTGTCCTAGAAGCCAGGAAGTCTTGGCTGAAAGTCTTTAATATATATTGACTGTGTGACCTTAGGCAAGTCTTTAATCTCTTACTAACAACACCCTATCATTCTCCTTTCCTCTCCCTTCCCTGCTTCCACCCAAACTAATATAATTTGTAGTGGTACAAGTTAGTGCCTTGTCTCCGAGTTCCCTATATTAATGAAATCAAAGATCTACTGTTACAAGGAGTGTTATTGTTATGCCAATTTTAATATGAAAAAATGACACCTAAATTACTGAAGTGACTTACATAAGGTCACAGAGTCATTAAGGATTGGAAGGAGAACTTAAACCCAAACCGTTCTGATTTTAAGATAATTACTCTTTCTGCTATGCCATAAAATTGTATAAAGAGGCAACAAGAATTTATTGATAATTTCAAAAATATAATTAAGGAACTCAGAGTATTCAACTCAACATTTATTAATCTACATACTAAGATCAGCAGAGTCCCTTAACTCAAGAAATTTGCATTCTACTGCATATTATTGATTCATATTTAGGGAGACATTCATTTGCAAAATAAGATTAGCAAGATACCATTCAAATACATACTTATAAACACAGTAGCACCTTTTTTATTCAGTTTCTTTCTGTCTGTATGTAAATATGTACATTTATCTATATGTTACACATGTTCAAAGTTCTACTTTTAATGCATTAGTCATTACATCTTGGGGATTTTTGCAGGGACTTTTTTTTTGATGATGCCATGAAACCCTTTAGGAACTAACTGGAAAGGAAAGAGCATGAATTTTTTCATAATTTCAAGACTGTTCAATCGTTAGGTGAAGATTATTTACATATTATCTTCATATCTTTTATTTCCTTTTCAGAAGCAGTGTGGTATAGTGGCCTGAGAGCAGAGGTCCAAATGTATCCTCTGACACATACTGGCCATATGATCCTGGGCAAGGTAGTTAATCTGTCACTGCTCTGGGCTGGTGTCAAACCCAAATAGAAAGGGATCCCTGCAGGCTGCACATTGACATAGAAAACCATAAGCTAACATTATTTATATTGCATTATGTTTTTTATTTATTTTGTTAAACATTTTCCAATTACACTGTAATCTAGTTGTGTTCACATTCTGGAGTTTTATAGCCAAAGAGTTTGACACCTCTGCTCTAGGTAACTCTCTAAGACCAAACATTGCACAGAGTGCCAACCTGCATGGACAAAGGCAGTTTGCTATTCTGGGCATTCTCTACACCAGTGAAACCACAAGTCTAGTCTCTATCTCTTTATATTTTCTTAGCACCCACATAGAAAAGAAAACTTACATGTTAGTTAATTCACATACAGCTGCAAATATGAAATTTCAGAAATAGCTTCTTTATAAACCTAAATAGATTTACTTTGATCTGAAATTGGCAAATTGCTTTTAAAACTGTAATTTAATTTGAGAAGAACAAATTAAAATGCTCTGTTTGAGAACCATTAGCCCAAAGAGACTTTAAAGTTTCTAAAAGCTATTTTAAAGCATAAAACTGTAGAGAAAGGGGAATTCAGTTTTATGGTATCAGATCCACATTTCCTCTTTTTTGCCCCACAGCCAGGGTAGGCTATTTATGTTTTGTGTTTGCATCACTTTCTAGAGATAAGATGCTACATATTCTAAGTGGGAAGGGAGACCAGTGACTACTACCAAAACTTTGTCTCCTAACCAAGACAAAACTCCAAGTAGACCAGTAAGAGGGTCCTAATTACCAGGTAACTTAAAAATAAAAGCAAATATCATCGAATAGATTTTGGTTATGATTATAAGATAGCCATTGGCTAAGGTCATACAGTGAGCAAAGTACAGCTACACTTCAATGTTTCTGAAGCAGTTGTGACAAAACAAAACTCCTCAGTTCTGGGAAACCAGGAGCTCTCAAAAAAGTCAAATTACTTTTATAAATTAGTTTTGAGGGAGTAAACTGTGTGTGGTTTGAAATACTTGCTGTCAAAATTGGTTACCTTAAAGACTTAAAAGAAAAACTCAGATGCCACAAAGTTAAAAGTAAATTAAACCTGAAAGAACTTCACCCTTCCAGCTGAAAACTGAACTACAGGGTTAAAAAATATTGAGAAGTTCTTTGAAGATGAGATTGGCAGACTGAAGAAGAATTGATGCTAAGTCAGAAGAAGAGAGAGAATAATGTAGTATATGTGTGCTTATACACACATACATATATATATACATATATACATATACATATATATATATATATATATATACATATATATATATATATATATATATATATATATATACACACATGTATCTACCTATGTATACATACACCAGCCTATGTTTCCAGGCTTCTTATGCATCATTCCCTTTCACATACTTTAGGGTATAAGAAAAGTGGTTTCTTGCTCTTCTTCACATATAGCATCCCACTCTGGATATCTCTGCCTTTTTATAGGCTGTCCCCTGCACTTCCTATACCTGGAATACTTTCCTTCATCTCTGCCTCTTTCTTTCAATCCCAAATTTCTTTCAAAGCTTTGCTCAAACTGATTCTCATCCCACCTGTTAATGCTTCTCCTAAAAGGATAACTGTGTCTTTATTTTCTATATATTTTGGAATTACTTATCTGGACATAAGCTATTTCAATTCAATGTAATATAAACTACTCAAGAAGAGGGATTGTTTCATTTTTTTTTATTTCCAGGGCCTAATGTCTGTTTATTTACTGTTATACTACCCCCAAGCACTAACCAAACAAAACTGTATTAGTTTGTATTGAATTGCCTTTAGATACAAGGTTAAATGACAAAAAGCTAGAAAAAATCTTTGAAAAACAATGCAAAATGAGTAATGACAGTTATAAGAAAAATCATACAGACAAAATTATTGTATGGATAGCACAACAGAATGTTTCAGATACTCTCTTTGTTGGTCAATCTACAGGTATTACTGAGGAAAAATGCACTAGATTCTATTCTCAGGAAAATTTGAAAAGAACAATACTACCTCAAGAAATTTACAATTTAATAGGGGAAATAGAAAAATGGCTTTGGGGAAACAAATGGGCCTGAAACTAGAGAATTTAGGCTTACATCCTAACGCAGGTATTTACAACTTTAATCTTGTACTAGTCATTTTAACCTCTTAAGGTCTCAGTGTCTTCACCTGGAAGATGAAGGTCAGAAAAGATGAGCCCTAAAGTTACTTGCAATTGATATCTATGAATCTATAGCGTAAACAAGACAAAGTGTAGTGGCCTAGATGAGTAGTGTAAAACTCAGAAAGAAATGGAGCCATTAACACATACCTAAGGGTCATTACAATAAGCCACATATTGACTTAGTCATAAAATGTATCATTATCTATATTTTATTATATTTTTATTTTTTATTAAATATTTCTAAATTGCATTTTATTCTGGTTCCCTGGAGTGCTAAGGTTTGGTTTAACCCCTCTGACCACAAGGACTTCATGGAGAAACATTTTAGAGTAAGGAATCCAAATGGAAAGAGCTGGTTCCAATACCAAAAACATGTTTATAAATGTTTAATATGAGCAGGTGTTCCACTCACTAACAATGAGTGGAAATGTTTTCTTAGAACACACATACATGCATGCATATATATATATATATATATATGTGTGTGTGTGTGTGTGTGTGTGTGTGTGTATGTGTTGTACATACATATATATATATTTCGCTTGACTATCCAAAATAATATAGTTAAGGCAGTTACAAAACTGGTATTCTTTGATTCTTGTTTGAGAAATGCTTCTATGTTTATTTGCTTTTTTTCCCTCCTAAACGCATATCTTGTCTAACTAAAATGTTTGGGTAGAGCACAAATAAAATATTTGCCTATGTGGACATATCTAGAGAAACAAAAGTTAAAACAGCTATAACTGATTCTGTTGACTTATGGGAAACACACTAAAGGCCTTCCTAAAGTGCATCGCTAACCAAAGGGCTATCGTAATTAAAGCACAGCACTCTGGTAAGTCAAGAAGCATGATTATAAAGGGTAACCTTCTCTGCAAACAGTTCCATATTGTCTGCTCAAATCCAATTAGTAAGTATTTATTAAGCATTTGTATGCCCAATGGAATGCTAGTCATTTCAGAGAAATATAAAATAAGTAGGAAACATTTTTCTTGTCCTAGAACAGAGAAGAAAGTCTGTAAAAAATAATTAGCAGATATGTTCCATTAGTTATTAAGAAAGTTGGTTCTGGTCAACTTCTAAAACAAGAAATAATGGTATTTTTGTTAAATAAATATGGGCTCAATTTCAGAAGACCTCAGTTTTAATGTAACTTCAGAAACTATGTGATACTGGGCAAATCTCTGAATCACTTAGCAGGGGTGGATAACCTGTGGCCCCAAGGCCACATGTGGTCCTCTAGGTCTTTGAGTGACTCAAGAACCACCAGAACAAAGAGGGCCACATGTGCCCTTGAGGCTGCAGGTTCCCCACCTTGGATCTTTGAGCCTCAATTTCCTCAATTGTAAAATAGTTCCTTAATCTATAATAATACCCAATTTATAACTGCCAGAGGACTGAGAGAGGTCACACAACTTGGTCTAGGTCAAATAACTATTCTATATCAGAGATGGGATTTGAACTTATTTTCCTCACTTTAAGACTTAAACTCTACCACTATTTTAACTCTCTATATCGCCTTTTTGCTATTTTCTAAAACCTAGCTGCTAAATAATTGCTGTTCTATAAAGGGCAGTTAGTTGGTACAGTGGATAGAACATTGTCTGAAATCAGAGGAAGACCTGAGTTCAAATTCAACCTTAGACACTTACTAGGTATGTGATCCTTGGCAAATAACTTAATCTTGCTTCCTTGAGTTTCTTCGTTTGTAAAATGAGATTGAGAAGGAAATGGATTTCTCTGTGTGTGTGTGTGTGTGATTATTAATCTAATTCAATTGAGAAGATATTCAGTAAGCTCCTATTATCTGCAAAATGTGCTTCATCACCTATAAAAAGGCATATGCAGAAACTATGCTTTTATATATACATTGATTCATTTACAAATCAATAGGCAAGCAGAAGGAAAATATTAAAGGGGATTAAAAACTGCAATCAATTTTAAAATATTTGCTTGGACTTGTAAACAGTTTTAAATTATATTAATACTGTTCTATGAATTCAAAATTAATTTTAATGGCTCAAATTGTTTTCTTTTGATTAATATAATGTTTTTGAATGAAGCAAATTATCCAATTGTTGGATCTTCAAGGAGGTCACACTCAGTGACGAATGGGTGTCTCCCAAGGTCTTGGGGCTTCTTCTCCTACCGTACTATTTCCTTCAGTGATCTCACCAAATCCCATGGATTCAATTAGCATCTTTATATTGATGATTCTCAGACTGACCTACCTAACCTAACTTCTCTCCTGGCTATTGGACATTTCAATGGATATCCCATAGATATGCTAAACTCAGTTGAAAATTGAATTCATCTTTCTCCCCAAGGCCTTTCCTCTTCCTATCATTCCCATTCCCCCTCTGTCTCTCTCTCTCTGTCTCTCTCTCTCTTTCCCCAGTCAATCTATTGCCATGTCCTGATGATTTTACCTGTAGACTATCTCTTGTGTATGCCCCTTTTCTCTTCTCACACTACTTAACACCTTTGTACAAGAACGCATTACCTCATGCCTATACTATTGCCAAAGGCTTCTGCTTGATCTTCCCTCTTCAAGGCTTTCTCCCTACTCAAGTACATCCTCCTTTAAGCTGTCAAAGTGATCTTTTTTACAACACAGGTATGACTATGTCACATTACTCCTTTCCTATTTAATACACTTCAGTGGCTCCCTACTACCTCCAGGATCCACTATAAAATCATCCATTTGAATTTTAAAGTCAAGGGGGAGGAGCCAATATGGCGGAGTGGAATGATTCACATATGCTAGCTCCGAACCCACAGCCCATAAATTACCTATAAGGAGGAGCTCCCAACAAATTCAGGAGCAGTGCAAGCCACACAGCAATGGAGTCTAGGAGACTTCTGTCCCAGAGAGAACTGAAAAACTGACCCTAAAGGTCTGTCACACACTGGACAGGAGTGGAGCCCAGGCCTGCCCTGGCTGCATGGCACCAAAAGGAGCAGATCCCAGCAGGCTTCAGGGGCAGATTCTCCAATGGCCATGAAGGTCCCTCCACGCAACGGCACACAGGTCAGTGAGAGAGGCTTCTGGGCTGGCCGAGAGGGGAGCAGGATGTCTCCATAACTCAGGTCCCCTCAGGAGGCAGTGACTGAGACAGGGACAGCAGCAGAGCCGGGCTCCCCAAGGAGGCAGAAGCTCGGATCCATTACTGAAGGTCTCTGAATAAACCCCCTGAGGGAACTGAGCCTGGGAGGTGGCCCTGCCCCCACCTGAACACCAGAACTTAAGCTCACATTGAATAGCAGCCACACCCACAGCTGAAAGCATTGAGGCTGGGGAGCAGCATTTGAATCTCAGACCCCAAGCACTAGCTGGGCAGATTTGGGTGGGGGTGGAAAGGAATCTCAAAAGTCAAGTAACTGGCTGGGAAAATGCCCAGAAAAGGGGAAAAAAAATAAGACCATAGAAGGTTACTTTCTTGGGGATCAGATGTTTCCTCCCTTTCTGATGAGGAAGAACAATGCTTACCTTCAGGTAAAGACATAGGAGTCAAGGCCTCTGTATCCCAAACATCTGAAATAGATATCCAATGGGCTCAGGCCATGGAAGAACTCAAAAAGGATTTTGAAAATCAAGTTAGACAGGTGGAAGAAAAACTGGGAAGAGAAATGAGAGAGATGCAAGAAAAGCATGAAGAATGGGTCAATACCTTGCTAAAAGAGACCCAAAAAAATGCCGAAGAAAATAACACCTAGAAAAATAGGCTAACTCCATTGGCAAAGGACGTTCAAAAAGCCAATGAGAAGAATGCTTTCAAAAGGAGAATGAGCCAAATGGAAAAAGAGGTGCAAAAGCTCACTGAAGAAAATAGTTCTCTCAAAATTAGAATGGAACAGATGGAGGCTAATGACTTCATGAGAAACCAAGAAATCACAAAACAAAGCACAAAGAATGACAAAATGGAAAAGAATGTGAAATATCTCATTGGAAAAACAACTGACCTGGAAAATAGATCCAGGAGAGACAATTTAAAAATTATGGGACTACCTGAAAGCCATGATCAAAAAAAGAGCCTAGACATCATCTTTCATGAAATTATCAAGGAAAACTCTCCTAATAGTCTAGAACCAGAGGGAAAAATAAGTATTCAAGGAATCCAGAGATCACCACCTGAAAGAGATCCAAAAAGAGAAAC
>CM053772.1:102718528-102779989 GCA_028658325.1 Potorous gilbertii | reverse complement strand
ATACTCGACAGTTGTTCCTAAAGCTTTGAGTTCCCACTTCTCCCCATCCCTCCCTCCCCCACCCATTCCCTTTGGGAAGGCAGGCGATTCAATATAGGCCATATCTGTGTAGTTTTTCAAGTGACTTCCATAATAGTCATGTTGTGTAAGACTAACTATATTTCCCCCCATCCTATCCTGCCCCCCATTCTCACAATAACTTTCTGAAATTAGTAAATGCAAGTATTAGTATCCCCATTTGTCAGATGAGGAAACTGAGGCATGAGTTTAAGTGTTTTGTCAGATGTTACTAAGTATAGATACTTGAATTCAAATTCAACTAATAAGGGCAATCTGAGTCAGCAAAAAACCAAAGTTTTCTGGAAATCAGAATCTTAAAAGAAAAAAGTTTGGGATTGTGGAAACATGAATGTAGTACATACTAATTATGGTCACATGAGAAAAAGGGAATAAGATTTAAAGGACTGAGAACCCTGATGGTAACTGAAAGAGGATTTTTTAAAAGGTATGATTTTTTTTGTACTCGAAATTAATATTCACACAGAAAGCTATTAAGCAAGTTCAGCTGCATTGGTGTTTAATATTTCCAGTAAAATATTTAACTTTTAAAAAAGAATGAAGGAACTTCAAGCACCTAGTATTCAGTCAAAATAATTTGTCCTATTAACCATTCAGTTTTTACTTAGACATTTTCAAGAAACTAAGGAAAACTAGACATTTTTTATGCTATAAATTTGCAAAATTGTAATACAGTGTGCTTAATGGTCAATATGGCAGTCAGGAAAATGCTAGGCAAGGAAATATAGGGCTGCAACTTTTACTTAGAAATGGAGGTCAAATCTGGAATGATATATTTTAAAGTGTCTGTGACTAAGCACTATTAATATGAAGGGATGACATTATTTCTTATTCCTTCAATAGGGAGGATACTCAGAGAAAAAAAAAAAGTAAGAACTCTGAATAGCAGTGTATAATCCAGGTGCTGTTTCTACCTGTTAACAACTGTACTCAGGACCCAGCTTTTTCATCAGCATTTAAAAAAAAAATTTACTGTTAGACTAGGATCCTGGAGTTTCAATATATGTCACATTTAACCACACTGCAAATACTAAGGGTACTGCTGCAAAGTTTAAAAGAGTAGAAATTTCCAACTAAATGTGACTCACATCATGAGTCAACACGTCATTAACATGAAAATGAGACTTTGTACCATTATAGGATTGGTTAATTGCTTAGTTAACAGTTAGTGAGTACCCTCTCTGCAGAGCACTATACTAAGTATATAGTAGGATGACAAATGGGAAACAAAAGACATCGTTACATAGACTTCAATTACATTTGCTGGCTCTAGTGAATTATACAATATGTAACATCTTAGAAAAAGAGAACCTTGAAGGCTTGGATACGACACCACAATATCCTCTTTTTATTTACGTAGATAGTCATCTTCATGACTTTAGCATGAGTAGCACCTTGGCCTTAACTCTGATTTTGGCCCCCATTCAGGCTCAATGATAGTGAAAGCTATAGGCTAGAGATTTTGACCAACTTTATCGTACTTTTGCTGATGACAGTAGCATTTATAGGAGCAATGGTGATGATAATGATACTATCTTGTAGCTATGCTACCCTTTCAACATTTAAAAATTTTATTAAATTGTTATCGTTATCTCATTTTTTCCTTATAGACCACTAATTAGCCTGGGTATCATTTTCCCCTTTTCAGAAATGAGGAAACTGGGCTTGGGCAGATTTTTTTGCTCAGTCACTGTGCCATAGATTAATTCTTTCATGAGCACCAGTGTGTGTTCCTGAATGAAGCAACTGGTACTGAATATGTGATACTAGCGAAATTCCTGAACTTCTTGCTCAATTACCAGGCAACTTTCTATATTAAAGAGTTACATGGAAGTGTCAACTTGCATTGGTAGAGTCAGTTTCCTCATCCATAAAAGTTTCCTACAACAATGAAACCACAAGTCTAATTCCTATTCTAATTCACATTTCAACTCATAAGTGATTATCTAAAGTCACAAGGTAGCCTACATCCTTCAAATTTTGGAGATAAATGTAATGGAAGCAAATATTATCATAGAAAAATAAAATATTTCTCATAAATATTGCGGTAGGAGAATATTAAAACAAAATAAACAGAATTCTTCAGGTTTTTCTTTTATTTTCTAACTGTAATATCAGAATTCTGTTTCAATGGTTCTATGTTTCCAATACAAGCACAAAACAGCATTTTGTCAGATAAATGTTGAGGAAGAAAAAGAAGCATCTCTTGCTATATAATCTTGGAATGGAAGATGTATTCTGACTTAGATTTATAGAGGTGTCCTTCTACTTGAGCTACCTGAATGAGCACTCAAAGACACAGAATGACATATTGAAATCAAAACAAAAAGAAAAAAAATGAAGTGGATGCTGAATCATAGGACTTGATAACCTTTTTATTCTAATTCACAGGAAGTCTGAGAGACACCAAAAATTAACCAGCCTCATAGTTGGTGCCTTATAAGTTTGTTATGGGATGGAGATCATATATAAAATAGTATAGATTAGTTCAGTTCCATCAGTGGAACTCTTTGTGTACTAAACCTATTAAGTAAATCAACCTCAGTGACTCTGCATCTCTTTATATTCTCATTAAGATGAAAGACAATGAGACTATACTTCATCATATACGGGTCATGAACATGGGACAGGTAGAAAGCAGAAAAACATGACAGAGAGACAGAGATAGACACAGAGAGACAGACACAGAGAGACAGAGACAGTGAAACAGGGAGAGAGACAAAGGGAGACACCAAAAGAGAGAGATAGAGACACAGAAAAAGACAGGGTCAGAGACAGAAAAAAGACAGGAGCTAGGCAGAAAGCCTAACAAATAAAAATAGAAGATTTGTAAAGTATTTTTGGAAGCTTGGAATGAAAAGTAGACATATTAAACATGCAAAGTTTGCTTTCAGGTGCAAACAGAAGTTCAGAAAAAGAACTTACTATAGAAACCATACTTTGTGGGGCATTTTTATGTTTGTTTGTTTTTTTTCTTTTTTAGAGGGATGAGTGTGAGGGATGGCCAAGGTAAAGATAGTTTCTTTATAAAAAGTCTGTCACTATGACTACACTATGTAACCAATTCTTTTAATAGTCTAATAATGGTTTGTTTTTAAGTTGGTTTAGACTATTTACAAATGAACATGTCCAGTTTTACACTAAAAAGGTTATATTTAACCTGCTAAAATCTATTCAAAAGGCAAGCAAGACCAACAAATTCAATCTATAATTCAGTGAAAAATGCAAACTGGTTGCTAATAAAACTGAAAAAATATCAGCATATTCTCTGAAATGTGGTAGGAAACTGTTCCAGGAAATGGTTATAAGCTTAATAAGAGAAGAAGTACTGCAAAACTTTCAAAGTTAGTAAGAAACCAAAATTTTGGGGTGTTGACTTTGTACTTAATAGGCTTTATTTTTAAGTGTTTTTTAAAACTAGGCTTGCTACCTGGTGAAGAAAATGCCCAGAATTTAAAACATACACACACACAAATATACAAATATATGTGTGCATGTGTGTATATATCTGTATAAATACATGTAAACAGTCTTTGGGGCTGAGGGGAAGACACACCAGAGAATGTGCATAGCAAAAGTCTCTGTGGTTTCAATGCTGACCAAGATAAGAGGCAAATAAATAAATAAATAAGAAGAGACTTCAAAGTAGTAACAGCAAAGAACAGGTTAAATAAGTGGTAAGGAACAAAGAAAGTGGCAGAGTTGTGTATGCCTGGGACCCAGAATCACCCTCCAATTTACACAATACTGGAAATATCCATACGTCTAAATAAGAGATGACTTGAAGTGTTTACTTTTTAGTCTCTTCAAGGGCCTTCATGTTTATTGGGCTACAAGATTAAGAAAGATGTACCAAAAAACAAAACAAAACAAAACTACTTCTTTGCAATCTCTTCCTGGTGACTCATTCAGTGAAGAGAAACAAATGTTCTTCCTCTTTTTTGATTTGACTCAGTTCTATATGGTTTCTGCTGAATACTTACAGGTATTCCAACTTAAAAAAAAATTCTTCAAAATCAGTCTTATTGCAATAAACTGTGCTCTTGAAGTAATTTAAGAATCCCACCAGAACAAGAGATAGAAATAAAGTTATATATTTAACTATAATTCTCATATTTATTATATGTTACATAGACACCATAAAATGGATGCTAGTTCTATGGACTGTCCCTATGGGAAACAAAACAACCAGATGATAGGTGAAAAATCCAGGAAAATAATCAATACATCTATGCAATCACAAAATAATTAATTTGCCTCTTCCCATCCTCAAATTGATTAGGTACCTCCTAAAAATCTGACCTAGTGGAACAGAAAAGGTATCTAAGCATTTTTGAAGACCACACACTATGTAACAAGATTTATGTAATAAAAAATTATGGAAATAATGTGATGTGTCAAAAAAAAATCAACATGAACTGAGAGATTCTTACAAAGATAGATATCATTCTGATGTTTTCCTCTGGGTGTCCTAAAAACCGAAAGCAGCTAAACATTACACTCATAAAACATGATTTTTTTTCCAGTTCCTTGAGAAAGAATGCAAGCTGATGTAGATAATTAGCATAGCCTTCATAACAATAAACATATCGACAGGAAAAACAATGGCTCTCTTTAAAATGAAAATGTGATTGGAAATGTCTTGCTTTTGGCACATGAGCAATATTTCCATAACCAAACATCCAACATCACTTGTTTCATGATTGGTATTGCTTGGAACAAATCTGAAGGCATACAAGCTGGGGTAACACACTCATGAAGCATGTGTTAAGCATTTCCTTACCATCTGTCTCCTTTCATTCATATACACATGTAGACTGATAAGAGACAAGGAGTCACATTTCATTTACAAACCACCTTACTAAAGTAAGCATAGAGAAAAGGCATAGAAGAAAGTTGAGAAAGGTGCTATGATTTTCAGTCAAGTATGTGACTCATAGCTGAGAAAAGACAAATATCTATTTGCTTAAAAGCTGTCTGAAAAATATGGCAATTTTAATTTTAGGAAGGAATTTTAGAGATAATCTAGCCCAACTCTGGACAGTTAGGTGGCACAGTGGATAGAATGTTGGTTCTGGAGTCTACTCAAATCTGACCTCAGACACTTGCCAGACGTAATTCGAGGCAAGTCATTTAACCTTGTTTGCCTTTGTTTCCTCATTTGTAGAATGAGATGGAGAAGGAAACAGTCAATTCCAGTATCTTTGCCAAGAAAACCTCAAATAGTATCCTGAAGGGTTGGACATGACTTAAAGTGAACAACAAAAGCCCAACCTCCTCATACAAATGAGGTCACAGGTATGGACGATTGTTACCAATTTCACAAAAACAATTGCAATGTCAAAACTAAGGTCTCCTAATTCTGAAGTTAGAGTTCTTTGTATCACACTCTGCTTCCTCTCAATTGTGCAATAGACCAAGTTACTTACAAAATTTGGTGCAACAAAACCACAAACTAAGCTTTGAATAATTATATGTTCTGTAAATCTTTTCATTAGAATAATGAATATATACATATATGTATATTTGTATACATGTGTATATGTATGTGTACAAGGAGAGACAGAGAGAGAAAAGAGAAAGAAACAAGAGATGGAGGGAGGAAGGCTGTTTTTCTCAAGGTTATATATCGCCATGGTTAACATTAAAAAAATAAAAATTAACAAGAAAAATATGACTTAATAAGAAAAAAACTGTACATAACAGTAAATTGAAAATTATTTATGAAGTGGGTAAAATTACTTTCATTCTAGATATGATAAAATTTTATAAAAAACTTTTTTGTTTATTTTTCAAAGTATAAAACCTAATAATCCCTAGAAGTCTTTGTTTTATTATTACATTATTTTATTATATTTAGAACAAAAACTAAGAAAGGCTGAATTTAAACTTAAATGAAGTAGTTATCACTCAATGAAAGTATATTTGGGGTTCTTTTTATAAACCTTTTCAATGTGGTTACTGCCCCCGATGCAACTATTCATAGCCCATTCATATCTTTTTATGTTGGACAGCTGTTGTTTATGTTTTAATATAAATCCTTCAAAGGGACTCTACGCAGAGTGATTGTGAGTCTTCCTTTCAATTTCTTTATGTTGCCTGGCTGTCAGTGGAGTATGCTAGTTGCCCACTGCTTGTCCCTGATTCTTAGTTAACCCATAGTTAGTTCACCAGTTTTTTCTAGGTACTATATATGTCCTGCACAGTTTTTCTTTAGCAAGTGTAGACCCCTAATATGTGTCTCTTTATTCCCTTTTTGGTAAAATTCAATGTTTTATGCTTTCCTTTTGAAAAGTAAAAATTCATTGCTATGGGGTAAAATACACACACACACACACACTATTATCTTTATACATACTCTACCTACACTTTTCCTTTTTACAAGCATTTTTTAAAATTGAAATTCTGTTTATAAAGAGGGGAAGATGTGTAACAGTACTCTCAAACCTAAATGACACAAATCAAACCTTTCCAGTTGGATGCCATCTTCAAATTCCATAATTTAAGAGTGAAAGAAATAATGCCAGCTATCTAATGAGGTAGGATAGGTAGGTAGAGTCTTTTTCACAGTTAAAAGTCATCAGACATAAAATTCCATGAGATTTCCCACTGGATCTCAGAGTAGTCATTGACTACAGAAATAGAGCATTATTAAAGAGTCTAGAGCTTTTGTCTGACTACACAATTAGCCAAGAGAAACTGGTTCCCATTCTGAGTGAAGCTCCAAATCAAGCCACAGAATGATATCCATAATAATGAAAGAGGAGCCAAAGTCAGAAAAAAAAACCTGTACACAAATTCTACCTAAGTCATCTACTAGACTGTACAACCCTGCACAACCACTAACTTCCCTGCATCTCAGTTTCCTGATCTGTAAATTGAGAGAGTAAGAATTAATGGTCTCTAAATTTAAAATCCTATGATTTTGAGAATTGATCATACATGCACTTGTGTGAACACACGTGTACACATACACACACACACACTTTGATTTGTGTGTATAAATCCTAAAATAAAACTCAAGACCTAAGTAATTAATTTTTCTAAGGAAGAACATTTTTATAATTTTACTACTAATATATAAGAAAAGGTATTATTAGGGTATCTAGACTTAATTTTTACTTTTGTTTTTAACTCTTGCTTCATCTCTTACAAGAATACTCACTGAACTTCTGCCCAAGCTATGGATTTTTCTTTGTCTTTGAGGCTTTCTTTGTTTATTTTTTTTATCTTTGTTTATATATTTTTTGGAGTTATTCTCTTCTTGGTTTATACCTAGAGCACTTTTATAATAGCTTTTTTTATGGTGAGATACTTCTTTTGTTAGTTTTCTCATTCTTTCAGTCTACTTCCTAACTTCAGGTGTTATTTTAGGACCAGTTTCTGTGTCCTAGAGAGAATTTCTGGGTTGAATTTGTGTCCTTTTGACTCCTGCTACTGCCTTCTTGGTTGTTGAGTCTTGTTTTATTCCAGCTCAGAAAGGGCTCAATCTAGGGACTTAAAAGCTTTCACTACTCCCAAAGTGGTCTGATCCAGGATAAGGTCTAATCACTGCCATCTTGATTGGAGCTCTGCAAGTTCCTGACTGAGATTTGGGTTTGAGTAAGACATCTGTGAGCATACCCTGGCTGGAACTCCAGTAGCCTGCTGCTGTACTCAGCTATTATCAGTCACACGAAAAACTCTGCTGATGCCCTTCAGTCTGGGATTCCTACTGTGGTTATTTCTTTGCAGCCTTCAGACCTTCATTAGAGGATGGAACTGAGAAACTATTCCACTCATAGGATGAGAGTCACAACTTTTTTCTGAATTTGATCCTTACTCAATACAAATGTGACCCTTCCTCACCTTGGAATACCATCCTGAGGCACAGCTCCTCTCTCTACTGTGCCCTAGATTTCTAACTCAGAACTAGGCAGTAAGCAGCAAAGTTATTAATTGGTACCTGTTTCCATAACTGCACATGGTCAGACTCTTCTGTCCTAGATTTAGTTCTTTTTCTTGCCCTGGTATCCTACCTCAATTCTCTTTCAGTCTCTGTAGTGAAATATTCTATTTGGCCTTCTTCATGGCTAGACTGTTTCCACTGTCTACAGACTATTATTTGTCTCCCTGTGCTGGCGTGAGCTAGAAAAATAACTCACTTTGATTTTCTTGAATTTCTTAATAAAGACATGGTCTGGGATATTTTCTAAATTTGTGTGAAGCAGTAGGGGAGAGCCAGCTGTATTTCTTCCTGCTATTCTATCATATTGACTCTGACTTACTGGATCTTAGTATGAACACTTGCTCTACCATTTACTGCCAGGATAATCTTGGGCAAAGTCACAATCTTCTTAAACCTCAGTTTATCATTTGTAAAATGAGGGAGTTGGACCAGATGATCTTCAAGATCTAGATTTATGATCTTTTTCTTTCCTAGAGGCAGTTAGGTGGCACAGTAGATAGTGCTCTAGGCCTGGAGTCAGGAAGAATTCAAATTCAGCCTTAGACAAGTACTAGTTGTGAGACCCTGGGCAAGTCATTAACCTCTTTCTGCTTCAATTTCCTCAATTTGAAATGGAAATAACAATAGTACCTGCCTCACAGGGTGGTCAGCAGGATCAAATGAGATAATATTTGTAAAGTACTTAGCACAGCACCTAGAATATAGTCGATGATTAACAAATGCTTACTCTCTTCCCACCCATCCCCTTCCTCCCGAATACCTGTTGTCATACAGCTTTGGCACAAGCCCAAATTATCTAAAATGGAATCTCTCACATGAGAGACAGGAGGGGCTTGCTTCTAGGATAAGAGATTTTGCTTTCCCCCAGCATATAAGCGTAAGTAATCTCTCTCAAACAGACGCGTAATTGGAAGCGTTGTATCTTTGTAACTACCAAAATGGGATCATTATCACGCTCTATTTCCAGCGGCATCCAGGGTCCGAGTCCTTGGTTCATTCACAATATGAACACCATATATTAAGCTGGGTCAAAGGGAGGACCACCATCCCTCTCCTCTTAGGCCTTATGGCCCCAAGAAATAGGTATTAGTGTGTTTCTCTCATCTTTTTGAGTTCAAGAGCAGGCAGCAGAGTCCTAGACTCAGGAGTTTAAGTCATGGTGACCTTGGAGGCAAATTATACGTCATATATTGCGGTGAGCCCAACAGAAAAGTCCTTAGAAGCCAGTGCACTGGGGCACAAGCCCAGGAAGATGGAAGGGGAGGAGTTTTTGGATTTAGAACTTGATGGGCCTATTCTGTTCAGGAACTTGGTTAAGCTATAAACTTCATTCCCTTCCTTTCCACAGAGACTGAGATGGTGTAAAGGGTATTAAGCTCTTTCCCTAGGTTTTAGGGAAGGAATATTCATATATTTATTCTTGCTATGTTAAAAAAAACAAGAGAAAGCTAGTTTAAGTGACTAAATCAAAATGGGGTATTGGGAACCCTTTAAATTTGGGGAACAATCAATCATTGGAGATTTGAGCCAAACGCAGAGAGACTAGATAACCCCAATTTTCAAAGGGTACCAGAAAACCCTGGAGGAAGGGTAAAAATGTAACACACTATATATGAAGCTTTAGGGGCTGGAATAATTACTGTTACATTAAGAAAAAAAGACAAAGACCTTCACAGCATTGTAGCATCTCAAAAGTAACGACTATCCTTTTAGGATAGGCTATATTTAAGTTTTGGGGGCTTTTTTTATGTTTGTATTTGAAAGAAGCCTCATTCAAAATGTTATAGTAAAACAGGCCTTGATTTATCAGGAGATGTGAAAGGATCTCAGTCATAAAACCCAATAAAGGATATCCCTAGGCACATAGCTAGTAAGTGTTAGAAACAAGACTTGAGTTCAAATCTTCTGAGCATTGGTCTTCCTATACTATGTAACTATACCACACTAAGTCTCTGAATGCCCCATGGGCTCTGCCTAAATTGTGAGAACAGTTTGGAGGCATTAAAATTGTCAAGGCCATTAATTCTGCTTTGTGCTTAAGCAAAATAAAGAAAGATTCCCCCTACTTTAGTTTCCTCTAAGCCTTTCAAAGTTACAAGTTTCCAAAATATAAATGTCTTATAATTGCTTTGACTATCTTTATAAAACCATTTTCTTTATATAATATATACACCTTTTGCTTTCTTGAATGGCCTTAATTGATCCTCTATATTTGGATTGGAAATATTTTTGCCATAGAGAGATAAATACAATTCTCTAAAAGTGGTGAGGTTTTCACGTAGAGGTAGAATAAATAATTCCTCAATATGTACTTTTAGAAGAAAAGTAATAAAAATTTCAATAGTCTGTAAAACCTGCAACTAAATTGTTACAATAACTGGAAATCTCCAAGTCTTTACTTAAAATAAATCTTTAAGTTTCCGAGCCTTTATTTGCTGGCTTTGATTCAGTCCAAGAATAGAGTAAGTCATGCACACTCTGCTATTACCCTGATTTCTACCCCAATATTCCCTGCTTGAGAGTTGACTATATGTTCAGATGTGGGAAAATATTGCTTCTCCTCTGAAACTGAAGTCTTAAGTAAGTTCCAGTTTCCAAATGAGTCACCAAAACAAAAGTGGCGGTAAAGTGGAAGAACCATGTTTTTCTTGCCTCCCTTAATGATACATATCTGATCCAACTAAAACAACATTCCTAGTCTGGTGGTGATTGGTTAACCCAGCCAGGAATCTGATAGTTGCTCAGAAAAACTCATGATACAAGCTAGAGATGATTTATAAATTTCTCCAAGATACACCACAGTTCAGTGACAAGATTACAGCTAAGTTTCAATTATTTGTTCATTTTTGGAACAATGTCAGCTATGTGGAAAGGTCATCACTCGTCTCCATACTGTTGTTCATCATCTTGCTAGTCCTCTACTACTTCCTGCTGCTGTCCTCTCTTAGATGGAGAAGTTATTACTTTTCTTCTCCACAGCTGGAGACTGAGGTTGGGAGTTTATTCCAGAGGAAGGAGTAGGAATTCCATAAATAATCCTACCAAGGACCACAATTTCCTCTCAAATCTTTGGTCTCTGGCTTCTGGAATTCTCTCCCTCAAAAAAAAACCACCCTCAAAAAGTCGCCATAGCTCTGTTAGTTTCCCTTTATAGGCCTAGCACCAAGGGTGTATTTCTGACTCACAGAAGCCAGAGCCAACCATCTCTCTTTTGGCGAGACTCATTTACTTTTCACTGAGATATGAATGTGTCAACATATACTAAGGCTCAGATTTTGCCCTTAGTTCTCTTGACAAGGTGTCAATGAGCATGTCCATCCCCATTCAAAAGAAGATGCTTTTTGAGAGCAGTTTGGTAGTATAGTAGATACAACCCAGGTCCTGGAGTCAGGAGGAACTGAGTTCAAATGTGGTCTTTGATACTTACTAGCTGTGTGACCCTGGGTCTTACCCTGATTGCCTTCTCCCACCAAAAAAAAATGGTCTTTTTTCTTTTTATTTGAGAATTCCACACTTTTTACAAATAAAATTGGTTGGGTTCCCCTGATCTAAAACCGTTCAATGAGAAATGGATCTATCGAAATGTGTTCAGCTGTATTGTTAATATATTTCTTACTTAATTTGAGGATCTTTCCCATCCATTAATAGGCCCATGTGACCTGCTTAAATCACATGGAAGACTGAGTCATATGTGGTAAGAGGAGCTTACTGAATGGGTGGAACAGGAAGAGGCAGAACTGGAGCAGAGCTGAGAGGAAGTTGGTCAGAATAGTCAGAGCTGGAAAGGACAGAGGCAGTTGGGGCTGGAAAGGACAGAAGCATCTGGGGCAGCAACGAGTGTTGAGTGGGGGAGCTTTTCTATGATTTTGTTTCAGGGAGCTAGTTTGTGGGAGAGCCCCAGAAGGGGGAAAGCTTGAGGATGGTAGTGACCCTTGCATTGTAATTGTGTGTAGATTTCTTTGTTACAATGATGGATTTAGTTTTCTGGTGTTGGGATTTGGCATTCTAGTGTTTGAATAAATGTTTTTGTTCTGTCTTCCATATGGAGAGTCTGTTGTATTTTGCAATTCAGAACTGTGCTGGCATATTCATAACCACCATAGGCACTGTGAATATTGCATTGGCACTACATCAATGCAAGTATAGCCTCCTTTAAGAGGACTTTTCTGGGTTCCCCAGTACTTAGTGTATCCTTTCCACTAAAGGACATAATGCACATGGCTTATATTTGTTTATCTGTGACCCTATTGTGTACTACTCAGTGGAAGTTCTTTGAAGGCAGGACTATTCATCCCATTTATGTATTTATGTTCCCAACAACTGACAGTGCATGGCATCTACGAGGTGTTTATGAAATTCACACTGATAGACTAATTGCTAGGAAAATGATGAAACTTAGTTAAGTGTGCTTTCACTTTATGACTCCATATTCTTTTGCCTATATTCACATCTGAAAAGCATTCTAGTATAGTAGATAGAGTGTTCTGTTTCTGACACTTAATATCTGATGATTCTGGGCAAATCACTTAACTTCTAAGTTATATAGGGCTAAGATCTAGACATAACTTCATTGATATGAGGAACTCCTTGATAAAGAAATTCCCTCTACTAATGCAGGTCATCGTCTCTGTAACTTAAGAGTCTCAGTCACTGCCTAGGAGTATTGAGAAAATTAGTGATCTGTACAGTCACACTGCCAGTATGTGTCAAGATGGGAGACATAGGATTCATATCTTCTTGACTCTGGAGTCAGCCTTTTACTCACTATATTAGACTGCTTCTCTCTATCATTAATAGGATTTGAACCCTCTTCTCCATGTGAAGAACTAGTTATGCCCACAGACAATCAAAGAACAAATTCATCTCTGGCTCCTTAGATGACTTGGTCATAGAAAAAATATACTCTGGTTAGGATCTTTATTGGTAGAGAGAGAGTTCTCACAGTAAGCATGTCACCATCTTTATACTTCCTTAACTCTGAATAGAAATTACATCTTCCCAAAGTATTTACACTCAAACAAAAATCGGCTTCTTTTATATATAGCTTGATCTGAACATGTTGGTTTCCTTAGAACAAAACAATTATGACAAGGGCACCAACCCCGTTCACTGACGAACTCTGAGAATTAATATATTTTTCTTCAAGAAGTACAAATAAAGTTATTTTAAATTCTCTTGCGAACCTCAGTGTTAGGAAACGGGACTGATATAAATGAAGATTGTGGAAATTCAGAATCTACGCGGAAAGTAGTTAAAACTAATTTGGATATAGGCCATTAATAGCACACTGTACAAACTTCGGGCCCCGTTTCCCTGTAGGTTTTGTTTAGAAACATCTCTTCCAGCTGTAGACTCATGAGTCTATGAAGAAATAATCAGCGATGTCATAGAATGTGGAATTGAAAGGGAATGTAGTTCAATCAGTTATTTTCACAGATGAGGAAACTGAGGTACAGAGAGGTTAAATGTCTTCCCCAAGGTCACACAGGCAGAAAGTAGAAAAGAGAGGATTTGAAAATAATTGAATCCAAAGAGTATATCTCCTACCATATTCAAAGTATGTACTAAGCACTAAAGACGGAGGAAGGAGAGGAAAATAAGCATTTATTAATTGCTAATATAAGCCAGGCTAAGCACTTTCCAAATATTTCATTTGGTTCTTACAATAATCCTGTGGGGTAGGTACTATCATTACACCCATTTTACAGCTGAGGGAACTGAGGCAGACAAAGGTTAAATGACTTCCCCAGGTTACACAGCTGTAAGTATCTGAGACTGAATTTGAATTTAGGTCTTCCTGATCCCAGGCCCACCTCAAAGAGCTTGCATTTTATGGGGGTAGGGGTCTGGGTTACTTTATCTATCTTCTGATTTCAAAATTACTGTTTTCCTCTTCAACCTGATTCTTGGCTACAAAAAATAGCTATGGAATTCATTTTACATTTGAAAGTTCATATCTAGATTCCAGTTTAGGTACAGTCTTTTTAACATTCATTTTAAAAGTCATTTTAACTAATATACAAATCTCACTGGTGCTGTGCATCCTTTGTAGACATTTGTCTCTGGGGATTCACTTGGATGACAGCTGTATTGACCACACATTGAAGTTTCTCATCCTCATAAGTCACGTCCAATACGTGACATTCTGATTGGCAGCTCTGAGCAGAGGCTACAGGTGTGTCCATGTATAACTCTGAATAAAACCGAACTGTACCTTTTTCCAACTAGAGACTCACTGAATAGGGTATGAGTTCTCCTTCCAGAGATCTTCAAGACAGTTTTGTAATATAAATGATTCAATGTGGCACTCACCCTCCAGTATCCTCTGCATTAGTTAAAGTTCTCACCAATAATCAATAGGTTTATGCTGACCAACTTAAGTTTCAGATGCTTACTTGCTCCCTTTGTTACACATAGGAATACACATTTGTTTATTTCTTCCTTTCTTTTTTTCCTAGGACTGGGTAAACTGAGACAAAAAGAGAAATAAGTAGCTCCTCATCGTAAAACATATAGGTAGCACTGTGTAGGAAGAGCACTCTGGAGTTCTAACTACTGATCACTGGTCTCCTGTGGCTCCATGAGATAGGTTATTTACCTCTGGTGTGTTCCACTGCCTACCAAGCAGTGTTTTTATTCACTCTGATTCATTATCAGTCTGGGACTATGCTAACTAATGTGGAAAAACAGTAATAAATGAAAATATGCTGACATCAAGGGCTTTACTATGTATGTACTCATTTGTGTTTGAAGAAGTGGTTTTACCGTTAATTCATTCATGCCATTTGTAGGAATAACCTCATGCTGCCCCACACAGTGTGCACTAAAACATTTTTCCTACCTCATGTTCCTTTCACCTTCCCTGAAACCTCATGACAGAGTGACTCATAATGTGACTCAAACCTTTCATATCAGTTACATAAAGTAAATGTTAATATTCTTAATCAACAACAAAAATTAGTTTTGTTTCTAGAAATGCCATTGCCTGGCACCTGGGAGAGTCCCTCTATTCTGATCTTTCATCAAGTACTTCATAAAAAACCCATGGTCACACATATAATACACGCTTTAAAAGTGCATGATCCCTTGCAAAGTATTTGGAAGAAGAATGTTCTGTAATATTCTTTAGCATTGTGTATATATTTGTATGCCTATATATATATATAGGCATACACATATATAAGCATATATACACACATATATCGTTCACATATCTATCTGTAAAAGAAACACAATTTTTATGATATTCTTTAGTTATTCGGTATAGTTACTTTAAAAAAACTTCATTAAGGAAGAGCCATGAGTCCAGCTGATCAGTTCAGCTGTTTTTTTCTGTTTTGTCATTTCACAGTATGTCCCAGGGAAGATTACTGGGCTGGCAGTTTCTGAAAGACCAGGGTTCTAATGACAACTCTGCCCCTGGTAACTCTGTGACACGCAAAGCTGTTCCTTCAGTGGGTTTCTGTTTCCTTATCTACAACCTGGAGGAGGGCAGTTGAGTGGACCGGATTATCTCTAAGGCACCTTCCAATTCTGACTCTATGATACAACAAGATAAAACAAAAAGCCAAGATAAAAAGATTTTTTTTCAGAAATAGAAGACATAGGTATGAAAGGGGTCCAGTTTATATAATATGGAACTCCGCTTCAAGGGGACACCAGTTTGTGCCTATTTTATAGTTTCTGTGCAGAATCTGAATCATAGTTGTTGAACACAGTTTTAATAAGGATTTGGTGAAAATCTCTGTCAGTTTGAAAGAAGAAATTCACCATTGCTTATTTACTTGAGCCATGAAAACTCAGCTTTTCTTTTTTTTTAAAGGAAGTAGAAAGAGCAGGAGAAAACTAGACAATAAAAATATAGATTTGGCGGTCATCAGCTTAGAGATGATAATTAAATCTAAGGAAACTGATGAGAGAGGAGGAGAGACAAAAAAAGAGAGATAGACAGAGACAGAAACAGAGAGAGAAACAGATAGAGGCAGAGACAGAAGAAAGACAGAGGAGAGTAAAGAGATAAGACAGAGGGGAGATGGGGCTAACATAGAGCCTAGGACCTAGGGGAACAAACATAGTTAGGACACATGATAAGGAATGGGCAGAGAGCAAAGAGAACTGAGAGTTGTTTCAGAAAAAAACAGAAGGGAGAAAGATCTAGGAGAATAGTTGGTTAATATGGCAAACACAGCAGATCCTTGGAGAAGGACAAAGACTGGGAAAGACCAACATATTTGACAATTAAGGGAACAATGGCACTTTTAAAGGAGGAGTTTTGGTTTAGGGATGAAGTAAAAAACTACATTATAAAGAGTTGATTTGGAGGAGAGGAAGTGAAATCAGCAAGCAGCTAAATGGTTCAGTGAATAGAAAGCTGAGTCTATACTCAGGAAGATTCAAGTTCAAATTCAGTTTCAGATATTTTTAGCTGTATGACCCTGAGCAAATCACTTAATTTCAATCTACCTCAGTTTCCTCAACAGGAAAAAAGAGATAAAAACAGCATCTACCTCCCAAGATTGTTATGAGGATCAAATGAGGTATTTGTAAAGTGCTTAGGATAGTATCTGGAATATAATAGGCATAATATAAATATGTCCCTAGACAGCTTTTTCTAAGAATTGGTTAAAAGTGGCAGGTGAAATAATAGAACTAGAGCTTGAGGGTAAGTAGGCTCTTGTGAGAGGTTATTATCTTTTAAATGGGGGAGATGGGCATGTTTGAAAGTAGTATGGAAAAATACAACACTTGTAGATAAGGATAGATTAAAGAATAGTTACAAAGGGGGAACAATTGTAGTTGCAATTAATAGAATAGGAACCGATGGAGGCAGAATAACATGTATGGGATAGGTGTTGACAAACGGAAAGGCCACCTCATTTTCAAAGACTGGGGGAGAAGGAGAGACTGGAAGATGAAATCAAGGAGTTTTAAGCTGAAAATGAGAGAAGCTCTCATTGAAAGCCTCAATGCTCCAAATAAAGTATGAGATGAGGTCCTCAGCTGAAAAATGTATGGAGGGAAGACTTTATCTTCCTTAGGGCTAGAGATAGGGAATCATTTAGGGAAAAATAAAAGGTTTGGCTTCCTACAGTGAGGGCCTGGTTGAAGTTGGATAACAAATTTAGAATGCACCCAGTCAGCGTATGATTTGCTCCAGCTTCATTCAGAGACAAAACAGTAGGCGTGGAAGATGTAAATGATTCAAGTAATCCAAGGCTGAAGTTTGACAAGGGACAACTAATGATCAGAAAAGGCAGTAGTGTATTTAAGGGTATAGGATGCTGTAGACTTGAATTGGCTAACTATGGAGTGGATATGGGATAGGGAGGGCAGTAAAGTCTGAGCAAAGGTAATGGTCAGAGAAAATATTGAGGAGTGTAGGGACTGGGGGTCTCAATAAGGGTGGAAAATACCTTTAGAAGGGATGAAACGAGAGGAAAGTTAAAGTAGATGGTTTTCACATGGTAACCAAAATGTCTCTGAGGTAGAATGAAGGAGTAGGTTGTGGAATTTAAGTAGATTAAAGATGTGTGAAGTTAAGTGAGTTTGAGGGAAAAGAAAAAGGAAAAGGGAAAAGGGAAAATATCTCAATGATGTGAAAATTACCCAGTGACATAAGCAGAGTAATGGTGGTCATTCCTGTTGCTGGGAACAGATCTAGTGACATTCTTGCCTTCTCATCCCTCGAACTGCCCTTTCTCAATCTGAGCCTGTACTTTCCACCTTAGCAAGTTTACAAGGTTATTTTTAGTTTTCTGTTTTTGCCAATTTTTTTTAAAAGAAAGAAATTTTCACTATCATTTCAGTCCAGTTCTATGTATCCTGGAAGAGGAGAAAGGAAATACATATTTATGTAGAGCCTACTATATGCCAGGCCCTGTGCTAAGTGCTTTACAAATACTACCTTATTTAATCACCACAACTCTGCAAAGTGGATGCTGTTATTGCCTCTATTTTACAGTTGCGGAAACTGAAGCAAACAGAGGTTAAGTAACTTGGCTGGGTCACACAGCTAGTAAACGATGTTGGAACTCAAGATTTTTCTGACTCCAGCTCCAGGGCTCTATCCACTGATCCACCTAACTACCCCAGGATGGGTAATGCAGCTGGGAAGGTCAGTGTGTTGAGGGGCAGGATGGATGCTAAGTATACAGGAGAGAGGAGTAGGATATTTACACTGCAATGGATTTATCTGAGAGAGAATTATGTCTAATCACTAAGAACTTCTAGCTGGGATCTTTAAATGAAAAACACCACCAAAATTCATGTTCCTATAGCTTTCCAAACACAGAGAGCAAGTGAATCTGAACCTTTGTGGACACAGAATGATCCCAGAGGCTTTGGGGAAGCTATCTGTGCCATGAGATGGTGCCTCAGGTAAATTTTCCCCTTTCCCATTGTTCTATTCAGAATGGCAAGTTTAATTAAAAAACCTATACTCAAGAGAGGAGAGAGGTATCTAAATATAAAGTCAAAATTCTAAGGGAGAAATAGAAGAGAGGACACTAGCCTGTGAGAGCTACCCAAGACAGAATAACTAGTTCTCCTAATAAGAAAAGCACCTCCTAAACCCACAGACAGCTGGAAGCAAACAGCGTTCTACCCACAGCCCCAAAGCCTCTCAGCAATACAGCCTACCAGTTGAGGCAGTATTCATATGCTACAACTCTGCTATAGGATCAAAGGGTTCTGAAAAGCTATTATCAATTTTTTTTCAAAGCTCACTATCCTAAACATAGATGAAGAAATAAAATATAATCAGATCAAATGACCTGGCATAAAATCATGTATCGTTATGAGTGACAGAAGGAATATTCAATGATATATTAATTGAAGGCTGAGTTTATATGAAATGTTCCAGCCCTCCTTGAGTTTCAAGCTCTATACATGGGAATCTCCTGTGCCACACTGGTTCCTTTGCATCTCTGTCATGAACACTGCTCTATTTTTGCCCTGTAAATTTTGAACAAAGACAAAGCTAGTGTTGGGAGAGTCCAAGCTCTATTTACCAACAACTCCTCTGATTCCTTCTTAGGGAACACACATACTCTGCCTTTTTCCCTCTCAAAGCTCACATAATTTCACCATAAACAATCTCTTTTTTGCCTACACATATATCCTATTTATGTATGTGTTTTCTCTATTAGATTTTCAGCTCTTTGAAGTAAGAGACTTTTTAAATTTTGCATTGTATCCAGTACAATTACTGGAACACATGAAAAAAATAAGTAAATATCTCTTGATTAATTGATTGATCCTCTTTAAATCATATTAATACATTCACTTTCTCTTTACTATTCTTGTCCAAATACCTTAGAAAAATCTCTTTCCTCCCTTATTTTTCTCTCCTCATTCTGTTTGTGAACTAAAAAAAATAAATAAACCTAATCAGGTCATATGAATAATACAGACATATCAAGGAAAAGAAAAAGTATATATTTGGAAGCTAAAGATCTAATAACATAAAACCTAAAGTCCTTGAGAGAATGTACAGAAGGTCCACTAAAGTTTCCTTTTCTTTTATTTAAAAAGTCCTTTCAATCAAATAGAATATTAAAAAAAAAGAGCCCAAGTGAGATCCCAACAAATTTTGTAAAGATCTTTGCATATAATTCTGGTTTTCACTACTGTTTAGTTTCTAATATTGAGATACTTTTTTCTATTTTTTATAGATATCCAGTATTTTGTTCTATTATAATAACATTTACATAATAGTTGGAACTGGAAGGACCTCAGAAATAATCTAATCCAACTTCCTCAGATAACATGTGAAGAAACTAAGGTTCAGAGATGTGAAGGGACTCATCTTAGGTCTACCTTGATATGTACAGGATTTGAATCCAGTTCTCCTTAATACCATTTCTAGTATTTTTAGTTAACTAAGCTTTGGATGGTTCCAAAATAAACTTCAAATCTAATCGTTATGTAGAATCACATTTTTTTATGGGAAAATGTGTTCTGTTTCATACCACCAATTAACAAAAAAATAAATTTCAGAGCAGAACTCTTTTGTACATTGTAGACTGCCTATATTTGGGAAATATTTGTGAGAAGCAAACATTTTCTCCTATTTCATGATGCTCTTTCAAACATAGAGCATACTTATATATTTCATTTCTCTGATAAGAATATATATTGCAATAGAGCTGGTGAAATTCAAACAGTTGGGGAACTTAACATCTTAGTGATGGAACCAACATGTTAACTTTTTATTATTCCGTTTAAATAAAGCTATTCTTTTGCTTACATATCTATTTTATTTCTCTAGTGGGTATTTGAGGATACTTGTTTTGGTTAGTGTTGTTCAATAATAGTATGTATATCTATTTATATATGTTGTATACATATGCATGCATGTATTTATCTTGTGCATATGTGTAAATGTGATTGCATGTATATATGCACATGTATTTATATATCTATATTGATTATCTCTCTACTGATCAATCTATCAATCTATCCTCTAAATGAATTTCCAGACGAATTTTGAATATGTAAGGAGGCAACAAAGGAGAGCGGGATTCATGAGACTATGTTTAATCCAAGTTCTTCTCTTACATAGCTTGTTTGAGGTGGGGATATGTAAAAATAAAGGTTTCTGACATGACTTCTAATGTCCCTGTTGCTCAAAGAGTCTATGATTTCAGTGGTTCTTTTTTTTTTTTTGTATACAGGTATATTTATGCCGATATGCAGATATATGCATGCATTGTGTACATGTGTGTGCATATATATATGAATATGCAATCTAATTATGTAGCTACCTGAGTGTATAAACTTGTGGCTCCATCAAAATACATCATTATATGCATGCACAAATATTCATCAAAATATCTAGCCAAATATATGCATGCAAAAAATAGAATATATACATACTAACATACTTCTTAATCTGCTTCCATTGCTTTAAACATAATAGGTTATTTATATATATATATATATTATAGACATAATTTTAGCTATATATTTTGACAGCTATAATTTCATATATGTTTATATGTGTATATATACATATAATTTTATAATGGTATATATGTGAATATGTTTATCATATTTACTTTAAAAGTTTTCTTACAAGTTGACTTAAAGTTTCAAATTTAAAAAAATTATTTTGAAAATCTAGAAATCTTTTTCACTTGTCTTAAATTAAATAATCACAGGTTTAGAGCTATACTGGACCTCAGAAATCATAATTTTACACATAAGGAGACTGAGATCAAGAGAAGTTGGATGATTTGACCAACATCACAAAGGTAGTAGATAACAAACCTAAAATGTAAGCCCAGGTTCCCCAGCTCATCCCACTACACCGTATTGTCTTTGTGCATACAGTAGCTACTCCTTACCATATCTGAATTTTTTTTTCTAATATTTTACAAAGGGAAAAATGAGGTAACTCTACAACATATTGTGACAAGTTTCTATGGAGAGTTTAAAGAAAGAAGTCAGTAAGAACTAACAGGATGAGAAGATCTGGAAGACATATCTCTACCAATGGAAGGATGATATATATAGATGAGAAGATGCATTCATTAAAGTACATATAATTATTCTTTTAAAATCAGTGGTTTGATTAAGTTCGACAAGCACTGTGCCAACTAGCTGCCTCTTCACTGACCTTCAGCTTCTGCTGAAGTCTTATTTGGGTTTCCCCTTACATATTAAAGCTAATGCAATCACACGCGTCATTGAGAGGAAGCATTTCCAGGAAGAAGGAGGTAATAGTCTCTCTGTAATCTCCCATCATGAATACCACATCCAGGCGAGCACGTTCCGTTCTGAGGAGTTCAAGAAGTATTGTTATAAGGTAGACATCATTCAACGGAGAGTAATCAGAGTGCTGAGGTGCCATGACTCTGTATGTGACATTTCAGGATCATTTGAAACACCAAAGATCTTTAGCCTGATGAAGACAAAAGGAAGGGTGTGGGGTGGGGCACATATAATGGCTTTCTTCACATATACAAAGAGCTGTCATTTGGAAGAGAGGTAAAAGTTGTTCTACTTGAGCCCTGAGGGCAGAACCAGGAACAATAGTTAGTGGTTACAAAGAAGCAAGGGTGCGTGTGTATGTTCGTTGCTGAAGAAGACCATGCTATCAGAGAAATGATGACATGACTTGCACTTGACTTTGTTTTTTGAGTAAGGGAGGGCTGTGTGCAAGTCACCAGCCTCACTTCTCCTCCAAAACCATCTGAATCCAGTGACCAGATATTCATCAGGATGACTGGAGATGACTCAGGATGAGGCAGTTGGGGTTAAGTGACTTGCCCAAGGTCACACAGCTAGTGAGTGTCAAATGTCTGAGGTGACATTTGAACTCAGGTCCTCTTGTCTCCTGCACTGGTGCTCTATTCACTGCACCACCTAGCTGCCCAAAGAATCAAATATGGCTTGATGTAAAGATGAAATTTCTAACAGTTAGAGCTATCCAAAAAGAAGAATGGGGTGCTTTTTTAAAGAGTTGTTTCCTCTTATTGGAAAGGCTAGATGGCAATTTCTTGGGTCTGTTATGTTATAATGGGGAGTTTGGGTAGGTCATAGGTTGAATTAGATGACTGTTTAGGGCCCTTTTAGCTCTGAAATTCCATGATTTTGTGGAAAGAAAAACACATTTAATTTTTGTCTCCTTACCTCATCCAGGCTAGAAGTGCAGCAACAATGTCCAGCAACAAGCTTGACACCACTGCAGATTAGCATGGAAGGTTTGATCTACTCTGTTTCCAATCTGGGCCAGTTCATAACTCCTTAAGCAGATTGGTGGCTCTCTGCTCCAGAGGGCTCGCCACATACCTGCTGGACTTTGTGAAAAGCCCTACTCCAGCTTAGATCTCCCCTACTCTAGTGACCCCTTAGCCTCAGACTTCTCAGTTATTAAGGTATGTATCACCATACTCAGTCAACATTAATACACCCATTTTTTGAAGGGGTAAAGGTTCAAAGACAGTGGATGATTCATTTCATGTTGGATGAGTTTTATTAGCAGGTGATGGTAAATTCCTATACTAAATCATATTCATTCATAATGAATTTCTTAGAATTTATACTTAGTTATCATGTGGTATGATTTTGTGCTTTATTCTTGAAGAGGACCAAAATAACATCACCATGATAAAGTCAAGTTTCAATGTGTCTGACTGGGTGATCAGATTAATATGAGCTTGGAATGCTCTACCACAGACTGGGCACTGATAGTCCGGTTAGCATGTGGTAAATTTAAAATGAAAGCAGGGCAGTAAGTTATTATGGTTCTCCAATAATTAGAACTGCCAATTTCTACTTCAGAAATAATATGAAGAAAGAAAACCAATGGCCACCAATTGATCACCAATTCAACTACTTAACATGCCAAGGTTAAGAAAGGTATATATCTCCTTTTGGGGACACATGGGGAATCCTCATTCCCCATGACAGTAAGAGAAACAACAAGAGAGCTGAATCTCAAGACAGAAAGAGACAGAGAAGGGGAAGGAGAAAGTGAGGAAGAAAGTATTAGTGAAGAGGGAAAACTAGTTCAGATATCTGTAAAAAAAAATGTCACTTACAAAAAAATCTAGATTGTCAGAAGTGATCAGAAATTCCTAATCATTTTCCTAAACAAATAAACTCCTTTTGTTGAGAAAGATTTCACTGGAAGTAGCTGCTATTGTTTTTAAAAATACTAGCAAAAGGAGTAATGGAGGCTAGAAATAGTAACTACAGTAGCTTTTCTTAATCACTCAATCATTGTAAAATGAATAATTTCTCCAACAGGTCCATGATCAGTTTTATATTTGTTGTTATATAATATAATGTTATATAATGATTGTTTTTATATATCATGAAATAATTTCACTATGCATCATAATTTAATGGAGAAATAATAATGTATACTTGAGAGTTTAATGTTGCCCTATATGGCCCTCTCTGGCAAAATCATAAATCTGGTCATTAAGTTGGATCATTTAGGAATATTACCGCAACAATACCACCCCCACTCTACCCTCTCCTACCAGAGTCCAAAATCTAATGTGAATTAGAGTGATTATTTTTTAGAAAAGAAAATTAGGGCTAAATATTCTTTCATTCTCAATACAGCCTAAACAAAAACTAGAAGTCCATTTCCAAAAGAAACATAAAAATCCAAGCTGATTTCAGTTTATTATAATAAAATGTCATCCTTCTGCATAAACATGAGGAAAAATAATGGTTTCAATATCCTATCCAAACTCTACATCACAAAAGTGGATTTTCTAGGAAGAGTCATTGTAATGAATTCTAATCCAAAATAAATTTAGATTTTGGATGCTTGCTTAGGATAAGTACTTATGCATTATCTAAACAGTGATCTTACTAAAAATTTTACAAGATTTGTTAACAGATTATCTTGAAAAAAAGGAAAGGATTTTACAAATGCTGTAGCAGAAAAAAAACCTTCAATTACCATGCATTAACTTTAAAATAATACACATTGTAGTTGTACTTTTATTACTCCTACCACTAACATCATCATACCTTTTCCTACTCATACTAGAATTACATTAAAAAAAGAGAAGGCAGTTTTCAATTATTCGCTGACTAATCCTCAAAACAATTCCTATTTTAGATATACAAGAAATAAACGTAACTATTATTTTGAATTTCCAGCTAGGAAAAATGAAATGAGTCAGTATGAGATATGAAAGGTCATTCAGAGGGCCCATGTAGAAATGGGAATAAATGTTTCATTTCATAAATTCTAATCTTATGTTTTGTCCTTTTCTTCCATATACTCTCTACTTTTAAGATGGAAATGCATTATCAGAAAAAAGAAATCTTATTATCCCCCCAAGTTTCATATGTTTGGAAGGATGTTCTTCCTGTTTCATTCCTGCACTATAGTTGACTTGGATGCTTCACTAATTCTAATTCATATGGAAGGGATTCTGGGTATTAGAAAACTGTGCCTATGGAATGGAAGACGTTGCAGTGTCTTCCAAGTTGTAAAGGCTTAGGATATGACCTGATAAAGGTACTTGCTGAGTCTACTGCCTGAGAACAATCCTAAGTAAATTTCAAGAGTTTTGATAGCAAAAGATGGTCTACCAGGTGACTTTTTTCTTTAATTTTAGCCACAGCAACAGCAAATAGAACATTTACCAAGACATGTAGGATTATTATGTCAATTAGTGGAAGAATCAATAGTGATGAAATTAAAGATATTATGATGTGGTATCTTTATAGCTTCATTCCTATTGGAAATATAAAACCAAATTACATCTTCCTCTTCTATCTTCCCCTGCCATCATCTCTGTCTGATCACACCCTCCTCCCAACTCACTATTCTCTACATCCGTACATACTATAGAATAGACCAAGTTTTTTCATGCCCCTTAGTGTGGCAAAAGGAGAGGTAATTTCAAAAAGCCTGTTGAGGATAATTTCCCCAGTACACAACCATTTATTGTCGTTCAGTTGTGTCTGACTCTTAGGGATACCATTTGGAATTTTCTTGGAGAATACAGTGCAACGACTTGACATTTCCTTCTGCAGCTCATTTTACAGATGAGAAAACTAAGGCAAACAGTGACTTACCCAGGGCCACAAATCTAGCAAGGGTCTGAGACTGATTGTGAACTCAGGTCTTCCTGACTCCAGGCCCAGCCTGCTATCCACTGAGCCACATAGCTGCTTCCACAACCATATACAACTATAATTCTATCACAAGAAGCCCTAAGATTAAAGTGAAACTGTTGGTGCTTTTTGTAGCTAATCTTGCCACTTAGTGCTGTCATATTCCTTAGTTTAGATAAACCAAATCTTCAATCCCTCTGAACAATGAATTTAAGAAACAGAAGCCTTTTCCTTGTATTTAGAAGTTAGTCCATTCTATATCATCTAGAGCTTAGATCTGTAACTTTTGTCTCTTCTCTTTACTGTCTCTCTCATTCTTACAAAAGAATTAAAGACTTTAAAGATAACTTTAGAAGATGACTTACTATCTTCCTCAAATGGAGTGACATGATTTAGATGGCTTAGTTACCACGGTACAGAATTCAATGAGGTGAATTAATTTAGAAGGCTTCCAGTGACACATCCACCTTTTAAAGTGACCTGCCTTGCTTTCCCTGACAAGTTCATTGTCTTCCATCATAAGACTTATTTCTGTTAGAGATAGTTAAATATAGCGTAAAGGTTCCTGTCCTGTGATGGCAATGGCATGAAGTGAATTTTGACATGGTCAGTTCTTATCTGTAGTTTGCTTATGAGTAAGGAGATAGCAAAAGGCCAAACGGCACAATCAATACTTCAGTTTTAACTTCCTCATAGTTGAGGGAGACTAGAAGAAGTACAATCATGTATCAACTAACCACTTGGGAGACAGGGGAAACAACCGTTTTCTGAAAAGAGAACTACTTCTGCAAAGCACAAAAATACTTCTTTTCTAAGGAGCTATTTCCTTTTTTTTTTTTTTAGTGAATGAGACTTCAAATTGAAAACCAATTAGTTCTACAAAACTCAGTATAAATGCGACATGAAAGTTTGAGAAGTAGTGATTGAATAAAAACGTACATGCTGCGTCAGTTACAATTTTTATAAAGATTTTATAAAAAGGAAAGTATGGTTTTATTATGATTATTTCTTTTTTCTATTTTCAAGATTTACATGAATTCCTTTTTATTTCTTCCTAATTACACTGTTATAACTAAGATGAAAATTGATTTAATCTACCTCAGTTGGCTCTAGTCTTTCCTACCAGCGTTAATTTTTCATTTGCTTCATGATAAATTGCGATGATATTTTATGTTCATCAGAGACATATAAGAAATTTGTCCCTGCATGGAAGCCAATGTCAGTGGTATGGAGTCCCCTGTAAAAGGGAAACTTCTTAAACTACTGTCAAAATGCTTTCAAGAGTTCATAATGGAGAAATTACAATGTTATGAACTATGCAAATCCATTGTGAAGGAAGTTAAGAAAATTTACTTTTCAGAAACAAAGTGAAGTTCAAACTGCAAAATATGGAGCATAAAGTAAGTACCATTTGATAGATACCATAAAGGTTGAAATCTGAATTTTACCTGGAAGCTTTTTCAAGACCAGCCTCTGTAATAGATGATTTAAGTACTTTCCCTTTAGTCGATAGCATTTAGAACTTCCATGTAAGTGATTATTACATAAAATATCCATTATACACACTTGCATTTGATAAATATGATAAAACCAGAACAGATTAATCATATAAAAGCTATTGATTTTGCTGTTCCATGTGTCACTGCTGTCACTGAATCTGTATTGGTTAATTTATACTGAAATGACATACAATAAAAGGAAAATATTTTAATAAATGAGATCTATATTTTTGATGGAAAGGTCACTGTGTCAGAAAGGTTCATTTTTACTTTATATTTCTCTCAGAAGTACTACCAGAAACAACACAGTTAAGGAACTTGTTTGGAAATCCCACAAAGCTACACTAATAGTAGAGCTGGGGATACAGAAGTTGGTGACCAATTTCTGAGGTAGTCTATTCACTGTGAGTTTCAGTGTTGGGAATCAAGCAACATCATCTTCTAACTCTCCAGAGATAAAGGCCACACCTGCCCCTTGCTTTGTAGACTGAAATGAAGGTTGTCATATTGAAACAATTATAGCCTTCTGCACAAAGGTCTCATATAACTATGTCTGATTGTAAAAACTTTCCTGTCCTTCTCAGGACTTTCATCAGGGCAGTGGTAAACAAAATAAAACTAAACTTTTGTTTCCACATAGAATCAAGGAAAGACAAAGTGAGGAAGAAGCTTAGCAGTAACTGGGCTAATTCTGCCTGTTCTGTTTTCCAGACCATTTCCTCTCATTTCCCTAGTGTGGCACAGTATAGTGAGAGCTGGTTTCCAAGTCAGGACAGGAAAACCTGCACTCAAGTCCTCCTTTTGATACCTACTACCTGTTTGATTCTGGGCAAGTGGTGTTCTGGACAACTTCCTGAGACTAGAAGATGCAGAGGTTGTTCACCTTCATTGCTGGGGGAAGCACAGTATAGCAATAAATCAAAGATATGGTCCCTATAACCTTCTCTTTTCCAGTCACATAGTCCTTCAAAATTCATTAACACACTTGGCCAGGAAGGTCATTTTCTCAGTATACTAAGTAAAAGTTGGGAGATCCAGAAGATAATTAGAGAAATGAGGAGTCAGGAGAAATAGACATAGGTTAATGAAGCAAAAATTCCTTTGAAAATATATTTCTTAACATTAGCAAGAGTTCATTTGAGTTACTTCACTTTACAATTATGGAACAATTCACTCTAGATTCTTCATGTCAATTCCCAGCCTATTCTGGAATTTGAATATTTTTTGTACATGCCTACCGTCATCTTCTAAAATAAAATGGAGGATTTAAAAGGAGGTACTTCCTGAACTCAGAAGGGAAAGCAGAAAATTTAGTTGCTGTTTGGGAATTATTCAAAAAGAACTATGTACAGAATATATGTGAGCTATGAAATCAATTGAACTTATATCCACTGAATTTTTAGTGTAATTATGTGACAGAAGTATCTAACTGATTCAATGAATTTTCTTTCCTGGAAAATTTCTACTTTCGCATAATTCTGAAAAAGAAATGCCATGCATTGCACATTACAAAGATGTTTGCATGAAACATATTATGTGTTGATATATTTGCTTCAAAAGTATACAGTTGATTAACTTGGTACTTGAAAGTATTTCTGCCATAGGCATATGTTCCAAATTTAGGGGGAGAGGGAATGAAAGGAAGATTTTTTAGCTGAATATCCTGAAAAATATTTTCAGTAATCATTCTCTGGAGAACTAACTTTTATTAATGTTGATAGATTATCTGACTTGAGCACCTATAAATTCTACCATTTGTTGTGCTTTATTGATCTTTAGATCAATTAACAGTTTATTTATAAGCACTGAAAAATATAGAGAAGTTTGGGCTAGCATCTACAATTCTTAATTACTATGACTTTTGTTTTAAAGTTCTGCCTTTAATATTTATAAGGGGTGTACATTTTTTCAAGTAATGCTGTCAAAATATTTGGGTCACAGAATGAATGACCTGTCACATTGTGACTGTTGCACATGAAATTCTAAATCAATTTCCAGTAAAATTTTCTGAGTACTGTAGTACAAGGAGTAAATGCAAGAAAAGAATTTTAACTGAAATCAATAATTTTAAACAGATCACATTAGAGAAATAAAAGGGTAAAACTTAAGAATAAGTTCCTTCTAATTGTAATATTACAGATAGCAGGGCATATTTTGTATTTTTGGTCATTTCAGAGTAAGTTAAAGGTAATTACTAAATCATTCCCCAAGCTATGACATTTATACAAAATTTGCTATAATTCTGGCACAGATGCCCTCACATAATTGAATAATTTTCATAATCATCATTCTAAGACTCTATTGTGGTACACTATAATCTTAATTTAATTTTGGCAAATTTTACTGAACTGTTATGGAATGAAGTCCAAGTATATTTTTTCTTTATTGTCCTTGGGAAGAAGTCCATAGGAATCAGAACTGTCAACATTCCTACTCTTTTTCCCCATTAGAAAGGGTAGAGAAATACTAAAATTGTGAATAATATTTTCTATAATTGTGTGCTTTAAAGTAAAATGAAAAAATAATACAAGCATTGTAAAATATACCCTCAGTAGTTGGACAATGCTGTATTCTAAAGTGGAAATTTATACTCTCTGAAAATAGACCCTTTAAGTATTTCTTTATGTTTAGTGAATGGTCACCATAAAGTAGTCACTGATGGTAAAATTTGTCCCTGGAAAATATTTCTCATTACTAAAAACAGAACAGGAACTATGAGTATGTTGGAGTAGGAGAATGGAGTACAATGGAAATGTTCAATCCATAAACTGTTCTCATAAACTATCCTGACTTTTAGCAGACTTTTTTTGCTCTCCTTTAATCTGAGAAGCCAACTTAAAACTTAATGTGGTAGACAGAGGCTGTGTTCAATACCATGATAAAATACACTAGAGTCAGGGTAGGCTGTGGTGGTGCCAGGCACTCCCACTAGCTAGCAGTAAACACTATGAATGACTAAAAACTGAGGCTTTACATCTTTATAAAGGATCATGGTGTGAATCAAAATAGGGTCAGGCTTTATCAAACCTTATGATGTAGACTAAATTTGTATTCTATACCCAATTAGACTTTCCTTTTTTTCCTTTCTCTAGTCTCTTACTCTTTCCCCAAAATTTCCTATTTCTTAGTTTCCTTAGTAACTCTGTTCTTTTCTTCTTTCCCAAATGCAAGCTAGCTCTGAGGTAAGTATTCAACATCAGTCACTTATACCCTACTTTTTAGAGGGGGCAGGTTGGACATGGAGTGTTTGAGTTTTGATATTTACTGATGTAGGGAATTTCTGGTAGGAAAACCTCCCTCTACAAATACAGGTCCACTGGCAAACAGCTCTATATGGCAGCCCTGCCTCACTCAAAACAAATCAAATGGAATATATGTCTTCATTTCTCTGATGGCATGGTCTTCTTGGGCAAGAAGGACGAACACAACAACAACCACCTGTAGTCTTAGGAAGATGTAACATGTTCCTTCTTGCAATGGGGTTATCATTATTTTATTATTTTAAACGGTTATCCCTAAATATGTCATATATTTGAGGTCTCAATTAGGAGATAAGAGAAGGCATTTTTTTGGAGGGAGGGGTTCTTGTAGTTTTGTCTGCTCATAAGTCTAACTCTCGGGGCAGCTGGGTGGTGCAGTGGATGGAGCAGGAGTCAGGAGGACCTGAGTTCAAATCTCATCTCAAACACTTGACACTCAGTAGCTGTGTGACCTTGGGCAAGTCACTTAACCCCAAATGCCTCCTCCTGGGTCATCTCCAGTCATCCTGATGAATATCTGGTCACTGGATTCAGATGGCTCTGGAGGAGAAGTGAGGCTGGTGACCTGCACAGCCCTCCCTCACTCAAAACAAATTCAAGTGCAAGTCATGTCATTATTTCTCTGAGGGCATGATCTTCTTCTGCAACGAAGGATGAACACACACACACACACACACACACACACACACACACACACACACTAACTCTGAATAACAAGGACATGGTTCTTCTAACAAGGGAACCTTCCCTTTTAATGAGGCCAGAGTGAAAAATGCTTATGTGTTAAACAGCTGAACTCCAAGTTCAAGAAAATATAACTCCTGGCATAAAAGAGATATAAAAGCAGGAGTAAATACATAAAAAGTTGAACATTGATTTAACTTCGTTGTAATTCCTATGATGCTTTTGTTAGTAAAGCTGAGACAGAGAGACAGACAGAGAGAACTTCAGTATAGGTTCATAGTTACTTCTAGGACCATAGGTTTCCTTTTTCCCCTTCCTTAATGCATGTTCTGTTCTTTTGTATCAAACATTTGCTCAGAATTCAAAAACAAAAAAAAATCATCTCATTTTTCTCTTTATAAAAGGATATCTTTATGTATTGTAAAAATATAATTAATCAATATTAGTTTGCCAGGTATCCATAAGTCAGGAGGAGGGAAGGAAGTGGAGAAAGCATAAATTTACCACCAGGTACCAGTAACAGCAGCAATGAAGGGAAAAACCTGAAAACCTTTCTAGGTAGATTGCTCTTTAATTGGATCAGTGAGCCATATGACAACTCCTTTCATTTGCAATCAGCTAGTGTCACCCCCCATCCTTGGCACACACACACACACACACACACACAAACTCCTTTGACTTTCTCTTTATGGGGTTTAAAAGTTAGTTTCCCTTTTTCAACAGGTTTCTTACCAAACATTTCTAGTTAATGTATATTGAATGGATACTGCTTTGAGGAGTTAAGAACTGCTCTTTAGAAAACCCATCTATAATGCAAATACCTTATCAAGATAGAATAAGTATATCATGGTAAACTTATCAGATTAACTGAGGACACAGTAATGATATATGATGAGTCAATATTCTTGTCAAAGAACAAGTTTGAAACCCTAAAAATGAAAAAAACAAAGCATTATCTCTTGAAAGAAATCTTTTTTTAAAATTTTGTCTTTTCTCTACTTGGCATGGTTATAGTCCTAAAATCTTTCCTCCCCCAAGTCCTATCTGATGATGAACACAAGTTATGCAGATTTTACTATGCTGGATAGGCTCCGAGTCAGGTTCCGGTAACACATTCACATTTATTATATAGGTTCAATTAATTTGTTGCATGCTACAGTTATATTGGCTTTTAAAATTTTTCAAGATTGATTTTGTCAGGAAATAGTAAAATGTCACTTGTATATACAATCTTGAAAACTCTCACTCGCATTCTAGGTCAAAGAGGATACTGAAATAGTAAACTTAATATTAGACATTATTATATTATAAACATACATAGAATTTTTTGTTTATATCAGTAATCTAAATTTAATCACTCATTCTTTAGCCCAGCAGACTGAATTGTTTGCAGGCATCAGGAAATCCTTAAATGAAGACCAAGTAAATTAAAAGCAACAGGAAAATGCTGCATGATAAATTTCCTGACATCCACACTAGTCAGGAACTAGAAAGTTTATTGAGAGCATCTAAGGAATTTTCTGTCAGAAAACACTTTAAAAAAATGTTTGGTTTAATTTACATGGAACTTAGACATGGCTTGACCTAATGGTCTAAGGAGAGGCCAGTGGAAGTAAAAATCTAACTAGTTAGTCTGGTGTAGTTCAAGTTCTAGGCTCACTTTCTTGGAAAACAACATCTTTTCACCCAGAGGGTCTAAAAACCCCAGAGGGTTGCTGATTGTGTTTCATTTCAGGGTTCTAGAGTTAAGCTAAGGGGTGGGAGTTTCTCCAATATTGTTGCTCATAAGCCCCCACTTTGTACTGAATAGTGATTATCAACTAGTCAGCTAGAGTTAATTAGTTTTAAGAAACAATATTTACTAAGATGGTATAATGACAACCGGTAGTTTTCAGAAAATGGCATTATACTCTCTCCTAAGTCCATACTGAATTCAGTAAAGAGCAAATGTAGCAAAGGAGCAATAGCTCCTGGTTGGATGAAAGGTGTTTGTGACCTTTGTGAAGTCTCATGAAGTTCCCTCTCAGATTTGTGAAGTTCCCTGCTGGGCCGCAAGGTCAAGACCCCTTTAGAGTCCAGAACTATATTTTTCTTCACCTGTCTTATTCCTCTTCTTAGCTACCAAATACAAATAGATGTATAGTTTGTTACTAGCACAATTTCCCAAACGACAAGTCTCTGGGCTTACCCCACCCCTCACTCTCATGCTGCACAAGAAGTTAGCAATCAACAATATTTTACTCCTAAATAACTGCTGGAATATGTCTGCCAGAATCCTTTTCTCTGACTGACACTCAAACACACATACACACACACACACACGTATAATGTATTCAATGGTTGTAAGCAATTCATTCCTTTCAAACTTAAGTAGATTGATTTCACCTAATTTATGTAATTTATGCCTTTGATTGTTTGATGGATTGATTCAAATCATCCAGAGGCAGCCAGAAATTGCTAACACCTATCATATGCCATGGATTGATTGATTCCACAACTCAATCAAATTGGTGTTTCAGCTGATAAAAGTTAGAAGGGCATAGAACATCTTAAGAGATACCTTGACTGGAGTTGAGGTGTGGAACACTTTCTTACATCGGTAAAATGAAAAATCTTAATGTAGTCAGTCGCAAATCATAGTCTCTGAATATATGTCCTCCTTTTGGTCTATGGACATGTGAAATTTTAGTTTGTACTTCTAGGAGTTCTGAAAGAGATGATTAGAAGCTACTTGAATGTTCTCCTTCCAGCCCCAAATCAGGGACAACTATGTAATCAGAAACTATTTTTTAGGACTGTTATAGGCAATCTGACTTCTATTTCTTTAAAAGAAAATCTCCCTAATTGTCACCTCTTTTCTCTCTCCCGCTTTTCCCCTTTTTGACCCTGAAAACTTCAATATTCAGTATTTACTACACAAAGTTGGGGTTAAGTTAACTTTCACATCCCTTTTCATGATTCCCAGTTCATGATTCAGTGAAACTAAGTTATAGAGTAACTGTGCTACTTAGAATATCAGGAAGCTAAGCTAATAGTGCAGTTTCTTCTAACAAGTTTGTATTGGGAATATGTTGACATACAAATGCTAGAGAAATCAATTTTGATTTTCACTTTCTCTGATGGACTCTGAATTTAAAATAATTGCTAGGGAGGGGCTGGGGAGAGAGGAAAGAAATGCAGAATCAAGGAAAATTTGATGAAAGTAACAGCGAAAACTGTGAGGACAGTAAGAGTAGAAATCACAAGAGACCAAGACTGGATAATGGTAGTGAGGGTCTGGGCATTCACTTTGTCTCTATGTGAATCAAATAAAACTGAATAAATGAAACAGAGGAATAATAAGGGGCCCAGTAATGCTGTTGGTTTATTTTTTTTTCCTGTTAAAGAAGAGGATCAAAGAAGAGACAGAATTTTGTGATAAGAGAATTTTAGTGCTACTTTGGTAGCCAAAATCTTTCTGAAATTAGCTCAGAAGGTGAGTAATTGGTTAATGACAGGAAAATTTCTGGCTCAGCTTATCACCACTGCTCCCCAGCCTCCACTTATTTAAGCACTGTAGTTATCTGGTTAGTTCCTGAGATGTTTGCAAAATTCCAGCTTGAGATATCCGGTGAATTACCTTTTATTTTTTAGTGGGTTTATTATTTTATCTGAAGTAGATCTTCCATTCTTCTATTGGTTCTTTGATGTATAAATATTTACCTTCATAAAAATTTCAATTGTCTCTATCCTGAATGGACCTCACACAACATTTTCATTATCTCTATGTTTGCCTTTTAAAACTTTTAACTTTAGCAGCTCCAATTAGAATCATAAATATCTCTTCCCGTTTCATTTAACATGACTGTGAAAAGATTTCACTACATAAAAAAGTCATAAGAATTATGGTGACTTGTGACTGATAGTCTTATGAAAAGAGAAATCTAAAACATACAACAACTTCCTATGAATGGTAGTTTAGAGTTAGAAAACAATTATACTGCTCAGAACTTGAGTTTAAATAATGAATTCTGATAATATGAAAGCTTCTGAGATGACACCCCAAGGCTAAAAAGATGTCTGTCTGTGTGTGTGTGTGTGTGTGTGTGTGTGTGTGTGTGTGTGTTTAAAGAGAAGTTATTTGTGATTACTTTCTTAATTACTTGAGCTTACTATACAGTATTGATTTAAAAAAAAAGGCATTCTGACTTCAGAATTGTGATTATGTGTGGACCAAAAATGTCTGTTCTGGGATCTCTAAGACTTTCAGGAAGGAAGATTATCAAATTTTATTCATCAACAGAGGAAATGAAACTCTCTGGGTGAGGCTATTTTGTTAAACTGTATTTATCACAGAGCTTGTTGATAACAAACACAAATGAGATATAAAAAGATACTTAAAGAACAGGCCTGGGGGAACTTTAACCTGGCTTTAAAGTCCTGTTCATCTTATGTTTCATCAGTGATTCATACTTCCTTGTTTTCTTTCTGGGGGCTTCATGCAGTTCTCTTTCAAGTACCTAGACTAAATTATCTGTTGGAACAGTTACATGCTGCCTTTCAGAATACTGCGTGAACAATTCTCCCTTCTATTTCCATGGTGTAAAGGAGTTCTGGGTACTTTCTTTGCTTGATTTATTTTATACACATCATCATCTATACTGCCTCTCGAGCTATATCTTACATTGGGCTACTGCAAAGAACTTCCTCAATCATCTGGCTCATAAAGGGAAGCAGTAGCTCTCCCAACACAATGGCAACAAACTGAGGGACCACCTGTGGAGTTGGAAGAGCGGTGAGATCCAACTTCAGCTTGGCTCAGCTCAACAATATCCCAGACTACTAGCATAAGAAGTACAATATTGGCTTCCCCAGGGGAGAGTTTTAAATGTATCACTCCTTGGAACAAGTCTCTCAGGACTGCATGAAGCAGCTTAGATTCACATTGGGTTTGGAAGAAAAGTGAACGGAATAAAAATAAATTTAGTGCTGTGATGTACTAATTATTTGCTAAATAGCTTTGCCACTGTGTGCAAAATTTGAGAGAAAAGCTCTTATTGAATCCATTTGTACTAGAGATCAGAGGTGGCTTTGCCTTTGTTCCAAAGCATTACTGGATGTAATCTTAGTAATCATACAAAACTTTGCCCAGCTTTCCAATTTGCCGAGCTAGCTCAGATTCCATGATGTTTTTCTTTTCATTTTTTCAGTAGTAGGAATGCACTGAGAAATAAGAATATGAGTTGAAGGTATATTTAGCTCTAAACTAGATCAATCTCATCATTTATCATTAGTTTCCTGCCCCAGATAGATACTGCAGAGTTCAATATTTTACAAAATTTTCTTTAGAATGTATAAAAATAAATCCCTCTATGTCTAAAACTAATGGAACTACAAGATAGGTGTATGGGAGAGGAAAGATGGGGAGAAAATTTGGAACTTAAAATCTTGTGGAAATGAATATTGAAAACTGAAAATAGATTAATTAATAAAAAGGAAAAAAAAGACGAGCTAAGTTCAGATCTGGCCTTAGACACTTAGTGGCTTTGTGACTCTGGGAAAGTAACTTAACCTCTGTTTGCTTCAGTTTCCTCAACCACATATGGTGATATTATCAGCACTTAGCTCCCAGGGCTGTTGTGAGGTTGAAGTGAGATAATATTTGTAAAATATGGTGCCTGGAACATAGTAGGTGCTTAACACAAGTTTCTTTCCTTTCTTCCCATCTCTGAAGGAGTAATAATTTAACCTGTGGGATTATGAATTTAGAGGTTAAGTAGTCTAATTCCATCATGCTCCAGGTGAAGAAACTAAGGCCCAGAAAAGTGAAATGATTTTGTTCAAGGTCATCTAAATAACTAGGACTAGAATCCAGTTTGACAGACTTTGCAGAGAAAGAGAGCGTTTGTACCACAAAGCCTCTAAACAAGTTATTATGCCATTATGTTTGGAAAATATTCTATGCATATCACTTCAAACATTGAATGTAGGAGTATGTGCAAATATATACATCCCAGCTTCCAGCAATGCAAGAGGGCCAGTTAGTAGGGAAAAAGGATTAAGAAAACTTTTGCTGACTGAATGAAGGTATCTTTGCACTAAACCTCCCAAAATCCTGTGTATCGGCTCTGCAATATGGAAACATTATATATGTACTTGGATATCAGTTATTACTACTCTTCAGGTGAATATCACTTTTTATATAATAACTGCTATCATATGAGTAATGTGTGCTTGCAGCTTGTGTAATATTAAAAAGCAATAGAAGATTCATAAGCCTAGGTTGGAGGGGGGAACCTTCGGCCTCTAGGACACATGTGGCTTTCTAGGTCATTGGGTCAGGCATTTTGACTGAATTCAAGTTTTACCGAACAAATCCTTTCATTGAAGGAATTTTTCCTTTGTATTCAATCAAAGGGCTGTGCTTGAGAACCTAGAGGGCCTTGAGAATTTTTGTGACCTCAAAACTGCTGGTTCCCCACATCTGGAGAGCAAGAGAGATGGATATCATTGTGGGAATATGAAATCTATGCTCAAACATGCTTCTCCATCTGTATTTGTTTTCATTTATGTTATGCAGTGGTTCTTAAATTTTTGTATATGTCATGGAACCCTGCAAGTTGCAAGTTGGCAAAGCCTATGAACTACTTCTCAAAATGTTTTCAAATACATTTAATGAATAAGATTACAATGGAAACTAAAAATACCGAAACAATTATGAAAATAGATATTTTTAAAAATTATTTGATCCCAGGTTAAGAACCTCTAGAATTTAAAGAGAATACCTAGAGTGAGCAAACTTCCTCACAAAATGGTTTTAAGGATTAAACAAGTTAGTGTACAGAATGCACTTACTTTCCAAACCTTATGATGCTTAAAAAATATCAGTATTACTCTCTATGTGATTACATAATTTTTATATAACAAATTATATTACTTGGGTAATGTGTTAAGAAACCATATGTGGTTATTATTTCTCTTTCATACACACTTTCTTTTCCTTAACTTATACCTCACTTTACTATTTAAACAGAGAATAAGTACTTTATCAATCAAATGTGCACCCAAAAAATAACGCTGAGAGATATTCACGCCTATGGGGAAATTTTCAAAGGTATAAACCTTTGAAAGGGACAGCTTGAATTCTTGAAAAACAGAGCAATTAAAAAACAAACCAACTTACATACAATTGTAACTGCAACTTATGAATGGAAATTCTTTGATAGTAAAATGGATATTACAAGAGTTGTTGAATCATAAATTACTCAACTTCTGTGGTTGGAAAACCATCTCAATAACATTTAGGATCTGGGTCTAGTTAGGTATGTATTTAAACTACCACTGGAGTTCAAGTAAGACTGAGTTAGATCCTTTGTGCCACTTCTTAATGAGAATACTCTCTCTGTCTCTCTCCTATTTTCTTTTCTTATCCTTAATGAAAGGAATTGTTGGTTTAATTCATGAGGAGAGCATCTGTGACTTTTGGGGAGAAACATTAAGGATTATTAGCTCAGCCAGACTTCTCTCTCACTGATAGGCTTATTTCTACAGATGGGACTTAATTGCTCTTTAAATATGCCTAGCACTTATGTCTCTACAATATTGCCCACTAGCCATTTGGCACTTCTGCTATCTTTTTCCGTACTTAAAACTCATCAATTATGTTGTGAATTTTTTGTTGCTGTTGGTGTTCATCTAGTCTTAGCTGGTCATAGGAAAACAATATAATCTATACTTTGTTCCTGAGACAGGATAAAGGAAGTTCTAGAATTTATGCACTTACTATCAATGAAAAAGTGTAAATAAGGGGATACATATTTATAACCAACCCACATCTTAGTTCATGAAAAGAACAATCTTATAAAAATACTAGAAGTAAAAAAGTCTATTTGAAAGTTTACTGAGGCTGTTTTCCATCTAGGGAAAATTTTAAGTTATGAGTTCCATTGTGTCAAGGACAGACCAGTCTTTTCCAGACACTTACCCTCTGACAGCATGAATAAGTCTCAGTGATGGATAGGCAGTTCGCACTTTCAATTTATTCTTAAGGATTAATGCATTAACCCACTCCACATGCTTCTCTCCTCCTTTGACCATGAAAGCAGGGATCCAAAGGACACTGTCATTCAGCATAGATAGTCTATGCACAAATTTTTCTCTGTCACTCTCATTCCGAAAGCCTCCAAATGCTCTTTGTACAACTGATGGATTCATGGTAATAAAATCAGATTTAGTTCCCACATCTGCAGCAAACTCCACCACAGGAGCTAGATTGCACCTGAAGAGGAAGAAATTAATGGACAAATGAAAAATAAATATGAAACATTCACTCATATAAGGGTGTGCATGAAAAAAAGAGCTAGAAATGAACATACAAAGATGTTTCATACCAGGTGAAGAAAAAAATACCAATGATACACAGCATGATATTACACAGTGTTTTAATAAACCTCAAGCATATCATTTACTTTTCCAAAGGTCCTAAAGATGACTAGCCAAGTAGTATTTTAAAAATTAGCTTCTTAAATGAGAATCTGTATCCAGAAAACAACTATTAAAAATACCACTCATTGCTTTCATTGAACTTACTATCTAGTGACACTTCTGACTCATGCATTATCAAAACCTTAATGCCTATCATCATTTGAACTGCAAGATCTTAAACCACTAAAGACTCTTTCGTCATTTTTAGAATATAGACAACCTGAATTACATGCTATACTATATGAAATAAACAATGTCAGTATTCCTTCCCAAGTCAGTCAATTATACAATTTATATAAAAATACTTTTGTGAAAACCATTTTCTACAACTACAGTTTAAGGGGGAAAAGTAGTTTCAAGCAACACTGTTTTCATATTAATCCACAAAGGTCTTCTTTAAGCCTGGTGTGGCAGATTTGGAGAAGGTGGTGGAAATGAGATAAACAAAAGATATCAATAATATATATTGCTTTGAGATTTTAAGGAACAGGGGATTTTTAATAGCACACATCTTTAGGGCACCTTATTTATCAAAGACCTAAGCTGGGACCTGCTTTTTGGTTGATAACACTTACAAGAAAAGAAACATCAATACATAGATTGAAAGTGTTATTTCAGAGAACTGAAATAACTGATCCTGGAACAGAAACTCTTGGTGGATGAGATTTAAATCACAGTCAGTTGATTATGAAATCTAAAATAGTTTAAAGCAACTTTTAGAAAAAAATGAAACTCCTCTAGTATAAAGTACATATATATATATATATATATATATATATGTGAGTATGTGTGTGTGTGTGTGTGTGTGTGTGTGTTATTTTTAGAGTGGTAAATGCAATAACATGATTGTCCTTTCCAGTATTTCTGCATATTAAAATCTCTAGCTCATTTTTTTCTTATAGATTTCTTGGCAATAAATGCATTTTCAAAACACTTAAATTTCAATTAAAAAGTGGGATGGTAAATTTACTGGGATAGCAAATATCTGAATATAAAATGTGTCTTTTTCAAGTTTATTAATGCTCTGTCATAACTTTTTTTTCAAATCTGTATCCAAGAAAGGCAAAATTAATTTCCCATTCTTCTTTCACATCCAAATAAACAAAGAAAAATTATGATATCCAGTCACAGACATTGAAAAGAAGAAGCACAAGTTATTATGCATTTCCTCTCTCTCTCCTCTGCTCTCTGTCTGCATACATACATACATATATGTATATATATGTGTATGTCATTATTTATTTAATATAACTTCTGCCCTCTTGCTTCCATGAATTTTATATTTTGCTCCACCAAACCCTCACCTATAATTCAGTTTCTCACTACAGGTTCAATCTGGCAGAAAGAAAGTTACTGGAAAAGAATAGTCTACCACTGGCAGCGACCTTATTTTCCTGAATAATGAGTAAAAAGAGAATTCTTCGATAATCAGGAAAAAAATGTCAAAGCCTGTTCCAAGTTCATTATTTCAGGCACTTAGGGAAAGCTAACATCATTATAAATACTACTTCCATTGAGAACAAAAAAATTAGAAAACTTGTTAATGTTTTGGTTATGTGCATATTTCAGTAAAACATCCCTTTGCCTTCTTTTTGTTTTAATAGAAATTCAGTAATTCCATTTCACAAACTTGCCATGCTGGAAACAGTATTTGTTACTTCACTTCCTCTGTAACTGCAGAAAGGGACAACAAATCTAAGCTTCCATGTTTTATCATTCACTTTGCCATAATCCATCCATTTACTTCTTGATTAGCATTATTTCACTATATCATATTTAAAAGTTCTTTGCATTTTATTTTTGTTTATGTGCCTTCAAAAGCTCAATAACATTGCTGATTTAATGTGGAAATATCTCTGAAAAGTAGGCAAAGAATCCAAACATTTAGGACTGTGAGACTTTAAAGTTAAATAAACTAATGTTTTCTTGAAAGTAGAGACCACATGATATACTGGAAAGATCACTGAATTGGAAGTTGGTCTTCAGGGAATTAGCTGTATGACTTTGCCCAAGTCATTTTATCACTTAGCTTTAGTTTGGTTTTCTTTTGTTTTTTGTTTGTTTTTAATCTTTAAAATGATATCTTATGATTCAATGATGGAAGATAAATGTGACTGAGAGACTTCATTGATTGAGGTGAGGGCTTAGACATTAAAGTGATTTTATTCTCAGACAACATCTAGCATCTGTCCTCCACTGCCTTCACCTCCAAAAAAGACCTTTGATCAATTAAGATGCATTATTAAGTTTCTACATATGCAGAAAATAAGCTGGACATTGTGAGGGATAGACAACAGACTAAGATATTCTCTTGTTATTGCTGAGTTGTTTTCAATCATGTCCAACTCTTTGTGATCCCATTTGGGGTTTTCTTGGCAAAAATACTGGAGTAATTTCTTGCAGATGGGAAACTAAGGCAAGAGTTTGTGACACAGTTAGTAAGTGTCTGAGGCCAGATTTGAACTCACGAAGAATGGTCTTTCTGCTTCCCGGCCTGGCTGCCCCTAAGATATTCTCTTAATGCTTAAACAGTTAACACTGAGAAGACATACCTAGGACTCAAAAGAAATTGATATTTAGCTGCTAATGTTATTTGGTAATATACAAAAGTAATTCCAAGGAAGCTATGTATGCTTCATGGAGAAAATTTAATAAAGCCTGAATTGTAGGGTTTGAATAGATAGAGGGAAGATATCCTAAGTTAAGAAAATGGTATGAACAGTGGCACAATCATAATGCGTATGATAAAAGCTAGAAAGAATTCTTATCATGAATATTTGGCATTATTATTTTACCATTAAAAACCTGGAAGTTTTGAGTATTTTCTTTGAACTTAAAATTTAAGGTCCCATCAACATATGCCCCTGAATTATTGATTCTGTGGTAGAGTCAAGTTTTTCAGTCATATTAATAGTTAGTTGACTGACACACAATTAATCAGAGCAGTCATTAAGACAGCAAAAATAACCAGACCAGCTGTGTTGCACTCCAGTGGTCTTAGTCAGGTTTGTAGCAGCAATATGGAATTAAACACAACAAGCAAGCAAATGAACTGCTATGAAAGATTGTGAGTGGACTTATAATCATAAATTTCTTCCTTTTTTTCCTTGAGAGGCAGAACAGTCAAATGCTGGTTGTAGTCAGCATATGCCACAGGCACTTATGGAGGAAAGCAAATGTGCTTCAAATGTTGCCCTAAATCCCCCAAAATTAGAGAGCAATTTGAAAAAAAAAATTTTAATGTCCTATGCCTGACAGTGAAGGATGCTAGACTTCGAGCAACACTTAGTGAGGTTTTATGCCAAATTCTATACAGTTCAACTGCTGTGCTTGACAAACAAACATTCTCACTGTCTCATTTTGTGTGTAGATGTATGCACACATGTATCTTATATATATATATATATATATATATATATATGCATGTGTATGTATTACACACAAACTTGCACACATAAACATCTATATTTCACAAGAGAAATACGTGTTTATATTTTCTGCACAGTGATTGTCAATTCCCACTCAACATTCTAAATGACTAAGATCTTTTTCTTAAAATTCTCACAAGCATATATTATTCATATCAAACATATGACAATATATTCAGGGATCAGAATTGTATTAGGTATTTAGGATCCTATGAGATGCTCTTGATATAAATATGTGCAAGTTGCTTAATGACACTTTGATCTTTGTTTTCCATTATTGCACTTACATACACACACACACACACCTTTATTAATTTTGGATTAATCCAATGATATAAATTAAAAGAAAAAAGTGGTTTATTGCACGCAATGGTTTTAACATCAATAGAGGTCTTTAAACAGATGAAATGTTCATTTTGTTGATAATGTTATAGAAGGGATCCATGGCTTAATAGGAGTTGGATTAGAGGACCTCTAAAGTCCCTTCCAATTCTAAGATCCTATGAGTCTGATACAATATAATTTTTATTTTCACTGTGATATATTGTTAACTAGTAGGAGTAATTAATGCTAATTTAGTTTTATCTAAAATAAAACATAAATGAAGACTTTATTGACAGCAAGCCCAAGGCTACGAAGATTTCCTTCACAGGTTGCAGTGACAGATCTGATACTGGAATAATCAGAAAGAAGTGAAGCCCATCTGTTTATCTATTTGTAATGGAAAATGTATTTAGCTGACAACTCATTTCTGTTTGGATAACAGCAGTCACCCTTATCACCATTGCCAATTTATTGGTTTCTTCCATCCAATTCAGATGCTAATGCTGCTTCTGTTACCTCTTTGAAAAGGGAAATTATGTAAATAGCTAAGTTTATTAATTTGTACAGTCCTAAAGCATTTCATAATATTGATATTCAATTTATTTAAACTTCAAACTGAATGCAAGCATTTGTAATTAATTTAAAAAGGCATCATCACATTGTGGAGATGGAGCTGGATTTTGAGCCCAGAAGACCAAAGTTTAAGTCTTGCCTTTGAGAGATTCTGGCCATGTGACCTTCTGAAAGTTCACAAATAATTCTGTATAAACTAACACAATCCCAATGAGAAAAGTAAAAGAGAAAGTACCAATTTTACAACTTCAACTTGAGGAATCAGAAAAAGAATGGATGGACTCACTGAAGAATCAAATAGGAAGGATTTTAACTACAAAAAGAACCCAAACAATCTGTAATAAAACCACTACAAAAGGAATAAATTAATCTAATTAATAGATTAATATGATCTATTACAGATAGATGTCAATTTTATTTTCAAATTTTACTGTAGATAGAAGAGATGTTTGACAGTTTAGTATCACTGGCATAAAAAGAAATCATTTGATTATTTCTTTTTTTTTTAAATAGTGATTCAGACTTTGACTTTTTATTAAAGTAATATTTTTGTTTCTATACTTTTCACCAAAGGAACACAATCCTTTTCTAGTGAAAACATATTTTTCTAGGAAAAAAAATGCCATTTTAAACATCTTTTAAAATATTGCTAATATATTATTCACATTAATCTGGTCTTAATGTGGCTAAAGTAGTCAAAGGAATCATATAATTTCTGGGGATAGAAATCCCTGGTGATAAGTACAAATATGGTATCAAGAAATACTTCCAACCAAGTACTAGTAAAGATCTAGTTCCTTAAAATCTCTAACTAAAAATAGCTATATTTATAGGAAAATGTAAAGACAAAAGGAGAGAGGTAGTGGAGCATAGTGAAAAGACTGATGGAGTCAAGAGGATGGGATTTGAGTCCTAGCTCTGATAGTTAACTGAGTGACCATGGCAAGTCACTCCACCTATTGGCTTTTGTGAGATGGGATGACAATAGTCAATATTTATACTACCTCTAAACCTGGATGGTTGTGAAGAAAGCGTTTTTTAAACCTTAAAGTGATAAATGTGAATAACTACAAGCACCAAATGACATATGAGCTACATTGCACCATTGAGATTGCATGATTCTCTAAAATGAAGATGGGGAGAAAAGAATAGTAAACATCGTGATGACAAGAAAAGTGGAGATTTAAAGAGATAAGGAGCTTGGAATAAAGCAACAAAACAATAGCATATATCCCTGTAATGGTCAAGAGATTTTTGGGAGAGAAGAGAATGTGAGGAAATACAGAGAGAAAAGAATGAGAATGAGTTAAGAAAGGGAAGACACCTAGATGTAGCAGAATCCCAGAGATATAAAACTACTAAGGTACCTAAGTTGGCTTGGAAAATATCCTACTTCATCTCCCACCCAGAAGAATCATTTTATTCACTGTACTCCAAAAGAGATTGGGAAACAAGGATAAATATTAAAGTGACCCTTCAGAAATGTATAGATTACTTATAAATAGCCTCCAAAAGAAACTTCAAAAAACCTGAACAAAACCCTTAAAGCAAAAGTAGCAAGCATCTTCAATACCTGCATAATTAATGGACAAGTATTAGGTGGTTCGTGGATAGAGTGATGGTCCTGGAGTCAGAAAGACTCATCTTCCTGAGTTCAAATTTGATCTCAGATACTAATTAGCAGTTAATTTTGGGCTAGTTATTTAACTTTGTTTACCTCAGTTCCTCATCTGTGAAATAAATTGGAAAAGGAAAACCACTCCAGTATCTTTACCAGGAAAACCCCGCAATGGGGTCATAAATAGTTGGACATGACTGAACAACAACACACAAAGAATGTGCTAAAGTTTAACAATAAGTTTAAATGAACATCCATTTTTATTAAGGGATTATTTAAAGAGTCAAAGAACATAGAGATATAACTAAAGATTTTCAATATAAATGTACTTTGTTTTCTAAATGGAAAAGAAGCTTCCAAATAAGTTACAAAGCACCTGACTGAAAAAACATGGGTATGAAGCACAGGATTACAAACTGATTGTTGGATATGTTATGCTGATAATTAGGAAAAACAGACTTGGGAGAGTAAAAAAAAAGGAGAAAGATCAGAATGAGGAAGTCTGGCATTTTCAAAAATGATAATATTGAGAAATGTTAAAGGCAAGAAAAATCACTGTTGTTGGAACACTTCTTGGAGTTGAAATGAGGGGGAAGGAGATTAGATCTAAGTAACCTATGTGTCCATTTCTAAATCCAGAAAGTAAGTCATGAAAATAGTTATTAGACTATAGAAAACAAAAATATCTTTTATAAAGAAATGTCAGCTTATATTTTGGGAAAAGATTGTTAGAGAGAGGGTGGGTGGAAGCAGGCCAATAAGTAAAAAAGGGATAAATATCTGGGGAGAATTTAAATAAATATACAACTTTCCCCCCAAAATAAAAGACAAAAATTCAGTGGACTACTAGGGTCAAGGCACTTCGGTGGCACTTCAGGAGAGTACAAAAAAGCTGAAGACAATACATTTGTGTATAATTCTAGTGAGAAAGAAGCAAAGAGCAATAAAATATATGAATGCCTCAGAAACAGAAGAGCTATCACAAAGCAGTATTATTAATTTTCCTGTGAATCTTACAAATATTAGTAAGTATGAGACTTCAGTAGAATTCAGGCTGGGTGATCAGATGAGACTCTTTATAAAGGAGAAGAAATTTAAGATGGGTTTTAATGAAATGGAAGATAGAATTTGAACAGATAAAGAGTAAGGGACTTTTTTTTGAGAGGAGAGAGTCAGAAACAATGCTGCAATAGTGAAATGCAGGGTGTTCAAAGTGAAATCATTCTAGGGACCAAGGTTGGTAGCCCCATTCAGATGGACTTGAATGTCAGGTAAGGGACCAGTAACTCCATCCTCAATGCAACAGACAACCATGAAAGATGTCTGAACAGTGACATGAAGAAAGGAGTATTTTAGGAAAGTTCATGTTGAAAGGCAGTACAGGATAAAGGGGCGGGGGTAAAGGCCAAAAAATCATCTAAGAGATTTCTTATGGCTGTATAGAGTGAAGTTACATGTCCTGATATTTGGATGGAAAGGACAGGAATTTAAGGAAAGCAAGAGATTATGGGACCCTGGTGACTTTGGGGGAAAAAATAGTCAAGGCAACTTTTAAACATGCTTATTGTTAAAACTGGCCGCTAGGTGGTGCCATAGTGCACAGAGTGCAGGGCCTGCAGTAAGGAAGACTCACCTTCCTGAGTTCAAAAGTGACCTCAGACATTTAGGAGATGTGTGAACCCTGGAACATCGCTTCACTTTGTTTGCCCCAGTTTTCTCATCTGTATAATGAACTAGAGAAAGAAGTGGCAAACCACTGAATTATCTTTGCCAAGAAAACCCCATGCTGGTCATGAAAAGTCAGACAGGACTGAACAAAAATAACTGTTATAGTCATCATCTTCATCATTTTATCATTATTTTCATCTAATTTTTATTCTTTTTTGATTTAGCATCATTTGATATTTTATTGTTATTTTAATTATAATTATGTAAATGTAATTATTTTTATTAATATATAAAATCTGTATTTTATATAATTGCATGCTTAGGGTTCATTTTGTTTTCTTATAAAGTCTGTAATAAATGATTGCTTTTAATTGAATAAATTATAGGCTAAGGAAAGTATTTTCATGACATATCAAGAGTGAGAAAGTAGGAAAAAAAGGGAAAGAGGGAAAAAGAAACAGGAAGAAGGAGGGCGAAAAAGAGGGAAATAGACAAATGGGGGAGAGAGAGAGAGAGAGAGAGAGAGAGAGAGAGAGTGTATTGGTGGTGGGATACTAGTATACAGATGAAAAAGAAGTTCCCAGTTCCTTTTGTTCGGTGACTGAGGAACTTAAAGAAAGATGAGAAAGCAGCAGAGAAGTAGTCCAGAAAATGTATCCTAGGTACAGTGTTGTGACTTTACTTTAAAAAAAAAGTATTACATTGCTACCCAAAAGTTACTGAATGCCTTGTGTAGTTTTGCAGCGAAATTCTCTTCACGAGGTAATTCAGCATGGAATTTAAATTCTTTAAAATGTTGTGCAGTAAAAGGAAAGAAACAACATTCATGAAATATTATGGCTGATGCTTTAATCAAAGAAGTAAGAAAATGATAGCAGAACAGCAATAACTCTGTCTCTTTGCATGAGTTACTATACATAGTGTTAACTTTAGTGCATTAATATATGTGTGTGCAATGTGGTCATTACAGTGACTGGGAGAAGCATATATTTCAGTCTCTTAACTTTTAATGACAACACTAACAACCTAAAGATTACATCAGCATTTGCTTGAACATTTAATTTCCTTATTTACAAAAAAGAAATAAAACCAAAAAAGATCTGTTCTAATAATGATATTTTTGAAAATGCAATCCAAGTTTCCAAAAACGTGCTGACTTAGTTTATACGATTTATCTCTCATGTACTCTCTCATGTGCGCAGGTGAATTTCCAGGCAAAGGTAGGTATATATGGAAAACACATATAATGGCACCAGTTACAACTTAAGAAAATAGAAGAAAACATATTGGAGGGGTGGATAACACATGATCACTGTGTGTCATGTTGTCATCAGGTGTAATATTACTACTTCTTATTTATTCCTTGTTCTTTATTCTAAGAATTAGCTGCTCAGTGATATAGTATTCATACCTTTTCTCCAATTTCTTTCCTGAAGTGTCATCAAAATGCTACGGATTAGACTGCAGTGTATACTATCTATGTATTACTTAGAGAAGAGGGAATAAGAAGTTTGTTTGGCAATGGTCTTTAGTTGTACAATTTACTAGGATTATCCTTTATGCCCCAAAACATTTAAAATCCCATCAACAATCAGATTTGATTTTCGAAGAATTTCTTTTCTCCAAATATCAAAAAGGTATTCATTTTGTTTAGCACTCTGATGATCTTTTTCTTTGTCCTTTAAAGAGGAAACATTGGCAGAAATCAATAATCTCAATTCTCTTTCTATAAATTCACACTATTTGAAGTAATATAAATGATATGAGAAGGCACAGATCCCCAAGCCTACAGGACTAAAATCAGTCCTTTACCAATGAATAATTTAATTAAAGTAGAAAATTCCAAACTACTGCTGACTTATCGTACAGGTTAGCAACCTCTATGCAAATAAAACTGTTCAGATCACTTGGCAAGGATACACAAGTTTGATTTTTTTTTTAATCCAACCTTGGCATCATTGTAAAAGTATGAACAACAAGAAAGAGGAGACAAAATTTTTTCCCATTTATACACTACATGATGATTTATGCAAAGAAACAACACTTCAATACAGCAGTAACAAAACAAGAAGGAACTAACAGAAAGAGAAATCCTATGCAGAATAAGTACAAAATGCAGTAAATATCTGGGATTAATATATAACACTCAAGGGATTAATCTGGGATTAATAAAACACTCAAGCCATAACACTTTTTTAAAAATGGAAAACAAATAATTTGAAGTATATTCATTCTTATGCTGGTAAAATAAAAAACATGAAACTACCTAGATAGGCTGACAAATTTAACATCATAGCAATCAGGCTATATTGGGAATATTTTGTAGAATTGGTGCAAAAAAAGAGAAAGATAAAGTCTATGATCTTAAGGAAAATAATGAAAAACAAAAGAAAAAAGAGGGACTGGACCTTCTAGTTTTCATATAATATTATAAAGCAATAGTCATCACAATTATTTGAAACAGTTAAAAAACAGATGAATGGATTAAAATAGACAGGATATGAATCAGTAGCAAACTGAGTTACCCAGTATGAGCCAATAATGCAATAACATAAAAACCATGGGGAAGAATTGTCCATTCAAACAAACAAACAGCAACAATAACAAAAAATATGTGGAGGAAAAAACCCTGGGGGAAAAATAAAGCAGCTTGGAAGGGACACAGGGAAGGAGAGAAAGACAGAGAGAAGAAAGCGACGGAATCAGAGAGACCAAAAGACTCATAGTGTTTTACACTGCATTACCAGCTATAATAAATTCCAAATGGATATAACTAAAATATGAGATTGAATTTTTTTTTTAAATGAGAGGCAGTCTTTCACAAATAGGACCATAGGCAGAATTCTTAACTAAATAAAAAATAAAAAAAGATAGAGACAATCATAAAAAATAAAATTGAAAATTTTATGTACATGAAATTGAGATTTTAAGCTAGCAAAATCAATGTAGTTGGGATAACAAGTAAAATTGCCAACTGGGCCAAAAAAGAAAACCTCTTCAAAAGTAAGATATATACAGAATAAATCAAAAATTTTAAACTGGAAACCATTCTCCAATACACTTGTAGTGAGTGGTTATGAAAAAAAGTAACCACTACATGAAAGATTCCTCCAAATAACTAATTAAAAAACAAATGCAAATTAAAAGAACTCTAAAATTTCACCTTTAACCTGATAAATTGGCAAAGGGGATGAACTGAAATATTCAAAAATGGTTGAGTTGCTGAATGAAAGATATTTTAACACACAGAGTTATAACCACTGTCTGGAAAACAAATTTGTATTATATGCCCCAAAAGATACCCAAATTGTGCTTACTCTTTGACATAGAGAACTCCCTGTTGGAAATATACCCCCAAGAAGTCAAAGACAGAAAGAAAATAGCATATAAAGTAAGATAGTCATAGGAAAATTTTTGTGTGAACAATGAACTAAAAGTAAAGCAGGTGACCATCACCTACTGACATGGCAATGCATAAATGTATAAATATATTTACTATTGGGGGGAGTGTAAGAATTTTGAATTGGTGGCCATGGTGGCCATATCATCCAAGTCATGCTTAAAGCAAATTCCTATATCCTTGAAGGGAGGTCATTAAGGCTCTGCTTTAAGACATCTCATGATGAGAAGCCCATTCTAAGGAAGCACATTCCACTTTTGGAAAACTCTTAAATTTGGAGAAATTCTTCCTAGACATTCAAGATTAAATTTGTCATTTTGCATCTTCAACCCAGTGCTATTGGTTCTACCCTGTTTATAAAAGTCATTTTCCACATGGCAGCACCTGAAATATTTAAAATTGACATTGTTCTCCAACGATATTTCTACAAAGGCTAAGTATCTCCTGTTTCTTTGGTTGATCCTCATATTAACAGAAAATTTGGCCTCTGTACCACTGTGGGGCAGCTACATGGGGCAATGAATAATTCAAAGCTAGGATAGATGGATAAAGAAGGAAGGAAATAAGTATTTATTAATTACCACTATATTGCAGGCACTGTGCTAAGTGCTTTACAAATATCACATTTGGTCCAGATCTGGAGTCGGGAAGACATGGCCTCAGACCTGCTGTGTGATCCTGGGCAAGTCACTTATCCCTTTTTGCCCCAGTTTCTTCATCAATAAAATGAGCTTGAGAAGGAAATGGCAAAAACACTCTAGCATCTTTGCCAAGAAAACCCCAAATGGAGTCATTAAGAATATGACTGAAATAAGTGAACATTGGCAATACCTTCCTGCACTGTCCTCCTTTGGACATTCTCCAACCTACTGATGCCTTTCCTAAACTGTGGTGTCCAGAGTTGAGCAAAATACTATAAATATGATCAAACTAAGACAGAAAACAGAGGGAACATCACTGCCCTATTTCTGGAAGTTATGCCTTTAAATGCAGCCACATATCACATTAGCTTTTTGGGTGGCCAATCATAATGCTGGATCATATTGACTTAAAGACCAGTTTAAGAATTTAATTCCCAGATCTTTTGTTCAGACAAACTGCTGACTCACCTTCCAACTCTTGGGGGAGGGGAGGCGTATTATATTGGTACCTTTTCTTAAACTTTCTTTTGGACCCAAATGTAAGACTTTGCATATGCTATTGAATTTTATCTGACTATATTCTGACTTATATTCTAGCCTATCAAGATCTCTTAAAGTCCTAAGTGTCATCCAATAACTTACCAGAGGCAATTAGAGGGTTAAAGGAATAAAGTGTTGGGCCTGGAGTCAGGAAAACTTAAGTTCAAATTCTGTCGCAGATACTTACGAGCTATGAGCTATGTGAGTTATCTAACTCACAAGTTAGATAACTAACTTACTAAGCAAGTTATCTAACCTCTCTCAGCCTATTTTCTCAAATGTAAGATAAAAATACTATCTAATTTCCAGCGTTGTTGTGAGAATCAAATGTGATAATATTTGTAAAGCACTTAGCACAGGGCCTGGAATTTAGTAGGTAATTAATAAATACTTCTTTCCTTCTTTATTCATCTATTCTAGTTTTGAGACATCCATATGCTTAACAAATAAGCCACTATGTGCCCTAAATGATTAAAACAGTGCAGGATCGTCCACAGATCCCTGGGGGTACTCCATTCGTATACTCTCGTCAAGAGGATACTAAACTGTTACTATCTAAATGAATTATCATCTAGTGTAAATCTCTCCATATCTTGTATAAGAATAGTATGGGATACTTTACTGTATGTTTTGATAAAATTTAAGTAAATTATTTACGTAAGTTGGATTGGTCAAGACTTCACTTCACAATTACTGAGGCTGAAACTTAAATATTTTGACCAAATAATGAGAAGACAGAACTCATTAAAAAAGACCTTGATACTGGGAAAGATTGAAGGCAAAAGGAAATGGGGACAGAAGAGGATGAGATGCATAGAAGGTATCATGAAAACAAAGAACATGAATTTGAATGGACTTCAAGAGGTAGTGGAGGATAGAAAATATGACTCAAGAACAATAACAACAAAACACAAAACCCTCTTATCTACTAGTTTATAAAGTCTCTATCAAAAAAGGAAATAAGATTCTTGATGAAATAATCTTTGTAATCCTTGTTCCTTTTCTGAAATGTTCCTTCACCATCTCTTTCACAATCAATTTAAGGATTTTCCTAAGAATCAAAGACAAGCTCATTGAATTCTATTTTGACAAAAGTTCTCTTTCCTTTTTTTGAAAGTTAGGGCACACAAATAATAAGGGTCAATGGTTGAATACTCTATGTGTGTACTATCACTCAGCATTTTGCTACTTCTAAAAGTCTTCAGTTTCATAACAATAAATCTTCAATTCCTTATTTACTAGATCTTTTTTATTTAAAAACAAGTTTTAAAAGTTCTGTAAACATTGCACAGTCCAGTGTAACGTTTCTAGAACTTGAAGTAGTTTCTTCTTCTTTCCCAGAAAAAAAAAAGGTTCTCCTATATGTACTACAATACATATATTTTTTTAAATACTTTTTTTGGGGGGTATGAAAGTTATCCTTTGCCATCTAAAATAACTACATAAAATGAAGCAAATGTCGTATAAAATATATGAATTTGAAGTCAGAATCTGTGTTTAACTCTTACTAGCTCTGCTACCTAAGTGGATGGCAAAGTCATTTTGTCACCCTGGGCTTCAATTCTGTCAATTGTAAAGGGACAGGGTTGTACAAGATGATGTTTTTTGTCCCTTCCAACTCTTAAGTCATTTGATCTCATTATAATGCTATGGGAAGTATTAGTGCCCTTTCCATCTGTGAGTTGGTACATTTTGGAAGTTTTTTTCCTATGTTTACTACTTAAAATATTCAGCACTGATGCTGCAATTTATTCTACAATATAAATTTAAAATCTGTGATATCCTCACACGCACACACAAAATGTGAAATCAGTATTATTTCTTTAGAACTACAAATGACCAGCTACTCTCTTCTGCACATAAGGAACTGAAACTCAGTGAAATGAGCAAATAACTTGCTCAAGGTCATAGGGTCACACAGAGCGAAGGGGAATTCAAATCCTTTTTCTCTAACTTGAAATCAGTCATGATAATAGCTTCCATGAATTTAAAAATTTACTCAGTTTCCCAATACTGTCCTTTATCTTGCATCTTGTTTGAGGGAATGGACCTTATTTTTTTTTCCTCTAAAAGCTTTCTTATCTTGGGGTAGAAATGAGGAACCACTAGGGAGGCTGCTGCAAAGGGACCTTGGTTGAAACTCTTAAGACTTAGGGAAAATAACATTTAGCAGGCAAAGGAAGCTTACTTTTTTCATGAATAACCTAATTTTATAGAATTATGAAAATGTGGTGTACTAGTCAGGGAATTGCAGTTACCCAAGTCTTTGTAAAAGAAATTTATTGTTTAAGAAAGGCTGCATAAGAAGGGATCTAGGGCATCCATTTTTTTTCTCAAATATTTCACCTCTAGTTTTTTAAAATAAATTCCTTTGTAACTGTTATATATTCTTTCTTTAGAGTTAGAAGGGAAGAACAATATACTGAAGAAAGATGGAACAAGGTAGGAAAGAAGAAAGAAAACCCTACAGGGTCTAGACTGATGGATTATAAAACTAGAGAATCTCAGAGTTGGAAGGGAACTTGGAACTACTTTTCACCCAAATCCCTTGTGATACATAAATCTCTTCTGCATAGTACCTCATGGGTTTCTGGTCATCCAGCCTCTAGTAAATGAAAACTCACTACCTCATGAAACAGTCTTTTGATTTTCAAGCCTCTCATTTTAAATGCCTCTCTGTAACTTCTACCTATTTGGGCTTAGTTCTCTGTATAATTAAATCAAAGAAATCTCATTTTTTTCACACAATTATCAATTGTGTGACTTTCAGTTATCTGGAAATATTCCCTACCTGCCGCAACACACTTGCAAGTTTCCTCTTCCACGTGATAAAACAAACAAAAAAACAAAAACCTCAAAATGCAATTGTTGGTCCTCAAATGGCATGACTTTGAATTCCCTCACTAGGTCACTGTCTCACAGAAGCATGTCAGCCATCACTGTTCATCCTAAAATGTGGTCTCCAGAATGAAACCTAATTACATATACATATGGTCTAAATAGTTGCAATATTAATTATGTTAATGACAATTAAAGATCTTTGCCATTCATTAATGGACCTGCCCATTAAGGAAAGCTAGATTAGGAGAGATTTGTTTTGTAGGAAGGCCCATACCTTTTGTTAATTTCTAATGAGGTACTAGTTTTCAAGGGTGATGATGCCCTCTAGCTCTGAAAAGTGTGTATATGCTCTGAGGGGATGTTTTGTTTCGAGGCTCTGGAACAAGCCTTGAAACATTTGAAAAAGACGTCTTATAGAATTTTAGAATTTCAATTGAAACTTAAAGGAATCCAAATCAGAGTGGAAGAGGGAAAGTATTCCATGCAAATTGAACAGAATGAAAACTGAACAGAATGCATAGAGCTGAGAGAGGGGATATCTTGTTCCTAGAACAGCCAGGAGGCCAGTGCCAGTGGATTGAAGACTACATGTTGGGTGGAAAGGTGTAAGAAGACTGGAAATGTTTGTTTGGTCAGATGAGACTCTGGGTGGCACTTAAGGAGCTCCCTGCCTTTGACAATCTAGATGTTGTTGTTTCTCTGTTAACTCTCTCTATATGAAATGGTCAGACAGTTAAATCTCTCTGTTGATCTGTGATGTATGTGTTGCTCAGGGTCAGACAGTTGGAAGCTCTGTCTGTTGATCGTTATTTCCTCTGTATTTTCTCTGAAGCAGGATGTACCTAGAGTATGACCTCTCACAAAGATAAGTCACAATTATCCAGTCCAAGTAGAACACCACCCTGTTCCATCTTCCATTCCTATCGAGTGATGGGATACTAATATAGTGCTCTCTGATGTCATCCCTCAATGGCAAACTAATGGCTTTATTTAGGAACTCAGTTTCTCTGGTCTTTCTGCATCATTTTACATTGTTTACATTGTTGACAACCTCCTTCTTATGGAGCTCCTCTCCCACCGTTTCTGGGGTATTGTGCTTTTCTTATTCTCCTCTTCCCTTTCTGACCATAAGAACCTTAACTGAAAACTTCAAAAGTTTAAGCAAGAGACTGTAAGATCATCTCTATGTGAGGGTATAGTGACCACAGGACAGTGGTTAAAGACCACAGGACAGTAAACAACTTGACTTTATTGATAATTTAATAGCTCCCAATCAAATTCACAAATCACTTATTTAATGTTCACTATGTGCAAGACACTAGAGATATAAAGATAAAAAAAAGTTATTCCTGCATGTAAGGACCTATTAAAGGATTCTATTGGGAAAATATAACTTATAATCAGGTGAGTGTATATAGTACATTTATTTTACACAAATATATAATATTTTACATATATATATAATACATATATAACTAATAATCAGATTAGTATATGATAGCATATATCCTAACAGAACCATATAGTTCTAATATGTTAGAACCATACAGTTGCTAAAAGTATAATAAAAGAACTAATACTATTATTAGTGTGTATTAGTACTATATACTAACAGTGTATATAGCTATCATACCTATAGCTTTGTGTAGACATATACATCTAAATGTGTATATATGTATATATATGTATATGTTATTTCAGTTTCTATACTAATATATATGTCTACATATTTATACATGTATATACATAGGTATGTGTGTGTATATATTTACTTATATACTTACAAAGTATATGTTTATATACTTACAAATATATATTTATATATACATTTATATACATGTATCAATCAATCAATAAATATTTATTAAATACCTACTATGGGCCAAGCACTGTGTTAAGTGCTAGGGACAAAAAAAAAAGAAAGAAAGAAAGAAAGAAATGGTCCCTGGTCTTAAGGAGCTTACATTCTAATGGGGAAGTCAACATGCAAGTATGTGTGTGTGTGTGTGTGTGTGTATGTGTGTGTATATGTGTGTGTGAGTGTGTTGATGCATCATACACATGATAAAAACTAATTAACAGAGAGAAGGCATTGGAATTAAGAACATTTGAGAAAGACTTCTTATAGAATTTTAGAATTTCAATTGAAACTTAAAGGAATCCAAATCAGAGTGGAAGAGGGAAAGTATTCCAGGCAAATTGAACAGAATAAAAACTGAACAGAATGCATAGAGCTGAGAGAGGGGATATCTTGTTCCTAGAACAGCCAGGAGGCCAGTGCCAGTGGATTGAAACTACATGTTGGGTGGAAAGGTGTAAGAAGACTGGAAAGGTAGGAGCGGGGTAGGCCTTGTAGGGTTTTGAACAAAAAGTAATTATTCTGCATTTGCTCTTGAAGATAACAGAGAAGCTCTGGAGTTTACTATGTAGGGGAAATGACATGATCAAATATGCACTTGAGGAAAATCACTTTAGTGGCTGAATGCAGGAGAAGGGGCAAGACACTTCAGGCATATAGACCCACCAGCAGGTTATTGTAATAGGACTGAACTAGAGGGGTAGCACTGTCAGAGGAGAAAATGAGATATATTTAAGAGATGTTGAAAAGATGAAACCTTAGCAGTAGCTTGTATATGGAGGATGAGACAGGAATCCAGGATGACCACTAGGTTGTGAGCCTGAGGGACTGGAAGGATGGTCTTACCTTCTACACTAATAAGTAAGGTAGAAGGGGGGGAGGTTTAAGGATAAAGATAGTGAATTCAATTTTGAACATACTAAATTCAGAAATCTACTGGAGATCCAGGTTAAGATGTCTGAAAGGCAGTCAGAGATGTGATATTAGAGGTCCACAGAGAAACTAGGGCAGGTTGCATAGATTTAAGAATCAAAAAGCATAGAAATGATATTAAATCTATGGGAGCTCATGAGATCACTAAGTGAAGTAGTACATAGAAAGAAGAATGCCAGGGGGTGAAGCCAAGATGGCTGAGAAGAAAGAGGCACATACATTAGCTCTTCCTCTACAGTCCATAAAATACCTGTAAAGAAGGACTCTCAACAAATTCTAGAGCAGCAGAAGCCACAGAACAATAGAGTGGAGGAGATTTCTAGCCCAGGATGGCCTGAAAGATCAACAGGAAAAGTCTTGCACTGGACATGGAGCAGAGCCCAGCCCAGCCTTGGCTGTGTGGCACTGAGAAGAGCAGGACCAAGCAGGTTTCAGATAAAATCTCCAGAGGCAGTGCAGATCACTCAACCCACAGGTGCTAAAGGTCAGTGAGAGGGTTTTTTCGTCCAGTGGAGAAGGGAGCAGGGTGTCCCCATAACTCAGGCCTCTTCAGGTGACTGCAGTAGACCTGGGCTCCTAAGGCAGGCAGCAGTCTGTGTCCATAGTTGAAGGCCTCATTGTAAAGCCCCTGAGGGAATTGAGCCCTATGTGGTGGCCCTGCCTCCACCCCAGCAGCTGATCTTAGTCTCACACTGAGTAGCAGCCCTGCCCCTGCCTAAAGCCCTTGGGGCATTGGAGCAGCTCATGTAAATCTCAGCCCCCAGTTCTGGCTTGGCAGAAGTGGAGGGGAGGTGCTTGTGTAGAGGAAACTCAGATGTTAAGTAACTGTTTAGGAAAATGCCCCCCAAAATAAGACCATAGTAGGTTACTTTCTTGGTGAACAGGTCTGAATGAGGAAGAACAAGGCATACTGTCAGAGGAAGTCAAGGCCTCTGCCTCCAGGGCCTCCAAAGGAAACTTAAACTAGGCTCAGGCAATAGAAAAGCTTGAAAAGAGAGTTAGCAGCTTAATAAAGAAGAACTTTAAAAATGCTTAGGAAAATACACCTTTAAAAAGAGGCTAACTCAATGGAAAAAGAGGTCCAAAAAGCCAACGTGGATAAGGAGGCTTTAAAAAGCAGAATTAGCGAAATGGAGGAGAAGGATCAAAAAGCTCACTGAACAAAATAATTTGTTGAGAGAATTGAGTTCAGGGAAATGAATGACTATGAGATAAACCAAGTAGTTAAAAAACAAAACCAAGAGTTTGAAAAAATAGAAGATAATGTGAGACATCTCATTGGAAAAACAACTGACCTGGAAAATAGATCCAGAAGAAACAATTTAAAAATTGACTACCTGAAAGCCATGATCAAAAAAAGAGCCTAGACATTATCTTCCATGAAATTATCAAGTAAAACTGCCCTGATATTCTAGAAGAAGAGAGCAAAATAAATATTGAAAGAATCCACCAATCACCTCCTGGAAGAGACCAGAAGAGAGAAATTCCTAGTAATGTTGTGGCCAAATTTCAGAGTTCTCATACCAAGGAGAAAATGCTGCAAGCAGCTAGAAAGAAACAACTGGAGTATTGTGGAAATACAATCAGGATAACACGGGATCTAGCAGCTTCAACATTAAGGGAGCAAAGGGCTTGGAATAGGATATTGCAGAAGTCAAAGGAACTGAGATTAAAACCAAGAATCACCTTGCTATTTTGAGATGATATGGGACTATTAAGTTACTGTTCTTTTGAGTCTAACTCCAGAAATGGATAGGAAGAAAGGTGGTTTGAGCCTCCAATCCATGTTGCCAGGAAGCCTGTGAGATGCTGGTATGAACTGAAAAAGATGATCTCATGGAAAAGTTGGGAGAGTGGCTGTTCTTCCTGGGCTGAAGTAGGATTCTCCTGACTCAATTTCCCCACTGAGACCTGGCTGACTTTAAGTCTGACTGAATGCAAGTTGACAATCTACTCCTACCTGGAATTGACATGAAGTTGGGGAGATATTGGTTCCCTGCAATCTTAGTGGCAATTTCCTATAGTCAAAAGGTTTGTAAGGTTAATATCAGATCTATTAAATTACAGATAGTTGGTAGGGGAATATCTGAGGTCAAGTCTAAAATTAAGCTATTAGGTTTAGGATTTTAGACAAACAACAATAAGTTAGGGTCCTTTAATTCTTAGTATTACAGTGGAGATAATTAGTTCAAGGGTTTGTGGTTAGCATATATAAATATTATTTGTGTCTCACTTGGTTAATATTTAAAAAAAATCTTTCGTGGTCTATATTGTAAATACTTCTAAAAAGTTGGAATTGTTTTATGTGATATGAACTGTGTTAAAAATGAAATATAAGTCCAAGATGGTGGACTAGAAAGACACACTTATGCAGGCTCCTCCCCACAGCCCATAACCTGTAGAGAGGGACTCTCAACAAATTTTGGAGCAGCAGAAGTGGAGAACAACAGAGTAGAGTAGATTTCCAGCCCAAGGTGACCTGAAAGGGCCACAGAAATGTTGGTTGCCCCAGACGGGGAGCCAAGCACAGAGCCCAGCCCAGCCTTGGCCGAGAGGCTTGATGCGACCAGATTCTGGGAGGATGACACCTTGGGGCAGAATCTCTAGTCGCAGCAGCCAGTCCTCAGATCCCTTGGCCCACAGGTGCTAAAGTCAGTGATAGGGTTTTATCAGCAGGACAGGAAGGGAGAAGGGCTTTCTCATAGCTCCAGCAGCAGGAAGCACAGAGTCAGCACAGCAACCCATAAGGAAGCTCCATTGTTGGAGTGAAAAAACCCCTGGGGGCATTGAAGAGCTGAGTCTTACCTCAGCCCTGGGTGGAGGCCTGGGCCTGGTTGGTCTTTGTCTCCAATTGAATGGCGGCCCTGCCCATCCAGCTTATCTGTAAAACAGCCCCCAGTGCTGGCTTGGCAGAACTGGAGGCCAAGTGGCTGTAGAGTGGTAACTGCTAAGATTCTGGGCATAAAAATCCCTCTCTGCATCCAGACAACTACACGCCTGACTGTGTCACCTTGGAAGAACTGAGATCTCACAGATTCTCAGAGTATACCCTCCTTTTGACAAAGGACCCAAAAGTCAAGTAACTGGTTGGGAAAATGCTCAAAAAATGGAAAAAAAAAATTAAGACCATGGAAGATTACTTTCCTGGTGACCAGATATCTCCTCCCATCCTTTCAGATGAGAAACAACAATGCTTATCAGGTAAAGACATAGGAGTCAAGGCCTCTGTATTGCAAACATCTGAAATAGATATTCATTGGGCTCAGGCCATGGAAGAGCTCAAAAAGGATTTTGAAAATCAAGTTAGACAGGTGGAGGAAAAACAAGGAAGAGAAACAAGAGAAATGCAAGAAAAGAATGAAAAGCAGGTCAACATCATGCTAAAGGAGACCCAAAAAAATGCTGAAGAAAATAACAGCTTGAAAAATATGCTAACTCAATTGGCAAAAGAGGTTCAAAAAGCCAATGAGGAGAAGAATGCTTTAAAAAGAAGAATTAGCCAATTGGAAAAGGAGATCCAAAAGCTCACTGAAGAAAACAGTTCTTTCAAAATTAGAATGGAACAGATGGAGGCTAATGACTTTCTGAGAAACCAAGAAATCACAAAACAAAACCAAAAGAATGAAAAAATGGAAGGTAATGTGAAATATCTCATTGAAAAACAACTGCCTGGAAAATAGATCCAGGAGAGACAATTTAAAAATTATGGGACTATCTGAAAGCCATGATCAAAAAAAGAGCCTAGACATGATCTTTCATGAAATTATCAAGGAAAACTACCCTGATATTCTAGAACCAGACGGCAAAATAAATATTGAAAGAATCCACCTATCACCACCTGAAAGAGATCAAAAAGAGAAACTCCTAGGAACATTGTGTCCAAATTCCAGTGATCCCTGGTCAAGTAGAAAATATTTCAAGCAGCTAGAAAGAAACATCAAAGTATTGTGGAAATATAATCAGGATAACACAAGATCTAGCAGCTTCAACATTAAGGGATTGAAGGGTGTGGAATAGGATATTCCAGAAGTCAAAAGAACTAGGACTAAAACCAAGAATCACCTACCCAGCAAAACTGAGTTTAATACTTCAGGGGAAAAATGGTCTTTCAAT
>CM053772.1:102705478-102718428 GCA_028658325.1 Potorous gilbertii | reverse complement strand
AGCATGAAAAGGTAAACAGCAATGAGAAGTCATAAGGGACTTACTAAAGTTGAACTGTTATATTCCTACATAGAAAGATAATATTTGTAACTCTTGAAACTTTTCAGTATCTGGGTAGTTGGTGGGATTACACACACACACACACACACACACACACACACACACACACACACACACAGCACAGGGTTGAATAGGATGAATTGAATAGGATGGGATCATATCTTAAAAAAAACTAACATTAAGGGGTAATAGTGGAATATATTGGGAGGAGAAAGGGAGAAATTGAATGGGGCAAATTATCTCTCATAAAAGAGGCAAGCAAAAGTCTTTTCAGTGGAGGGAAAAAGAGGGGAGGTGAGAGAAAAACATGAAGCTTACTCTCATCACATTCAACTAAAGGAAGGAATAAAATGAGCCCTCATTTTGGTATGAAAAGCTATCTTACAATACAGGAAAGTGGGAGAGAAGGGGATAAGCAGGGTGGGGGGAATGATGGAAGGGAGGGCAATGGGAGGAGGGAGCAATTTGAAGTCAACACTCTTGGGGAGGGTGATCCAAAGAGAGAACAGAAGCAATGGAGGGCAGGATAGGAAGGAGGCAAATATAGTTAGTCTTATACAACACGACTATTATGGAAGTCATTTGCAAAACTACACAGATATGGCCTATATTGAATTGCCTGCTTCCCAAAGGAAATTGGTGGGGAGGGAGGGATGAAGAGAAGTTGGAAGTTAAAGTTGTAAGAATAATTGTTGAGTATTGTTCTTACTACTAGGAAATAAGAAATACAAGTGATGGGGTATAGAAACTTATCTGGCCCTACAGGACAAAAGAGAAGATGGGGACAAGGGAAGGGAGGGATGTGAAAAGAGAGGGCAGGTCACTGATAGGGGCAATTAGAATGCTTGGTGCTTTGGGGTGGGGGGAGGGGAGAAATGGGGAGAAAATTTGGAACCCAAAATTTTGTGAAAATGAATGTTAAAAGTTAAATAAATAAATGTCAAAAAAAGAAAAAAAATTAAATATAAAATAGTATTAAAAAGAGAGAAGAGTGCCCAGGACAGAACCATGAGGAGCACTTGTGGTTAGAGGTACCATCTGGAGGAAGATTCAATGAAGGAGACAGAGCAGGAGAGGTCAAATAGGTAGAAGGAAAAACAAGCAGAAATGGGGTCCTGGAAACCTAGTAAGAAGAGGGTAACAAGGAGAAGAATTTTATCAACAATGTCAAAAGCATCAAAGAGGTCAAAGATCATGGTGACTGAGAAAAGGCCATTGGATATGGCAACTAAGAAAACAGTAATTTGGGGAGAAAGCAGTTTTGGTGGAATGAAATGGTCAGAAGCTATATTGTAGGGATTAAGAAGAGAGAGGAGAAAAAGTAGATGTACTTGTTATAGACAGTCTTTGGGAGGAGTTTAGCTACAAAGGGTAGAGGAGATAGTACTATTGTTAGTAGAGATGAATGAATCAAGTGAGAATTTTTTTTCAGAATAGAGGAGATAAGGGCATGTTTATAGATTGTAGAAACGAACCCACAGCAAGCCTGAGATTGAAAATAAGTGAAATAGTAGGGATGACAAAGGGGGTAACCTGCTGGAAAAGATGGGATGGAATGAGATCATTTGAACAAACAGAGAGGTTAGCCTTATTAAGAAGTAAAGCTACTTCATCATGTAGGGGGCTGAAGGAAGAATGAGTTACAGAAGAATGCACCTACATGCTAGGAGATGAGGAAGAAGAGATGAGAGGGAATTCATGGAAAATGGCCTCCATTTGATCTGTAAAATATGACTTAAGGTTCTCAACTGAGAGGGTGGGGGGAAGGGGCACCATTAGAAAGGATGAACAGATTTGGAAGAGACACTGTGGAGGGCGGGATAGTGACTTGATATGGGAGGTACACTAAGATTGTCTAATAGTAATGAGAGCTAATTGAGTTTATGTAACATAAATTTGTAATAGGTCAAGTCAGCAGTACATGTGTAGGACAGAAGGCAGTGAATGGTGGAAGTGATCAACAGGCTGAGACTTGGTTGAGTGTCATTAGGGATGTAGAATGAGGTTTTGATGATCAATTCTACAAGAGTTCAGAATCACTAGGATGTGAAATGTGTGACCATAATGCAGTGGAGGATGTCACTTCTTTAACCTCAAAGGACAGGCATAGCAGGAGATGGGAGACTGGAGGTAAAAGGGAAGATAGCTCTTTTTTGCATCTAAGATTTTCCACATCCCAGCTTAAAGACTGAGCTGGCAGCAGGATTTACCTTGTGCTGGTACAAATGGAAGTGGTTGCTTTGGGGCAGATGGAAGCTACCTATCCTGTCTCCTACCAGACTTTCCTCAAGGGATGCACTGTGCCTAGAGGAGATGGAGAACTCTAAGGCATTAGGATGCACACTCTCTAAGGTCTTCTCACCAAAGGAGGCTGACTATGAGGCAGTTACAGAAGTGGTACATTCACAGAACAGAAGGAAGATAGAAGGCTTCGCTCCTAGCAGCCTTTCCTCTGGGGACAACAGGCAATGGAACATTTAGTGTGCTGGGGTAGCTGTGGTTTGAGGTCTTCCTGCCTGAGGAAGATTATTTGGAGGGAAATATGGGGATGAATTAGAACAAAGATAAGCTGAAGCTAGGAATGTAGATTGGAGGCTACTGCAATAGAATGCCTGAACTAGGGTTGTAATCATGTAATCAAGAAGTGAAATATAATGAGAAGGTATAATTGATGAGATTTCGTAACTGATTGGATATAGGGCAGGGGACTGAGGAATAGGGAAGAGAAGAGGCTGACAGTAAGACTGTGACTCTTGGTGACTGACAGTAGTAGAGGAAGAAACAGGGAAGTCTGAGAGAAGGGAGAAAGAAGATGCTAAATTCTGCTTTCTCTTTCTTTGTTTCTGATATGTCGAGTTTGAGATACTTAAAGGACATCTAGTTGAAGTTACTACCAGAAAGTTGAGAAAATATGGAGCTGGAGCAAGGAGAGATATTAGAAATGAATATATAGACTTGGGAGTCATATGCATTTCCTGTGCATTGAAATAATAATTGAATCCATGGGAACTAATGATATCAAGAGAGAAGATACGGGGGGTGAGGAGGAAATGACAGCCTGGAATGGATTCTTAAAGACATGTTTGTGGCTACGTAAATAAATTAGAAATGATGATCAGAAAAGAATACTCAGAAGTAGGACTAAGAAAGAACAACTAGAATATGAGAAATTAGAGGCAAGACATAAAGTCACTTTGCACAAGATTTCCATTGTAAAATGGAAAGAAACAGAAGGGATGAGGTGGTAGTAGTAGGCATGGAAGGAAATATGCCACACCCTGACTTCTCCCCAGTACTACAACTAATGCTATCTACATTCAGGCACAACCCCAGGCTACTATTTTACCCAAACCAGTCAATAATATGTTGGAAGGAAGGCAGTAGCTGAAGTGATGCATCCATCTCTAATGGTCCTTCCCACTTTAGCCAGCTGCCCCAAGTTCCCAATCCTGCACCTTACATCACAGCTCAGGGGATCCTTTATTCTTGGTCACTAGCCTTAAGTGAGACTTGAGTAGTTTGGGGAGATGAGGAAGTAGGTTTCATCTAGGCTAGGGCCTAAACATGAAGGATGATAGACATCCAAGGTCTCACTGGAACCTTCTCTGCTGGGTTGAACATAGGCAAACCTTGCTCACCCTTCTCTAAGTAACCAGCTCATCCAGTAGGAAGTGTAATAAAATGTACACTGAGACCATGTAAAAGTTCCTTCTCAGCTTCATCCCTGTGTGTGTGTGTGTGTGTGTGTGTGTGTGTGTGTGTGTGTACATGAAACCCAGAGTACTAGATGCCCCAGTGGCTTGAAGGAACAAGACATGCCTTACTCTTAAATCCTCAGACTCCACTGGTGTGGTGAAAAGTGGAAGGAAAAGTTGGAATCTTGGTAGCACTACCCCTCCACCATTACCTGAACAACTGTCATTCCACTTATGCCTATGGTATAAATTGGATGCCCTTGAAATTAAGCCATACCTGGTCAAAGGTATGTTTGCTATTCATCAGTTAAAGTTCTGCCGACTGCTCCTTCTTGGTCTCTTTTTGTGGTTTATCTTCCCTCTCCTTCCACTCAATTTCAGGTATTCTCCATAGTTCTTGTCCTTGTCCCTCATTGTTTCTCTCTGTATACACTTCTGTGGCTCTTTAGTTAGCCATGACTTCAATGATCACCTCCATATATGTAATACCTACTTCTACTTTCAGCCTGAATAGACTTTCTTGAACTTCAGTCCTACTTTGCAAACACCTACTGAATATTTCTGCTTGGATGTGACACTGACACCTTGAATTGATCCAATTTGACTGAATTCTTCCTCTTATCCACAAAATAGGGCCTTCTTTCCAATTTTACTACTTCTTTTGATGGAAGAACCACTTCTCCCCATCAACCGATCTTGAGACCTTGAAATTACCTACATATGTTCCCTCACCATGATATTTTCCAGTCAGTTAAATACCCTATCTTGTTACTTTTGAGTTTATTATATTTCTCATTTCTCTCCCCTGTTTTCACTCACACTTATCGTTCAGGTCCTCATCACATAGACAAGCTTCCTAAAAAGTTTTCCTTGTTGCCTCTTTCAAATCCATCTTTCTTACAGAAGTCAAATTAAGCTTTTAAAAATACAAAAATCTGATTACACTCCCACAAAAATACTTTTTGGCTTCCTATGATCTTTAGGATTAAGTAAAAGTTGGTATTTCACCAAAGATTTATAAAGTCTCCATTAGGTATAAAGTACAGGGCCAGGCACTGGGTATATATAGACAAAAAGGTACACTACCAGTTCTCAGTGACCTCACATTCTAATAGGTAAACTGGCATTAAAGAAAGTGAACAAATTGACTCCAACCTACCATTACACCTTCTTTACACATTATTTCCCATCATGCGCTCTATATTAAAGCTAAATAGGATTATGAATTGTTCTCTAGTCTTGTCATCTTGTCTCATCTTCATTTATTTAGGATTGGCTGGGACCTGCTTCTTCAGTTCAGACTGTTGAGAGTCTCCTTTTTTTTCTGTAACACTTGGAAAAGATGGAACCTCTTCACTGAAGTATTCCCTGATATCTGTAGCTCAAGGGCTCTTGATATGAAGTTCATGAATTTTTTTCTTTTACATTTTCATAACTGTATTTTCATGTAATAGATTTCCTTTGTAATCCTATATATTTTATTTTACACGTTTAAGAACATTATTCTGAAAAGGAATTCATGGCTCTTATCAGACTGCCAAAGGGGTCCATCTCACACACACACACCAACACTGACACACACAGTTAAGAACACCTGCTCTAGACTCAAGTGATCGTTCCAACTTCAAATTTTTCTTTAACACTTATTCTAGATCTCTGCTTTGCCTTAATCAAATTCTACCACAAATTATACTTATTTGAAAGAATATTGCATCCTCCCTCTTTAATTACAGGATTAGAGATATAAATTAAACTGTAGAGAAGGGATTATGTTGTCTTCTATCTTTGTATCCTCAGCTACTCTCATAAAGCAGATGCTTGCTTACTAAATGTTCGACTGGATTTCACCTTAGTGATGCTGAAGTTTTTAATGGAAGTGAATCAAATTCATCATTATTACAATGGGGAGTAGGCTCCTATAATTATAGGATATAGAAAGGAAGAAGTTTGTGTACAGGCATAATTCCAATACCTACCCAAGCAGAAGAGGGATGGTACAGGAAGTTGAACATTATGGCCTCTTAAAAATAACCATAAAAGAATGAGCAGGGGACTTTGCTTCTTCCTACACCTACAAACACACACACACACACACACACACACACACACACATACACATACACACCCTACCTCTAAGGAGGTATGGGTTTTTTTCCCCACCTTTGTTGGGAAATCAGTAGTTAATGCTTTGGAGTTCTTAAGAAGCTGGCACAATACAAATAGCAGATGATATTATTACTTTATTTTAGATACACTATGATACACAAGTGAGAAGTTGAAAAGATTTTTACAAATACTTAAAAACACATTTAAAATTGTTTTTCTAAACACTGCCAGATAATTTTCTATCACTAAATATCTATGTTCTTATACGTAGCATAAATGTGTATCATAAGATGTCACAATAGTTTTTTAACAAATAGGCAAAGAAAAATAAAATTGAAAATGGAGTGGTCAAACTTTAAAAGAATGAATTGACTATGACATTCTAAGCTGTGCTACCTTCCTACTCTGACAAGTTGGTGGAGTAAAAGAGTCAACTCCTTTGACAAATACCTCAATGTAAGAAATGCACCAAATAAAGAATTTTGTTGTTTCAGTCATGTCTGACTCTGCATGAACCCATTTGGAGGTTTTCTTGGCAAAGATTGCTGTCTCTAGCTCCTTATACAGAAAAAAAGGAGCTGTAGCAAACAGAGTTAAGCCCATGGTCAAGTAGCTAATAAATATCTGAGGTCATATTTGAACCTACATCTTCCTGACTCTAGGTCCAATGCTCTAGCCACTGCACCACTGAGCTGCCTGGAACCAAATCAAGAAAGCAACAAACAAGATAAAAAGAACCACCCCAAAAGAAATCCTCTGAAAAAATAAAAAGAAAATGTCCTTATGGTCATTCATACTGTTCCACTTACCCCCACAATAAAATTACTGTACACTAAGAGCTGCGCATTTAGGGCAAAGGTCTAAGAATGGAATGGTCAAGTAGAGGCCCTACCCCTAGACATGGAGAAGCTCAAAAGTTAAGACTGCACAGGGGAAAAAGAAAAGTAGAAATATAAGAAATGCAGGAGCACTGGAAAATGTCTAATATGATGAAAAGTAAAGGTTAAGAAAATCCAAGGTTAAAATTTCAAAAGAAGAGAATGACCCCACAAAAAATACTAACAAAGTCAGAGGACAGCAACATTAGAAGATGGGATATTTTAGTTTCCTCCTATGTTAAAAAAAAAAGAGGGGGGGCAGAGCCAAGATGGCAGAGTAGAAGGACAGGCCTGTAGAAGCTCTCCCCTCACAGGCTATAAAATATCTGTTAAGAAATGCCTCTAAACAAATTCTCGAGCAGCAGAAGCCACAACAGAGTGAAAGAGATTTCCAGACCAAGAGAGTGTGGAAGGCCGACAAGAATGGTCTATCGCACTGGGCTTGGGGCAGAGCACAGCCCATGGAATGTGGTGCAGCAGGGACAGAAACAGAGCAGGCTGCAGGAAATCCTGGGTAGGAGCTGTGGTTCCCAGATCACTCAACCCTGAGTGGCAGTCCTAAGCTGACAAAGAGCACTGGCTGGAGGAGCTGGTGGAGGCTCAGGAGAGGGAATTCTACTCACATATACTGGGCAGAAAAAAAGTTGCTCCCAGATCAGTACACAGGCCAGGAGAGCCCTCTTCCCTAATTGTGCCACCTTGGAGGAACTGAGAACTTGCAGGTCCCTAGAGTATACCCTCCTCTTAATAAAGGAAGAAAAGTCAAGTAACTGACTGGGAAAAGGCTCAAAAAAGGGTAAAAAATAAGACAATAGAAGGTCATGTTCTTGATAAACACGTATTTTCTTCCATCCCTTTGGATGAGGAAGAACAAAGCATACCATCAGAGGAAGACATAAAAGTCAAGGCTTCTGCATCCAAAACCTCCAAAATAAATATGCAATGACATCAGAAAAAGGAAGAGCTCAAAAAGGATTTGAAAATCAAGTAAGAGAGATGGAGGAAAAATTGGGAAGAGAAATGAGAGTGATGCAAGAAAATCATGAAAAGTGAATGAACAGCTTGCTAAAGGAGACTCCAAAAAATGCTGAAGAAAATAAAACCTTTAAAAATGGATGAACTCGAATGGCAAAAGAGATCCAAAAAGTGAATGAGGAGAAAAATGTTTTAAAAAGCAGCATTAGCAAAATGGAAAAGGAGGTTCAAAAGCTCACTGAAGAAAATAGTTCTTTAAAAATTAGAATGGAGCAGATGAAAACTAAAGACTTTGTGAGAAACCAAGAAATCACAAAACAAAATCAAAAAATGAAAAAATAGAAGACAATGAGAAATATCTCACTGGAAAAACAACTGACCTGGACAATAGATCCAGGAGAAACAAATTAAAAATTATGAGACTACATGAAAGTCATGATCAAAAAAAGAGCCTTGACATCATTTTCATAAAATTATCAAAGAAAACTGCTCTGATATTCTAGAACCAAAGGGCAAAATAAATATTGAAAGAATTCGCTGATCACCTCCTGAAAGAGTTCCAAAAAGGAAAACTAGAAATATTGTAGCCAAATTTCAGAGTTCTCAGGTCAAGATGAAAATATTACAAGCAGTCAGAAAGAAACAATTCAAGTATTGTGGAAATACAATCTAGCAGCTTCTACATTAAGGGATCAAAGGGCTTGGAATATGATATTCCAGAAGTCAAAGGAGCTAGGATTAAAACTAAGAATCACCAACCCAGCAAAACTGAGTATAATACTTCAGGGGAAAAATGATCATTCGATGAAATAGTGAACTTTCAAGCATTCTTGATGAAAAGACAGAACTGAATTAGAAAATTTGACTTACAAATAACAAGAATTAAGAAGCATGAAAAGGTAAACAGGAAAGAGAAATCATAAGGGACTTACTAAAGTTGAACTGTTCACATTCCTACATGAAAAGATAATATTTGTAACTTTTGAAACTTTTCTCAGTATTTGCATGTTTGGAAGGATTATACACACATATGTATACATATATATGTAAATATATATTTATGTAATATATATACATAAATATATAGATATATATATCTACCTATACATATAAAATATAGATATATAGACAGAGGGCACAGGGTGAGCTGAATAGGAAGGGATGATATATAAAAAATAAAATTCAGGGTGAGAGAGGAATATATTGGGAGGAGAAAGGGAGAAATGAAATGGGACAAATTCTCATAAAAGAGGTAAGGAAAAGCTTTTTCAATGGAGAGGGAAAGCGAAGTGGTGAGAGGCAAAAAGTAAAGCTTACTGTCATCACATTTGTCTTAATGAAGGAACAACATGCACACTCAATTTGGTATGAAGATCTATCTTTCACTACAGGAAAGTAGGGGAGAAAGGGATACATAGGGTAGGGGGATGATAGAAGGGAGGACAAATGGGAGGAGGGAGGAATTGGAAGTAAACACTTTTGAGGAGGGACAAGGTTAAAAGAGAGAATAGAATAAATAGTGGAATAGGATATGATGGAGAGAAATGTAGTTAGTCTCTCACAACATGACTATAATGCGAGTCTTTTGTATAACTACAAATGTGTGGCCTATATTGAATTGCTTGCATTCTCAATGGGGATGATTGGGGAGGGATGGAGGGAGGGAGAGAAGTTGAAACTCAAAATTTTAGAAATGAATTGTTGAGAATTGCTTTTGCATGCAACTGGGAAATAAGAATTACAGGTAATGGAGTATAGAAATCTATCTTGCCCTACAAGAAATGAGAGAAATAGGGATAACGCAGGAGAGGGGTGTGATAGAAGGGAAGGCAGATTGGCTGAAGAGGCAGTCAGAATACATGGTGTTTGATGGTGGAGGGAGGGGAGAAAATTTGGAAATTAAAATCTGGTGGAAATGAATGTTGAAAACTAAAAATAAATTATAAAAAATGAGAGGCCTAGATTAGATGACCATTAAAGTCCTTTCAAATTAAAGTCTAAAAAAATCTGTGATCCTATAATCCACCATTAAAAAGTAATTGTCCTGGAAAGAAGAAAAAAGGGGTTATTTTAATATATTTAAAATATAAAATAAAATAAAATAATCAAATTCCAATAAAAATGTAAGAAAACAAAAAACCTCAAACTTGCAGGATAGAAATCCTTTCCGTCAATGAATCATCTATCATTTACAGTTTCATAAAGTTGCTTGTAGGATGAGAGTTTAAGTTACTTGTTCAGTGAAGCAGAAACTTATCACAAACTTGAATTAATGAGAAGCAAGATGTGAGCTCAATTCTTCCTAACCCCCAAACTAGATATCCATATGCTATATTTTATTGCCTGTCACTAATGAAATGATTATAATGTCATTTATATATATATACTATATATAGTACACATATATACTACATAGTATATATATATATATATATATATATATATATATATATATATATATATATATACATATATACATAAATAGTGTATATATATGTATATTAAATAGTGTAGTATCTAAAAATAGAAGATTTAGACAGTAAAATAATAGCTATTGCAGACTTCATGATGCCTATTTCAGAATTAAACAAATCTAACAGAGATTTCTTTTTTAAAGTGAGGCATTAAAATCTTAACAGAATATTGGAGAAAATAGATATTCTAGTCTTTAGACAATTAGTGAATAGTAATCTCAAGGAATGCCTGTATATGTGTGTGTGTGTGTGGGTGTGTGTGTGGGTGTGTGTGTGTGAGAGAGAGAGAGAGAGAGAGAGAGAGAGAGAAACAGTATGTAGCCCATAACCTATATGTAGACTTATCATGTGCTAAGGCATTACAAAAACAATAAAAACTTAAGAAAAGCAAAAATAATAAGCATATCCTTGAAAACCACAATCCAGTATAAATTGCAGTTGCCAAGGAATATAAGTAGAAAGAACTCAAATGTAAATCGAGACAACCAAGTAATATAACTGAGTTACAATCTTACAGAGATGGAAAAATAAAATAAACCATTGCACAACTTTCAACCTACTACCTCAAATGAAAATGAAAAGTGATCACAAAGTGCAGGGGAAAATTATATTAATAGAAAGAGAATTACAAGGAACCACCACAAAGTAATTTTTATAGGAAAAAAATACAAACAACAAGAATGAGACCCTAGGATTTGGGTTACAGAGTATTCCCTACTGTACTACGCAGTCTCATTAAAGCATTTTACTCTGTTCCTGAGAACAGCCTTCAAGAAAATGGGTGGGAGGGAGGGAAACAGACATACAAAGAAAGGGATAATTAAAATTATTTTTAAAATTTGGCATTGGGTTAAATGTTGGAAAAGACAGGAATAAGATTATAGTTTAAAAAAGATATGAAAGCATAACTTCAAAAAGGAGGGAAAGAATATATAAAAGATTTAAATGGAAGCAAATGTGAATGTAGCTGTTAAAACACTAAATATGACTATATTAAATCTCCCAATAAAAGGAACCCCAACAATTTTAAAATAAAAGTTATATATCTAGAACTGTAGCAACATATGGCATGAAAATGAGAGCATAAATGAATGAATGGAAAAGCTTTTATTACATTTTAAGCTACAAAATTAATGCATTTTATAAATAAAGCAAGAATATTAAATAAGAAGAATAAAGACATCTAGCAAGTATAGTATATAGATTATTACATTCCAAACCTTTCCTCCTTTGAAGCTTATGCCTTTCAATATATAGCATTTTATCCAAATCTGGGGTGTTGTTTTCTGCCAGCCTCCAGATCATTCTCTTTCCTGTCAAAACTTCTGTTCCCAACACACTTCTGTTTACACTAAACCCTTACATTATAATACTTAGTGGTCCACTATAAATTTATTTCAAGTAGACTTTCAATACTGCAAACCAATTATTTTGTTTTTTCCTCACTTTTTATTCCATTTACCACATCAACTGATTCAAAACTTCTCAACTCCTTTAGGCCACATACTCAACTTTTATTCCTCTACCTCTAAGCTTAGCATGTCACTTCATAAGACAGAAGAAAATGCAGGTCATTTTTTTCAGCTTTCTTCTTTATCTAAACTTCAAGTCACTTCGACACCAATTCCAAATTAATTTCCTTTTTTCTAGTACCAGAGGAAAGGGTGGTCTTTTGTCTTATAAACCCTAATCCTTCTACTTGGATCTGACACCATCCCTTCTCATCCCCTATAAAAGTTTGGCCCTTTGGCCTTTCCCAAATTTTCAAATACTCCTTACGCACTGTTTTTCCCTTGCATGTATATATTCCCAAGTCATAAAAATCTTTACTTTTTAAAAAAAAATTATACCTGCACTGGTTGCTACCATCTGCTTAGACCATCACTCTATGTCTTAACCTACTCACATTTGCTAGCTCTGAATCCACAGCCCATAGATTTCCTGTAAAAAGAACTCTTGACAAATTCTGGAACAGTGGAAGCCATGCAGAAACACAGTGAAGGAGATTACTGCTGCAGACAGCCCTGAAAAACCGACCACAAAGGAACCCGGACGGTAGCGGAGTCCTGCCCTGCAGAGCCTCCCCTCCCCCACCCCGGCCACGCGGCACTGAGAGGAGCCAGCAGACCCAAGCAGGCTTCAGAGACCTGAATCTCGGGGCAGCCATAAAGGTCCCTCCACCCACCGACGCACAGGTCAGTGAGAGAGATGGGCTGAGAGGGGAGCAGGGTATCTCCGGGACTCAGACCCCGTGGGAAGGGGCCTCTGCGGCAGAGGCTGAGGCAGCTCAGGCAGGAGCTCCACCCCAGCTCCATTAAAAAAGATCTCTGCATAAACCCCCTGAAGGAACTGAGCATGAGAGGTGGCCCTGCCCCCACCTGAGAACCAGCAGATAAGCTCCCACTGAAGAGCAATCAGGCCTGCCGCCAAAAGCCCTGAGGCTGGGGAGCAGCATTTGAATCCCAGACCCCAAGCACTAGCTCGGCAGATCTAAGCCAAGGGGGTGGAGAGGACTCTCAAAAGTCAAGTAACTGGCTGGGAAAATGCCCAGAAAAGGGAAAAAAACTAAGACCATAGATGGCTATTTCCTTGAGAAGATGATTCCTCCATTTGTCTCTGACGACGAAGAAGTCTGCTTGCCATCAGGTAGAGACATGGGAGTCAAGGCCTCTGTATCCCAAATATCTGAAATAGATACCCCATGGGCTCAGGCCATGGAAGAGCTCAAAAAGGATTTTGAAAATCAAGTCAGACAGGTGGAG
>CM053772.1:102622294-102704978 GCA_028658325.1 Potorous gilbertii | reverse complement strand
GATAGAAGAGAGGGCAGATTGGTGATATGGGTAATTAGAATGTCTAGTGTATTGGGGAGGGGGGAGGGGACAAATGGGGAGAAAATTTTGGAACCCAAAATTTTGTGAAAATGAATGTAAAAAGTTAAATAAATATTTTTAATAAAAAAAATATATTTAATAAAAAAGAATAAGCAGAAAAAAATCATATAAGAGAAGCAGAAGAAGAATTAAGAAAAAAAATGAGAGTGATGCAGGTGAATTTTGAAAAAAAGATTCAATAGCTGGGAAAAAGAAAACTGCTTAAAAAGTAGATTTTGTCAAATATAAAAGTAGATACAAAAATTCACTGAAGAAAACAAATCCTTAACAAGTACAATTTGCCAAATGGAAAAGGAAGTAAAACAGTTAGTTGAGGAAAGCAGCTCCTTAAAAGTTAAAAGTGGGCAAATAGAAACTAATAAGACAAGTAGAAACGCTATGAGAGATTGAGAATCAATCAAGAACATTTTAAAAAATGAAAAATAAATAGAAGAAAATGTATAATACCTCATTGCAACTGATCTGTCAGAAACATTGGACTATCTAAAAGCTATAATCAAAAGGATGCCTTGGACAGTATCTTTCAAAAATTTATCAAAAAAAAAACTGCCCTGATGTCCTGGAACCAAATTAGCAAAAAAGATCCCAAAATAAAAACTCTAAGGAACATTATAGATAAATTACAGAACTATTAGATCAAGCAAAAAATACTGTAAATGGTCAGAAAGACACAACTTAAATACTGAGGAGCCATGATCAGGATTACGTAAGATTTAACAGCTGCAATATTCAAGGATCAGAGGTAATAGAACTTGATATTCCTGAAGGCAAAGGAGCTAATACAACAATCAAGAATCACTTACCCAAGATTTGAAAGAAATCAAAAAGCTGGGAAGACAATTCTTCCAGCAAGTGTCTCTGATAAGGCCTCATTTCTTAAATATGTAGAGTTGAATTTATAAGATAACAAGCCATTCCTCAACCTAGAAACTATCAAAGGTTATGAACAGAAAGTTTTCATATAAAGAAATCAAAGCTATCAATATATGAACAAGTGTTCAAAATCACTTTTGGTTAGAAAAATGCAAATTAAAACAATTCTGAGGTACCACCTCACACCTATCGGACTAGTTAACATGACAACAAAAGAAAATGATACATGTTGGACAGCATGTGAGAAATTTGCTGTATTAATGCATTTTAGATGGAGTTATGAACTGATTCAATCATTCTCCTGGGTGATTTGGAACTATGCCCAAAAGGCAACCAAAATGCATATCCTTTGATCCAACAATATCCTTACCAGATCATAAAAAAGGGAAAAGGACCCACATGTGCAAAAATATTTATAGTAGCCCTTTTTGTGGTGGCAAAATATTGAAAATTATGAGGATGCCCATCAATTGGGGAATGGCTGAATAATTGTGATATATGAATATAATGGAATATTAATGTTCAGTAAGAAATGGCAAATAGACACATTTCATAAAAACCTGGAAAGACTTGTACAAACTGATGCAAACTGAAATGTGCAGAACCCAGTGTATATAATATCAGTAACCTTGTGTGGTGATAACTATGAATAACTCAGTTCTTTTTAGCAACACAATGACCCAAGATAAATACAAAGAACCCAATTTTATCCACTTCCAGTTAAAGAACTGATGGATTATTTATTATAAATATAGATCAAAGCATATTTTGTTCACTTTATTCTTTTTTCCTCTTTTTCCCCCTCTTGATCTGTTTCTTCTTTTACAACTGTGACTGATATAGAAATATGTTCTACATGATAGCACATGTATAACATATCAAATTGCCTACCATTTCTAGGAAGTGGCAAGAAAGGGAGAAAACTTTGGAATTCAAAATCTTGTGAAAATGAATGCTAAAAATTATCTTGACAGGTAATTAGGAAAAATAAATTACTATAACAAATAAAATTGAATGCCTGCTAGATGAATAAATGACAACAGATGGTCTATATTCACTTAGTTTTTCCTTTATAGATAGTTTTGCCAAAATCTTTTAGGTGATTATATTTAGGAGATTATTATGTTTAGGAGATTATTATATCTAATTTAAGGGTCTCTATAGTAATCTGGACATTTGTATTGTTAATGTATTTTTTGTTTAATTTGATGATCTGCCACATCCATTAATAGGGCCATATGACCTACTTAAATCACATGAAAGCCTAAGTTACATGTGGTGGGAGGAGCTTGTTTTATCAGTAGAACAGGAAGGGTGGAGCAGAACTGGGAGGAAGTGAGTGAGAGCAATTAGAGTGGAGGGAGAGAGGGAATGCAGGCAAGTAGACAGCTACAATTTTGAGTGTTTGTGGGAAGGCCTCAGCAGGGGAGGGGGATGTTTTGGAAATGGAGGTGTGCGCCCTGCAATGATGATATGTATCAATTTTTTGTTGCTATGATGGATTCAGTTTTCTGGTTTTGGCATTTAGCTTTCTGATATATGAATAAATGCTATTTTTCTTCCTTCTATATGGACAGTCTGTCATGCTATGACAGCATATTCATAGCCTTCACTGGTGCTGTGAATATTGCCTTGGCAGTACAGTATGATATACAAAGAAGAGTAAATGCAGGGCCAACATGCATGAAATCACAGTAGTATGTTGGTGCATGTTTAACAGCCAGCACTCTGGGGGAAAAAGTAATCATAACACACTTGTGAATTTGATCTGTCTTTTCCATCACTTTTTTAAGTCTAGAACATCCACAAAATAATAAATCAAGCCTTGATTTCTAACATTTGCCAATTTCTGAGTTACAAATTCTTGTGCTCAAAATTTAGCAATCAGCTCTTAAAAGCCAATTCAAACTGGCTCTAGAATCAAACACTGTGTTACACTTCATCGACAGCAACAAACACTATTATAAAACATAAATGTCCTTGCAGAAAATGAATAAATCAGAGTATTGTGGCAAAACTATTTTGTTGCTATATATTTCAAGGTATCTTATATGATATTGACATGCATAGGAGACAATTTGTGAAAACAGCAGTGTTTTGCTCTGCTGAATTACATGGCTTTTTATAGCTGATAAATAATGAGCATATAATAGGATCTTGTATTCAATATATTTTCAATTATTTGGATGTAAAAACATGATCTGGTATATATTGGTTGGAAAACCTGTCCATCTCCTCAAATTTTTGTAAACTGAGTTCTCGTGAATATATACATTGTTCCTGTAAAATTCCTTGTATACATATGCCCATAGTACATGTGTATTGATTCATACATGTGTGTATATACATATATAAATGAAAGTAGGCATATAGATCATTAGTTAATGATATTCTCTTGATTACCATTTTGGTTGGTTATCCTGTTTTTTTCTACTTTTAATTAATTTTTTAATTGTTGAGAGATACAGTGGGGAATCTAGCAATTCAAAAAAATACACATAACCATAAAAAAATCTATTGCTAAAGATTAAGTACAAGGTTTTTATACTTGTTTGTTTTCAATCCTTCTTTGAGATACCTTGAGAATCAATCACTTAACATGCTAAAAACTGTATACTCCAAAAAGTTTCTTCTGATGCATCATCATTGTGTGATGTCACCCTGGATTCTTGAAAGCTACACCTGCAGAGAACAAACTCTTTCAGGTTTTATCATACTGGAAAGACTTCAAGTGCTATGCTATCAATAAACAATGTCTACTTCCTAAGAACTGGATTAACTGAATATGGGGAGATTCATTGACGACATTCCAGCCCCTTGGTTGCAACTCATAAAATCATACATAAGAGATACAAAAATGCCTCAGTCTTATGCAATCCTAATTCTACAGTGCAGCATTAGAGTGATGGAAAAGGCAGCAGAAATTACTAAGCCTTGCCCAAGTTTTACAGTTTATAAATACAAACATATGTTTGTATTCCAAATATGTGGTCAGTGTGATGCCTCTCTTTATAACTCCAAAGACAGAAAAAGAAATTCAATGTAGGATCATGTTTAAGTCTGTGAATATTGGTTCATGGATACTCTTTTTCCCTTCTTTATTTAGTTTACTGTTTTACTGCAAACACTCAGAATGTAGTAAAAGTCAGTTTATCATTATCAGGAACAAAACCTATTCTAAAAGCATATACAGAAAGTAAAATTTAAAGAAAGAAGGAAATTCTCCAAGGCTTCCAGGTAGCAATGAGACAAGGCAGAAGAAACAGAGAAGAGGATGAATTCACTAGATCCGAGTAGTGGGAATAGTCAGGAAAACCACAAAATTCTATCTGGGCAGATTACTCTTCATGCAGTTCTGTGAGCCAGAAAAGACACTAATGTAATTATATTCGGTTAGGAATGACAGCACCCTTTACTTGAAATCACTGGCCACTGGTACTTGCTGTGCCTCCACAACCCAGGGACTCCTTCATTCTTCACATGATAAAAAACTCCTGGGCTTCCCCATACCTCAACATAAGTAATTTTAAGCAAGCTTTGAATCTAGACCCTCTGACTTCAGATAAAATGTTTCTTTTCTGGAATAAACAATGAGAAGAGCTAAAGTTTTATAGATCACACAGAAGCCTCATGCCTCTACATCATGCTCCCTTATATAAATATATATATATATATACACACATAGATACATATATATACATATATGTGTATGGATATGTATGTGTATATGTATATATGTATGTACATATATATATAGGTACATATATATTCTAAAAAATGAGACATGGTGAGCCCTAAATAACATAAAAATTAGAAAAGAATATATTAGGAGACAAAAAGAGATAAGATGTAATACGCTGTGAGTAGCACATGGTAGTGGATATATGTATCCACTTTGAGTCAAGAAGACCTGAATTCAAGTTCAGAATCCAGAGGTTACTATAGTGCATGAGATCAATCTTTTAATACTGTAAGTTGAAGGATATTCTACTCTACATTGGTAGAGAAAATATGTACAGTGGTAAGTTCTTTACACCAACAAAAGAGGAAATTATTACTAATGTAGAAATCATTTCTGAATAAGCTTTCAGTATAGTCAAACCACCAACTCATTAGAACAGCAATCAAAATCACCATAAAGTTAGAATAGAAATGATAAAAACATATTTAATACAACTGGGACTACCCTAATATGGCCTATTTTAAACATCCTATTAAAGCCAAAATTAATAAAATATAAAAGAAGAAATTTTTCACACTTCTGCAAGGAACTCTACCTGATGAAAATCAAATGCCATAAAAAAGTATCGAGTCAACCACAAAGCAGGAAGAAATGACAGCTAAAAGGATCACCAATTTAGAATATAGATTCATTTGTATAACCTTATAGAAATGGAAAATTTGAAATTATAATCAATATTGACTTATAAATCTGAGAATCATGGAAAGGAAAACAAATTTACAAGAAGCTTTTCAAGAGACACAACTAAAGTAAAAATCTCCCATGAATATTTAAAGTCTAAACTAGACGGAGTCTCCAAAGAGAAGAAAAAAATGTGTTGTTATAGAAATTCTGGAGTACCTTATATCTGCATATAGTCCTATGGTATATGAGGCACTTTCACACATTATCTAATTATACACGGTTCCCCTCCACTTGTATCTGTTGCACTCTATCATTTTTTAATCTACTCTCCATATGAATCAATCCCAGAACATTTATTAAGCACCTACTCTTTGCTTAGTAACTGAATCTCAATAAATAGCTTTGTCCAGTTATTAGATCCTCTGACTTCAGCTTTAGTGAAGTTAAATGCAGACATGATGAAGCTATTCTCTGCTCCTTTCCTTATATATTAAATCATTAAGATCTAGAGACATGCCATAATGGCATTAATTGAAAATAGTAACTACTGAGCTATATCTAATCTAGAAAAAGTTAAACTAGTTACTTGACACATATAAAGAGTCCTGGAAATTTTGAACAGGACAAGCACTTCTCTTCATCATTCTTCCCTTTCACTACTGAAACCTCTCTTCCATCATCATCTACAACCATCTGATGGCAGATCCCCAGGGTTACTGCTAGTCTTCAAAGCTTACTGTTGTTCCCAGGCTTGCTTTCTTCCTTCTTTTATATCCCTATTCATGGTGTCAACTGAAGTAGGGAATCACCCAAATAAAAGTTTAGATTATCAGCTCCACTAAATAATAAATTGATGTACATCTTATGTCTTGAAATGAACTTAACCTAAAAATGCACAGAGTTGTTCATGCTAGTTTTAGAGTAAGGCAAAGGAAGAGAGAAGAAAGACAAGATATTAGGGAGAAAAGACAGAGGCGATAGTAAGGATAGAAACACAATCCTTAAAAATGGCTATTTACACAAACATGTTTGTATATGCACATACATGTGCATTCATAGATTTGCACACATAAATTAGCTATGTGTCAGAATATGAAGACATGTACACATCTGTCAGAATTAATACATATATGTCTTTACATGTGTAAACATGTGCATATATTCTGGCAACTACCTGCTGATACTCTAGAACATAGCAACAAATTTCATCACAAACTTCATCACTACTTTGTAACATGACATTTAAGACCTTTAACCATCATAGACTTCACCCTGTGGAGACAGAAGTCACTGTTGTAAGAAATAAGAAAATGAAATGATTACTCTTCAACTGCTGGGAATAGCATGGTTCCACTTGACAATGTTCTTATCTGCCAGCTCTAAGGTAGCACAAACACAAAAGGCATGCCTATGGAATATTAAAATATTTTTTAAATTTGCCCCTCTAGAACTGACCTCCTAAGGAATTTTGATGCTATTGCTTCCTTCTCTTAAAGACAGCAGCATGCTAAGAAGTACACAATACTTTCAGTTCTAGTGCTCATCAAACCAAACCACAGTTTTCTATTGTGATCCGGACACTGATTCTTCCTCCACTGCTTTGACATGTTCGCTAACTGAAGAATTACATTCTGGGTTTCTCAAAGAGCAGGCATATAGTTATTATTAATCACAAAGAATGAATTTATATTATTTGAACTCATATTATGTCTATCTCAAAAATAGTTCTACAATTTTTCTTACAATTATATTTCCAGTGCAAATCCACATACTAATTCAAGACTTTTACTTTCTAAAATGAATTTACGTAAACTTATTGATTTCAGTAATCAAAGTTAGACTTTAATTGATTTACATATTCCTTGAAATCATTTGAAATATTGATCATTGACTCCTGCCTGGTGAGGTGCTCCAGGAGAACATATACAGTAAAGAAGTTGCTCAGTTCCATATTCATCTAATTAATACTATTTCCTTCATGAAGGTAGATGAGTGACTATGTGTTTATGTGTATGTATGTATGTATGTATGTGTATGTGTGTGTGTATGGATGTGAATGCAACTTTTAGGTGCATCAATACATACAAAATTTACCATTTTCAGAGACTTTTTTGAAAAAATTTTGAAATTAATATCATAAAATATTTCATAAACTGCACACATGAGGGAAAGCAACATCACTTATTTTATTTCCTTCCCCTCCACTTCCCAGACCCCAAGGCAGTCCATGTGTAGCATCATAACCCTGCCTGCTTTTAATAATGTATTCTGGGGCATCTTTCTGCATTAAAAGATTGATGTCATGCACTGTAGTAAGCATCAGAGTCTGAATTTGAATTCAGGTCTTCTTGACTCAAAGGCTACGTATACATTATGTCAAAATATATTACAAAGAAATGAAGTTAGAAATCTAATCAATGTTGAAAGCTATTATATTTATAAAATTACTGTCAGTTTTAATAGGGTATCTTTTTTGTATTCAAATTTATTTATTTAAGGTTTCAACATTCATTTCCACAAAATTTTGGGTTCTAAATTTTCTAGCCATTTCTCCCCTCCCTCACCCCAAAACACCAAGCATTCTAATTACCCCTATCACCAATCTGCCCTCCCTTCTAACATGCCTCCCTTCTCTTATCTGAATCTTATCTTTTATCATGTAGGGCAAGATAACTTTCTATACCTGTATTTCTTATTTCCTAGTTGCAAGAACAATACTGAACAGTTGTTCCTAAAACTTTGAGTTCCAACTTCTCTTCACCCCTCCCTCACCACCTATCTCCATTGGGAAGGCAAGCAATTCAATATAGACCATGTCTGTGTAGTTTTACAAATGACTTCCATAATAATCGTGCAGTTTTACAAATGACTTCCATAATAATTGTGTTGTGTAAGACTCAGTATATTTCCCTCCATTCTATCCTGCCCACCATTTATCCTTTTCTCTCTTTTGGTCCTATGCCTCCCCAGTGTTGATTTGAAATTGCTCCCTCCTCCCACTGCCCTCCCTTCCAACATCTTCTCCACCCTGCTTATCCCCTTCTCCTCCACTTTCCTGTATTATAAGACAAGTTTTCATACCAAAATGAGTGTGCATTTTATTCCTTCCTTTAGTCGAATGTTATGAGAGTAAGCTTCATATTTTTTCTCTCACCTCCCCACTTCTTCCCTCCACTAAAAAGTCTTTTACTTGCCTCTTTTATGAGAGATAATTTACCCCATTCCATTTCTCCCTTTCTCCTCCCAATATATTTCTCTCTCACTGCTTAATTTCATTTTTTAAATATATGATCCCATCCTATTCAATTCACCCTGTGGTGTGTGTGTGTGTGTGTGTGTGTGTGTGTGTTTGTGTGTGTGTGTGTGTTTAATCCCTCCAACTACCCAGATACTGGAAAAAAAGTTTTGAGTTACAAACATTGTCTTTCTATGTAGGAATATAAACAGTTCAACTTTAGTAAGTCCCTTATGATTTCTCTTTGCTGTTTACCTTTTCATGCTTCTCTACATTCTTATGTTTGAAGGCCAAATTTTCTTTTCAGCTCTGGTCTTTTCATCAAGAATGCTTGAAAGTCCTCTATTTCACTGAAAGACCATGCTTTTCCCCTGAAGTATTATACTCAGTTTTGCTGGGTAGGCGATTCTTTGTTTCAGTCGTAGTTCCTTTGACTTCTGGAAAACCATATTCCATGCCCTTCTATCCCTTAATGTAGAAGCTGCTAGATCTTGTGTTATCCTGATTGTATTTCTACAATACTTGAATTGTTTCTTTCTAGCTGCTTGCAATATTTTCTCCTTTACCAGGGAATTCTGGAATTTGGCCACAATGTTCCTAGGAGTTTCCCTTTTTGGATCTCTTTCAGGAGGTGATTGGTGGAGTCTTTCAATATTTATTTTGCCTCCTGGTTCTGAAATGTCAGGGCAGTGTTCCTTGATAATTTCATGAAAGATGATGTCTAGGCTCTTTTTTGTCTTTCACGTAGTCCCATAATTTTTAAATTGTCTCTCCTGGATCTATTTTCCAGGTCAGTTGTTTTCCAATGAGATATTTCATAGTATTTTCCATTTTTTCATTCTTTTGGTTTTGTTTTGTGATTTCTTAGTTTCTCATAAAGTCTTTGACCTCCATCTGTTTCATTTTAATTTTGAAAGAACTATTTTCTTCAGTGAGCTTTTGAACCTCCTGTTCCATTTGGCGAGTTCTGCTTTTTAAAGCATTCTACTCCTCATTGGCCTTTTGAACTTCTTTTGCCAATTGAATTAGCCTATTTTTCAAGGTGTTATTTTCTTCCACATTCATTGGGTCTCCTTTAGTAAGGTGTTGACCCTCTTTTCATGCTTTTCTTGCATCTCTCTCATTTCTCTTCCCAGTTTTTCCTCCACCTCTCTTACTTGATTTTCAAAATTCTTTTTAAGCTCTTTCATGGCCTGAGCCCATTGAATATTTATTTTGGATGTTTGGGATACAGAAGGCTTGACCTTTATGTATTTCCCTGATGGTAAGCATTGTTCTTCCTCCTTGGAAAGGATGGGAGAAGGTATCTGTCCACCAAGAAAGTAACCTTCTGTAGTCTTTTTTTCCCCTTTTTTGGGCATTTTCCCAACCAGTTACTTGACTTTTGGGTCCTTTGTCAAGTGTAGTGTATACTCTGGGAATCTGTAAGATCTCAGCTCCTCCAAGTTGGCACAATCAAGCGTTTACATTAGTCTGGGAGTAGAGAGAGATTTTTGTGTCCAGAATCTTAGCAGTTTTCTCTCCATAACCATCTGGCCTCCAGTTCCACCACCATTCAGTGTGAGACAAAGATCAGCTCTCTCAGGGCCTCTACATAGGGCTGAGGTAAGTATGGGCTACTTAGTGCCCCCAGGGGTTTTACAATAAAACAATGGATGTGGCTGCTGTAGGGGCTGCTGTGGAAACTGCTACTGCTTGCCGATTTGGCCTCTGGGGCCACTGCCTGAGGCCAGAGCTATAGGAAGGCTCTTCTCCCTTCCCGGCCAGCTGAAAAAACCTTGTCACTGACCTTTGCCATCTGTGGGTTGAGGGATCTGTGAACTGCTGCTTCTGGGACTGGAGGTTACCCAACTGGAGACTCTGCCCCCAAGGGCTGTTCATGAGCTGCACACTGTGCAGCCAAGTCTAAGCTGGGCTCTGCTCTGTGTCTGGTGCAACAGACATTTCCTTTGGGCCTTTCAGGTCACCCTGGGCTGGAAATCTCCTCTACTCTGTTGTTCTCCACTTCTGCTGCTCCAAAATTTCTTGAGTCCCTTTCTACAGGTATTTTATGGGCTGTGTGGGGAGAGCTTTCATATGTGTGTCTTTCTACCTCACCATCTTCTTTAATAAGATATCTAACTGATTTGAGTCAAACACACAAGGTAGAATATAAATACTGTAATTGGTCATTCATTCAGCATATGTGCAGGGCATGAAGAAAGCCACGGATATGGCCTTCAGGGACCTCACAATCTAAAACAGGAAAAGGATCAGACACAAATACAAATGTACCAGTAACAAATCAATACACAACCAATTATAACTTTGTAGTGATTTAGGAAAATGAGAGATAAGTAAAAAAAAAGTTATTCACTGTATTGTAATTCAACAAATACTCATTTACTACCAACTAATGTGTAAAGTACTATGAAAGGGGCTAGGGATAACTATCCATGAAAAATAATAAGTTCTAACTCTCAGAAAGTTTATGTTCTACTTAGGGAAAATCATGTACATATAAGTTAGAATGTCATAAGGTAAATGGGAGGTCAAGACAAAGTTTGGTTTTTTTTTGGTTTGTTTTTTTTTAATAGTTTGAAGAGGGGAGAAATGTCCTAATAGCTTGAGCCAGTAACAGAGCCTGACAGGTTGGGAAAAGAAATTGTATTTCTTTTGCAGTTGTGCAGGAAAAGATATAGTTTGGCAGATGATTTTCCAGCAAAGGGAAAGGCAGAGAGAAAGAAGGTCAAGTTTCTATTAAAGAAATGGCAAGAATGTTTACTATTTGGTACACAGAATATGTGATGGGATTAATCTTGAGACAGAAAGCAGCCAAGAACTTTAAACCAACATGCCTGGAGTTATTGGAAGCCCTTAAATTCCAAAACCGAAAGTTGTAAAATCAATTCATAGTGCATAGATCTGAATACTATTGATCTTGATGACTTGCAGGGCTAAGAGTAACTACCAGACAAAGCCAATTCTGTATAGTTACAGTTGTGTATCTACTATACATGGTGGGAGCCATGTATATGGAGGTCTAGAAAACTGCATCTTTCTACCACCTCCACCATGAACTCATTTTTCAAACTGAAAACATTTTCCCTACATTTAACCTACCTTTAATAGTACTTTCCACCTACTAGGTATATATGTGTAACTTTAGGGTGGGGGATAAAACCCCCAAAAAACAACCAAATGAAAAACTAAGTCTCTTACAAACCATGTGCCTTCTTCTATTCTCCTATATTCTCATATTTAATGTAACTCTGTAACTGTAACAATTCTCCCCATGGTTGTTTACATAGCTTTCATCCAAAGGTTAACTTATAAACAGGTCTGGGCTTAGGTTTTAGGAAAATCAGGCTCATTATTATATGGTTGGGATGTTAATGTAAATATCATCAAAGTTCATTGTTTAGAAGTTTGTTGTGGGTGCTCAGGATTTTCCTGGCCAGTAAAATTAATTGGAAGATGTTTTAAAAAAATCTTGTGGCAACAAGTGGAAAAATCCTTATCCAACAAACTTCATATACATATGCACACAAACACATACACACACACATACACACACACATATTCACACTGCCTGTGATACATGAGGGACATATTTCTGAAGTTTAGCATCATTCTGACTCACACAAGATTATTCCCCTTTTAGAAGTGACAAAGAAAATCATAATTCAAGGCAACACTGTTTGATTAGGTATACATTTAATTATTTATAGGTAGAGTGAATTGAAGGCAAAACAGAGATATGCAAAATGTGGTTTAGAAAATTTTGAGAAAAAAGAAATCATTTTTTACTTGGGGAACTGGGAAAACTGAAGTACTCCCTAAACTTAGACTTGAAGGAAAACGAATTTAGCAGAGAGAATGAGGAATATAAAATATGTGGGGTATATGGGACAGATTAGGTCTGCTCAAAGGGAAAAGACTGAATTTTGGATTCTGGAGAGAATTCACATGGAAAATCTTGTTTGCCTAGATCCTAGACTGTGTATAGGAAGAAATGTGAAATAAAGCTACAAAATTATTCTGAAGATAGTTTGTTGAGGCTATTAAATACTATACTATGAATTTTTTATTTTAAGTCATTTAAAGTCTTTAAGTTGGTAACTGCCACGGTCGGATATATGTTTAGAGAACATTATTATGGCAGTTACATAGAATGGGAAGGAAAGTATAGATAACAAAGTCAGGTAAAGAACGTATTAGAGTAAAAGGTGGTACATAATGAGAGCCTTAATTAGTAGTGGAAGCAAGGTGGTAAGTAGTGGTAAGATATTATGAAGATAGAATTGATAGAACTTGATAATTCAGTAAGTATGGAAGAGGAACGGACCAATAGTAACAACCCTGACCCTCTGTCAATCTCAGACAACCATTATCACATTTTTTGTTTTACCTCTGGGCTCAAGATTCTACAGAAGATGAAGAGTTGGTTAATATATCATCCTTAGGAAAGCAAACGATCGTTCAATAAGTATTTACTGATTGTTTTTGTATATCCAATATTGAGGGCCATGAAAAGCAACAATTTTTAACCCACTTAATAAAGTTATTTTAAGATTAAAATAATGCACATGAATTCAAGAGTATAACCATGTGAATTTATAAGTATGATCATCCAGCATTACAGAAGGACCCCAAGAGAAAGAGACCACTTTATCTATTTATTTGGGTTAACCTTACTAACTTGTTTGCAAAGTGCTCCTGAATTTAAACTGAAGATTTTGTATAAGGTGTCTCTGGCAGGTACTGTACTCTAATAGGGAAGTTAATAGAATTAGAAAGAACAAACCAAGAGAGAAAATGGGAAATAGGTGAAAGTTTCCACAACTTTATAATGAATTTCCCCTCTATTCTTTGTAACTTTTGTGTGTGTGTGTGTGTGTGTGTGTGTGTGTGTGTGTGTGTGTGTGTACGCGCGCATGAGAGAGGCAGGCAGAGACAGAGAGACAGAGACGATATTATAATTATAAACAAGGAAAAACTGATCATTGTAAATTCTATGAACAGACTTAAAATCACAGTTTGGGGCTGCCATGGTGGTGCACACTTATAACCTCTATTACTAGGGAGATAAAGAGTTGGTGGAGCACCAGAGCTCAAGTGTTCTAAACGGCAATGGGCTAAACCAATTGAGTGTCCCTCCTAAGTACAGCATCAACACAGGGAGCTCCCAGGAGCAAAGAATTCACCAACTTGCCTAAGGAGTGAGAAACTAGCACCCAAACAGAACAGGCCAAAGCTTGCATACTGATCTCTAGTATAAGTTTTGTAACATTCCTCCTCTTGGTGAAAACTCCCAATCTCCGTTCTGAACTTCACTCTGTTATCATTGTATCCTATTTTATTGTTACCAAACTGCCTTTACATTAGCCTCCTTTCTCTAACTACCCTTCAATCTTCAATTTCTCCACTCAGGAGAATCTGACTTCCTGAAGAAGAATCTGAATCCTAGTGACCCTTTACAATACTAACTAATAATAACTAATGTATCTCCTCCTTCCCTGTCTCGGAATACAAACACACACACAAACACACACACACACACACACACACACACACACACACCAGAAGAAGTGTACGTATGTTTCTTGTTCTTGTCATTTTCAGATCCATTCTTTGCTGCTCGTTCCTGCAGGTTTACCCAACATGTCTATATCACTTCATCCAGATCCTGGTGTCATTTTTCTACAAATCCCAAGGTCATTATCTCATCATACCTTGTGCCTAGCCAACAATCTACTTCTTCACCTCAATCTCTGTTTTTATACTTGGGAAATTCAACATACATGTGATATCTCTGCAAAAGCCTTATGATCCTAACTCAACCTCCTCAATTTCAACAACTCGCACCTTCACTCACGTCAACCACAGCTGGCCTGGACAACTGTAATAACCTCAAGTTTATAATGCTGCAACAGCCTCCTAATTGGTCCTCTTTCCTCCAGTCTCTCCCTTCATCAGTCCATCTTCAACAGATTTTCCAAATTTATGTTCTTAAAACACAGGTCTGACAATGTTATTTGCCTGCTCAAGAAGGTCTAAGAATTTCCTATTGTCATTAGTCTAAGATACAAACTTCCCTGTTTGATATTTAAAATACTTATAATCCAGCTCTATCCTGTCAAAGCAGACTGTTTCTCTGTCTCACATTCCATGTTCTAGCCAAACAGGTCTACTTGATTTTCTTGCTTTATGACATTGCATCTTCCATCTGAAATCATATGATCATAGATTTAAAGATGTAATTTAAAGATGTAAATAATCTTAAATGTCATTTAGTCCAAATATATTCCCATTTGACAGATAAGAAAATGGAGGCCCAGAGAGAAGAAATAACTTTCCCAAGGACACAAAGCAAAATCAGGACAGAAATTTGAAACCAAGTCCTTTGCATTCAATGTCCTTCAGGATTATGAAAGAGTCTTCTGCTCAACTGTAGTTGGAAGCCCCAGCTCCCTTCAAAGAGTTCTTAGTGTCTTTTCTCTTGAAATGATTTTGTATGTATTTTGCATTTACTGGTGAGAGTATTTTTCCCTCCAAAAGAATGTTAAGCTCCTTGAGGGCAGAGAATGCCACATTTTTGTGTTTGTAGCCACAATGCCTGGCATAGAATCACGGAATGAAATTGTTTCAGAATTGGATGGGACCTCAAAGTCCATCGAAGCTAACTCACAAAATATATGTGACAAGTGGGTAGTCCACTTCCACTTAAAGGTGAACCAATTCTATTTCTGAATAGCTCTAATTGTTAAGAATAATTTCCCTTTATCTATATTGCATTTCCTAAATATTTTTTGCTCAACTATCTCCACCCCACCAGAAATTTGTATTCCACTTTCAGCAACTCATATAGCACATGTGATTTCTTCAATGTGGCTGCTCCCTTCATTGATGCATATAAAAACCTTTTTAGGCCTTAGTTGATGGTCTGTAAGAGCTGTTTTGGTTGAAAAAGTCTTCAACTAAGAAGAATCTCAGTCATGTTTCACTTCACTCATGCTTGGAATATCCTTCCAGATTCCTCCTCATTCTCCTCATCTGAAGTATTACCTCCTATTACCACCCAATAGAAATTTCAGCCCTGAGACTCTCTTCTTAATTGATGAATGCCTCCCAAGGGACAACCATTTTAGGAAGACTGCTAGCCATGCTTTACTTTACTACCAACTGGACCTCCCTCTGATTTTCACCTACCATACTGTACCCTTCCTGTTCCCAGTCCCAGGTTCAGCTCGAATTTATATGGTATCTTCCTCCATTTGAATGCAAGCAGTCTGGCATGGAATAAGTGTTTAATAAATTCCCTATCTATCTAGTGAATTATCTGTCTATCTAAATGTCTCTCTGTAACTTCCAGTCATTGCTCCTAATTCTTCTAATAGCAAAGTAATTTTAATCCAATATTAGGTATTTAATAAATAATACTAAACTGAATTAAACTGAATTTAAGTCAGAAGGAGTATGATTCAGCCCATAAATGTAAAATTTATTATTGCCCACCATGTCCCATCAGCATAAGAGCAAAGTTAAATCAATTAATCAATCAGCAACTATTTTTAGAGCCTACTTTGTGCCACTCATAAATAAAAGAATAAAGCAATCATGGGTCACAAAGAGCTGACATTCTAAATGATTTCAAATCATTTAGATTAGAAACTGATACATGGGATCATAGACAGAAAAATATCCTTACTCATCCCCTGGTTCAGAAGAGACCAATATATATAGTTCCTCAAGAATCAGCGTTTCTCTTTCTTGTCACTAGCTCTGTCCATGTCCAAAATTGTCTGTATATATGAGGAAATCTATATTCAGATTAGTTCTGGGTAGAGAAAGCAGTGGCAACTATAGAATTTCAATAATATAAAGTATACAACTCCATCAGACAGCCTGGAGCATATATAAACCCCACGTTGCCAAAAATTGGCCCTTTAGTCAAATAAGAAAACAAATTAGTAATCAAACATTAAACAATTATTCATATTTTAAGTTTAGGTAACTTTTATTTACAATGGAATATATATATTTAAGATTCACTAATTGTCACTTTCTAATAAATTGCATTTAATGGTTTCCTTTATTAAAAAAAAGTAAAATAAAAACTCCAGTAACTGTATTCAGTTGATAAATTCCTGAAAAGAGCTAGCGTACATCCTCTCCTTTTAAGTCAAGCTCCTGGGGAAAAAAAAAAAGGTCAGCAGTTACTGGCTTCCACTTTCTGTCTTCTCACACATTCTTCAGCCTCTTGCAATTTAACATCTGACCTCATCATTCTCAAGGAAGACTTCTTTCTCCCAAGTTTCTTCTGATTACTTAATTGCCAATTACAATCCATTGACACTTTCTCAGTCCTTATCCTTCCTGACCAGTCTGTAGCACTTTAGACTCTGCAACATCAACTACTCTGTAGTACTGACTTCCTGGACAGTATTCCCTTCATGAGTTTCCATGCCATTGCTTTCTTGTGGTTCTCCTACTGTCTTTCTGGTTACTTCTTCTCTGTCTCCTTTACTAGATCATCCTACCCCTTAACCATAGTTTTAAGCTCTCTCTCCATGTCCAGTCCTTCATCTTTTCTCTCTCTACACCTCTTTTGATGATCTCATCAGATCCCATGAACTAGACTATCATTTCTATCCAAAATAACTTCCAGATCTATATATCAATCAGGCAAAAAGCATTCATTAAGCACCTATTATATGTTAGACTTTATGTTAGGCACTAAGAATATAAAGATAAAAATATAATAGTCACTACTCAATATGAGTTTACATTCTATTGAATATATACATATGTTTCATGCATACATGTATAAGTAAGAAGCAACTAGGGACAGATAGACAGACAGTCAGACAGACAGACAGACAGATAGATAGATCTAGAGAGCTACAAGTTTGTATACAGATAGATCTGTCTATAGTTATATAGAGATAGCTGTAGAGATAGACATTGATCTATATGGATATTTCTATATTGATAGATCTATATCTATATAAGTCTACCTCTGTATAGACAAAGATATCTATGTAGACCAATATCAAGACAGAGACAGATAGAGATGTCTGTATCTATCTATCTATCTATCTACACACACACACACACACACACACACACACACACACACACACGTATATTTGTCCCTAGTTGCTTCTCAATTAATCAACAAATATTTATTGAGAACTCATTATGTGTCAGGCACTGTTCTAGGCACTCAGAAGGGTAAAAAGACACAAAAATAATCCCTGTCCTCAAAAAGTTTACAGTCACACACACACAGGTGAGGGTGAGGGTAGGGGATACTACCAACAGAATATTCAAAAAAGGCTTCCACAGAATCACAGAATTTGTGAATTAAAAGAGAACTTAGTGGGCTTTAGTCCAATCTATTGAAAAATAAAAGAACTTTCCCCTTTAACACCTAATAAGTTGTTTTCCAGATTCTACTTAAAGACCCAGGATGGCAAACTCTACTACCTCTCAAAGCATCCCCTTCTATTTTTGGATGATTCTCATTATTAGGAAGTGATTTTTTTGTTTGTTTGTTTTTCCTGATATCAGACTAAAATTTGTCTCTTTTTAACTTTTACCCATTGTTCTTGGTTCTGTACTCTAGGGATAAAACAATTTTAATCCTTGTTACACAAGAAATCTCTTTGAACACTTGAAGTTATCATGTAATGTCCCTCTCCCTTACTAAATCCCAAGTATTCTCTCTTCCATAATAAACATCCCTAGTTTCTTTAATCCTCAAATAACATGAATTCAACACTTTTCATCATCCTTTGAGAAATTGTCCAGCTTATCAATAGTCTTAAAATACTGAACCCAGAACCAAACAGGGACATCAGAGAGGCCTTAAGAAGGGGATCTTAGATGCTGATTTGAGCTGCACCTTGAAAGAAATTTGGGATTCTAAGGTACAGAAGAGAGGAGGGAGAGCACTGCAGGTGAGGGAAGAGCTAGTGCTAAGGTGCAGATGCAGGAAATGGCATGTCAGGTCTGCATCACGTTAAGAAGGCTGGATTATTTGGAAAACAGTTTGGACCAGAATAATGTGAAATAAGTTTGGCTATCTAGTCTCTCGTTGAAGACCTTCAAGAAGTCAAGGATAGCACAGAGGTATTGGACATTGTTGTGGTACACTTGGCAGAAATAGGGTAGTTAAAAACAGGGTTGAGTTTTGGAAGAAAGGAAATTATTTCAGTTTTGGACACATTTAACTCCAGACTTGCATCTCCTACTATACAACTTCAACAATTTCTCCTAAGCATCCTATAAGCACCAAATTTCCAGAGTTGTGAGGATAAGGTTTGCAAACTTTATAGCACTATATGAATCATCATCATCACCACAACTACCACTACCACCATCATCATCACCTCAAAATTCAACATCATTGCTTTTCTACAAACTGAGTACCCCTTATACTGTCCAATTTGTAAGCAAGAGTCAACATTTAAAAATTAAACTGTAATTAAATTCAGATAAAATACAGGAAGACCTGCAATGTCTGAAGAATGCCAGGAATCTAAACAAGGATACACTATATCTATTTTTTTCCTCCCTAGGGATAGCTACATAGGGATATGAGCCCAGAAATTAGATCTACAACCAAGATGTTAGCTTCAGAAGGAAAAGATAGTCAGGCTACGAATATTGCTAGTCATTGTTCTAATTATAACACTTAAGGGTGTGTGTCCATGAAGAGATAAGCAGAAGTCAGAACAGTGAAAACTAGTCAAGATTCAAGAGGAAGAGAGTATTTATAGGAATAATCTAGCTGCAGATAGTATGAGAAGGATGGAGAACAGGGGCAGGAAAACCAGTCCCTTGAATACTGTAGTATTAGGAAGCATACTCAGTCACTGGAGAACTAAGATCCTAAAATCAAGATTTTGAGCTGCAAGAGGACTTAAAGATTATCAAATCCATTCACCCCACCCACTTCCTTGGTGTAGATAAAGAAACTGAAGCATAGAAAGGTTCATTGACTTGCCCAAGGTCACATAAGTAGTAAATATTTGAGATAGGATCCTCCTGACTCCACATTCAATGTCCTCGTTGCTGACCTGCTGTGCCATTTCTGGTTAGACTACATCTGGAGCTTTCAGTCTGAGGAACCACATTTTTAAAACCACGGGAGAGTAGCAATAATGGAAGTTACAAAGAGGCAATTTAAACTTCATATAAAAATGTCCTAACTACAGCCATTCAAAATTATAATGGGCTACCTTTAGAGTTCTCCCTCCCTTAAGGTCTTTAAACAATAGCTGCATGACAAAATGTTGACTATGTTGTAGGGAGAATGCGTTTCTAGTAGAAGTTGTACTAGATAACCAATAAGTTCTTGTCCAATTCTGAGAAACCTGTATTTCTTGATGGCAGAGAGGAAATACAGCCTAGAGGACTGAATGAAACAAAGTAAGAGTTTGGAATTATTTAGAATCTCGGCTACAATCCTGAAAATCTAGTCACTGGAAAGATGCAAGTACTAAGGTTAGAGCAGGACAGCTATTGACTATCATATCTAGAGTCAAGATTTGGTACCAGATTCCAGGTGAAATTGAGCTATAATTGGGTGAGTTAAATGTGTTTAACCACCAAGATCAGAAGGAAAACCAGAATGGGGAGCTGTGATATCACCCGCTTATCCCAGGTTTCAATTGTATTTCATTTTAATTTGTTCTTTTTAGACTCCTATCTTCAAAGTAGGTCTGAATACTCTATTTCCAAACTTTCACTTGACCCCAAATTATACCTTCTCTACAGCTGTTAAGACTTCTGTTCCCTTTTGAAGCCCAGGTTCCATGCTTTCCACTGTCTAATCATTCACTTGTTTCAACTTATTGTACTCTCTTCTCTTTCTGGTGTGTGCATCCTCTGACTATATTGCTAAGTCTGTTGATTATGCTTTTTAAATGGCAAATCATTAGAACAGGTACTTGTTTTAAGGTTAATTGCTAATGATTGACTGGACCATGAGTCACAGCACTCATTCATATCCATTTCCTCTGCACACCTTAAAAAATAAGCTCTTATAAGAGAAGGAATTCTGGCTCTGGGTCACAGCTGGGCACTGTATTGATAATGCATTTTCTCATTGTTAATATAATTTCACTTCTTAATGGGAAGATATTTCCCACCCACTAATGGGTCTGCCCATTAAGGGGAGTTTGATTAGGGAAGATTTGTAGGAAGGCTCACACCTTTTGTTAATAAGGCAATGGTTTTCAAGGGTTGTGATGACCTCTAACCCTAAAAAATGTATAAAGACTCTGAAGTAAGGTTTTACTTTGGGCCTTGTTCTTTGGAAGTGTCATTTCCCCCGATGAGACTCTGGGCAGACACCAAGGAGCCCGCCAGCTTTGAAAACTCAAATATTGATACTTCTCTCCCTGGTAACTATGTATGTATGTAATGGTTAGACAGTGGATCTGTCTACTGATCTATGATGTATGTATTGCTTATATAAGACAGTTGGAAACCATGTCTGTTGATATTGATTTCTCTGTATTTTTTCTGAAGTTCAGGATGCTGACTTTTCCTCCTGAACTAAGTGAATTACATGTGCTTGATTACAATGATTGTTGACCCCTCAAAAGTTGCCTTTCCTTTTAGAAAAGTAGATTTAAGTATCTGTGATAGCAGGCCTTCTTGTGTATGGCAGGGTCCTTGCTTGCTTTTACAGATATCAAAGTTGAAACCTTACAGTCTTTCTTGTTTTAAGGTAGAGTTGACAGGTAAAATTTGAAGTTTAGTGCAAATCCTCAAATTATAAATATATAGGCGACTTTCTTAAGAATTTCTGAAAATTTGTCCTGACCATAATTTTCCTATAGGCAAAATGGGTTTAAAAGTCTATTTCGTATTCATTCACCAACAACTATTACATAGAAAGGACCTAATGTTTTAAACATCAAAATTATTTTTAATGATATAAAATCATATCTGTAGCTACACTTCAATAAATGAAGAATTAAAAATGGCCAGTGGGAATTGACAACAGGCCAAACCAAGGCTCCTTTCTACTTACAATATAATAACTCATTTTTATATTTGGCTTTAAATTTAATGTTTACAAAATATTTCCTTCAAGCAAGTCCCATGAGGCATATACAGACAAAGAAACAGAAGCTCAGAGAGTAAATGGCTTGCCCATTCACTGTCACACATCCAATTTGTACCAGGGTTAGGACCCAAACCAAGGATCCTTTCCTCTGAGACCAGCACACTTCCTATTAGTCTTTACTGATTTGGGTAGTTCTATTTGACAATAATTCTGACAAGGTCCATCCTGCCTTCATGCTCTTTTACCGCAACTGAAAGTTCATACTGCCAATATCTCTGATATGACTTTTACTCCAGTCCTACCAGTGGTTTAAAAATTTTTTTTCTCTATTACCTAACTCATCAAACAGCACCTCTGAGGCTTAACTATTTGTGTGACATTGGGAAAGTCACATAACCTCCCTGAGTCTCAGTTAACTCGCTGGTAAAATGATGGGTTACACAAGATAGCATCTGAGGTCCCCTTCCATTTTGAATCTATGATCCAATGATCTAACATTTGATTGCAGAAAACATAACAGATAGGTAATAAAACATATTATAACAAAAAGTGAGGAGACAATACTATCAAACAAAATCATTTTCCTCTATACTCTATCAAATCTTTTAACAAACAAAAACAAAAATATAAATTCTGAATAAAAGACATGATTGGAATCTCACTACCACAGCTGGGAGCATCTGGCATTTCAATGACAAGATAATTAGAATTTTCCGTATAAGAATAAATGTAAATTTCATACAACAAAGTAAAAGATATCACTTCAAATAAATATCTATGTGAGCTCCATAATCTCTGAAAATGATGATGGGACTAACCATTTTTGCCAATTTTATCTTTCCTTGATAACTTATTTTAGAATAAGTTATAATCAGAACAAAGTAGTGAAAACTCACCTTATCACAAAGTCATGACTGTCAATCTCCTTTCCACATCCACTGTCCAGCAGAATCCCAGAATTTCCAACCACTGCACATGTCTTAAATCGGCGATTTTTCATCGGTGAAACTTCAGGAAGGAGGCTATGCAATTCCTGAGAAACATTTAGGGTACGGCGCCTGTCTAATACGTAGTGCAGCACATCTCCAGGCTTAAAACTGCTCTTGACTACAGAGATGTCTCTTTCTGCATCCAGGAAGCGAAGTATGTTTTTCCTGTATTCAGAACACAAACAACAGTTCTATTGGTGACAAGAAATCCAATTCACTGCTGTTGTACTTTTAAAAGTATGTGTCAAACAATGTGAAGTAGTAGTTATAAATGCTATACTCTCATTTGGTGATATCATTCAAATTTACTGTAAAAAGCAGTTTTCCTATAAAAATAATCATTAAAATAACACTGTGCACTACAGGTCCCTTGATAGCAGAATCTGTGCTTTATTCATTTTATATCTCCCATATGCCTCAGAATGGTGACTCGCACATAGTAAACACTGAATAAAAACTGGATGAATGAATAAATTTAGCCATCTATTCCAATGTCTGATGAATAACTGGGACAAAAATGTTAGTTGATTTGACTCATAACTGTATTTTAAACATTATTGCCTACCACATAAGCCCCAGCTAAGTAGTTTGTGTTATAGGCTAAAGGTTGCAATAGGCAGTTAGAGTTTTGTTATTACTGTTCAGGTAAATAAAACTAACTTTGAAATTTTACAAATTACTATGCCAAAGCTAAAAGGTAAAACAAACTAAAAGCCAAACTAGAAAACTAATATATCATATGCATGTCTATGTACATATAGACATGCATATATGTTTTATTATGCATGGATATATATACACATATATGCATTTTATATCTATATATTATGTGATTAGTAGTCTATATATTGTCACCAGTTCTCTCAGGAAGAAAGAATAATGGTACTTCTTGTACTTTGTTTAGCCATAACTAGGGGTAGAGCATTCATATGGCTCCAAAATGGGAAAGATGCTGATGGGACTTTCACTCTTTTAACAGGTAGAAACAGTTAGTGCTGAGTTATCAAGACTAATTCACTAAAATAGGAAGTTATAATATGGTATGTTCTCCTCATTGTGGGATGAAGAAAAGTCCTAGCCCCACATGTTCCTTAAAACCCAAGTCTGGCATCAGTCTCTCTGGTAGCAAGAGTCTGTTGATGTTCCATTTTTTATGTTCATTCATGCCCTAAGGGCTCTTTTCTTGTGTGTTTGTGTGCACATACATGGGAAGGTTATCCAAGAGCTTCTCCCTTATGTGGAATTGTATGTTGGGGTTTGAGATCTCAGCCTCATGCTTGAATTATATTTCTTTCTCTCTTCTCCCTCTTTCTCTCTCTTACTCTCTTTCTTTCATTTAAGGGAGTCTTCATTGCTTCTTGTCCTAGGAGTGTTGAGGGGTGCTTACTCTGGCCAAGAGAATTGCTAGCTATGGTTCTAATAGTACCTTTTCTCCAAGCTCAAAGTCCTTTACAACAACTTGTAATATTAACATACACAACAAAGGAAGAACAAGTCTGTACAGCCATCTATAGTGCTGAGAGGACAGGAGAGTTCAAGTTCTTCATTAACTAGCACTATGATCTTAGGAAAGTCAACTATCTTTCTTAATCCTAGTTTTTTTTTCTATTTTTTTTGTTTATGAATCTGAATTCTATGATAACTCACTTTTGACCAGCCAACAAAATCCACAGGAAATTAATGATCTTAGGATCTGGCTATATCTTTACTCCTAAATAACACTAATGAGCAAGAATAACTTAAAATTTTTAAATAACTGGAGGCTTTGAAAGCTATTTTTTCATGAACTCTCAGGTACCTGTCACAAAATTGGACCTATCATGATAAAAATGTAAAAATTATTCCAGGAATACGTTCCTGAAAAAAAAAACTCCTACATTTTACTCCATGTCCTATGGAGTCAAAATACTTTCTTTGAGAAGCAAATTGTAACACACAGACATAGTGATGATTCTCAGAGATCTTAAGAATTGATCCCTCAAAATCATCAAACTTGTGTGACTTCCTTCAAAAACCTCCATTGTGTCTTAGGTCAAGATCTGTTGTTCTCATCTCTCTTTTCTTTAATGTCATTTCTACATCCTGATACCACCCACTGGAACCTATGATATCAGAACTCAAATGTAGCCGTAGTTTCACTGTCACTGAGAGAGTATATGACTTGCTACATAAATGAGAAGAGATCTAGAAAGTGATTTGTCATGTAACAAGAAGAAGGGATAGCCAATGAATAACCTACCCACTCCATAGAGATCAACATAATGTCAAGAGAAAGTCAAAAGGTACTGTGTGAACTCAAGGTTTTACATGTATATGTGGTCAAGAATCACACAAGGAAAAGAAACTTTATATGAAAGTGTTACTCTCTGTTAGATGGAGAACCCACATTGACAAGATCACAAATCAATCAAGTATTAACGTTTTCAATGAAGTTATTATTCAATAAAAAGTGTTAAACTCTTAAATACCTCATATTTAGACTGATGATGCAGTTCATTGAGTCCTATGATGACCATTTTTTAATTGAATATTTATGAAAGATTCCAGAGAAAATATTGGAATAAGAGAATTGTGTCTCTGTGTGTTCCTGCTTCATTGCCGAAGAAGACCATGCCATCAGAGAAATAATGACATGAGTCGCACTTGATTTTGTTTTGAGTAAGGGAAGGCTGTGCAGGTCACCAGCCTCACTTCTGCAACCAGATATTTGTCAGGAGGACCAAGGATGAGGCAATTGGGGTTAAGTGACTTGCCCAAGGTCACACAACTAGTGAGTGTCAAGTGTCTGAGGTGAGATTTGAACTCAGGTTGTCCTGACTCCTGCACTGGTGCTCTATCCACTGCACCACCTAGATGCCCCCCAAAAGAGAATTAAAAGCTGAACGATGCCTGAGAGTTCTTCTGACTCAATCCTCATTAATGAATTTGTCCAGTGTCTCATAGGTAGCAAGTGGACTACCCATAAGGAAACACTTGAGCTTAGTCTGACTCCAAAGCCAGTAATCATTCCATAGTATCCCATAGTTTCTCATAGAAGTCTTGGCTTTTAGTTATATCCCTGACACAACTATCTGTGGGACTTTGTCACAATCTCTCTGAACCTTAGTTTATTCACCTATGAGGACTCTCATCACTTCTCACCTAGACAAAAGATCCTACAACGACAACCTTCTAACTGAACTTTAGGCTTCCAATACTGTCCTTCTTCAATTTAGCCTCTAAGCGGTTGTCAAAAGAATCTCCCTAAAGCACATCACAAAGTTTCAATTCCTCCCTTGGATAAAATACAAACTTTCCATCTTAGCTTTGAAAACCCTTCACAATCTGACTTCAAACTATATTTTCAGACTTCCTGCAACTTATGTCCTTCAAGTATTCTAAATTATAGTCAAACTGGCCCATTGACCATTCCTGAAATTCAGCACTGCATTTTATATGCCAACTTAGATGCTTTTGTAAAGTCTGGAATGAACACCTTCCTTACAGGCATATATTAGAATTTCTAGCCATATAGACTTAGGTCATTTGCCATCTCCTAGAGGGAGTCTTTCTTGATTCCCTTAGGTGTTTAGACCTCTCCCCTTCTCCTTCAAATCACCACATATATGTTTAATACCTCTCCTAGATAGTACTCCATTAGACTGAGGATGTAGACCTGAAATAGGAGTATTTGAATGTGGAAAGGCCAAGTATACACAAGCATACACAATGATCAGCACAGTATCCTCTGTACCCATTCCTCTACCCACTCACTTAAATGGACATGTGAGGGAAATTCAGAAGTAAAAACTATGGGAACTCCAAACACCAGAGCTCTTTGATGATTTGGGGGGAAATAATCATTGCTTAAGTTGTGGTCTGGCCTGCAGAAATGCAAATTTAGGATGCATAACTGTTAGTCACCATAAACTAGGATTAGGTATCTGAATAAGGACACTCAGAACTGGGCCAACATTGAAGAAGCAATACAAGTGAAGTTTCTGGTGGTCCTAGAGCAAAGGTGTTTGTTTTTGTCTAAAAAAACTGGCTAAGAAACAAATACCCTGGCCAAGGATTTCAGAAAAATAACATGTAGTAGTGTCTAATTGAGATGCGATACTCAAAAATCAATTAAAACAGTTCTAGGTGTATATTTTCCTTTCAAGGTGGCTCACGAGTTGTGATCTCTATGTTTCCACTCTCTCCACTGGTACTGTGTGTGTTTGGGTGTTGCTCCTCAGGTTTACAAGGGAAATATTATAATTCTTATTATGCCATTTTAGTAAATGCTTTGATCTATGCCCTCTGACAACTGGAAGGGAATGAGCAGAGATCTGAGATATTTTTTTGAAGAGAGAAACACAGTGTACCTTGAACATGAGGTTCCTACCTCTTGCTTCCAGAAACACAACTTGTAAGTGGGAAAGGAGGCTAGGTTCTCAGAGAGATGCAATTAAATGTCACTGAAAGTATGACAACCTGACTACTATATTTAAACTGGAACTTAGCCATTCAACAATTTAAGGGGAAATTGAAAATAAAATCTGCCAGATTAGAAGAAGCCAAGGGGAAAAAATCACGTGCATCAGGAACAGTAGTAACAGAAAGAAAACTAATCCAAACATTAGTATTCTAAAAAAGACAAGACAAATATTTAAAGGCTTGATTTTAATGTGAATAAAAAGAGGAACTAGCACAAGACCCACTTCTTGGTTTAGTTTCCAACATTCAAAGCAGAATGTATTTCCGGTAATGACTTAAAAGAAGCAATTGCCACACCCCAACCCTACACACAGCCCCAAACAAAACAAAACCAATCTAAAGCCATTCTGAAAGTATTATTAAACTATTAACTGTCTAAAACCATTATTCTGTGTACTTGATCTGTATTGGTTTCTATACACATTTACAAATAGCTGCATTTTTTTAAAAAGTAGTGCCTTTTTTGTATTCTAAACATTTCTTAATATGATAATTTCCCTGTCCCCTCCCCCCAAAGAAATAAAAAGACATACCAAAAATCTCTTTTGTAGTGTATGCAACAATTCATATCCATGGTCCCAACCTTTCAGTTAAACCAAAGAAAGAATGTTTCTTCATTTGTTCTCTTGAGACTGAGATTCATTTTCTATATTTAATCTGAGATCAAAAGGCAGCTTTCATCCACATTTATGTAAACACCTTTTACTTGCTGACTGACTCAGATTGCTTTGTTCTGTATCAAGTCATTAAAATATCCTAACATTTATATTAATTCTTAATATATGGATACAATTATGTAATATTACATTTATTTAACACAATTTGTCCACTCAGACAAAAGGCACCCATCTTGTTTGAATTATTTTTTCTTTGCCAAAACAGCAACAACAAAAATGTTGTTCAAATTGTTTAGTGAATGTGAGATTTTTATTTCTGTCTTTGACATCTTACGGGTGTCACATTAACAAAAATGCTAGGCCAAAAAGTTTGAACAGTTTAGCAAATTCTCTTGCATAATTTCAAATTATTTTCCATAATAGGTCAATTTAAAGATCTACTAATAGTGCATCAGTGTACCTACCTTTAATATAACAAATACTTTCATGTTATCAACTACTCAAAAAGCAGACTTTTTTTAAAGCACTCACTAGAAGAGCCTATGGTTGTGACTTATGTTAAAAATAACCTGAAAACAGTCTGCCTGAAAAAGTTAAGGAATAGAATGAAAAGCAATATGAGTCAGTGATGTGATATGGCAACCCAAAAAGAGAATATGATCTTGGACTATTAAGAGATACATAGCTTACAGGAATAATATTATAATCCAATTTTACTCTTCCATGGTCAGTGGTCAGATTACTTTTGAAGTACTGAATTTATTTCTAGAATTTTAGGGAGGGTAGCTGGGTGGTGCAGCAGAGACAGTCCTGAGTCAGGAAGATTCATTTTTCTGAGTTCAAATCTGGTCTCAGTTACTTAACAATCTGTGTAACCCTGGGCAAATCACTTTACCCTGCTTGCCTCAGTTTCCTCATTTGTAAAATAGCTGGCAAAGGAAATGACAAACCATTTTGGTATCTTTGCCAAAAAAAAAATGGGGTCAAACAAAGTCCATGAAGAGACATGATTGAAACAACCAAACAACTGATAAATGAAATACTAGAAAATATTTAGAAGTCAAGAGCAAGGATGATGAAGAGCTCTGAGTCCACAGCACAAGAGGATAAGCTGAAAGAACTGTATATGTTTAATCTGAAGGAGAAAAAACTCATGGGAAACATGATAGCTGAATTCAAGAATTTGAAAAGATTTGTGAAGGAAGGAATAGATATTCTATATGACCCAAGAAAGCAAAACCAGGATGAGTAAGCAGAAGTTTTAGAAAGGTCATTTTAGGCTTGACATCAGAAAAGATTTTCTAAAAAATTAGAATGATAATGTGAAGTAGTCAGTTCCTTTTCACAGTTCTCAAGTAAACGCTATAGCTCTTAAAAGTCAAGTTAATTATCATAATTTTAAAGTTGCTGTGAAAGGTGTAAACCTTGAACTAAAACTTTCAGAATTCTTCAAAGTATAACAGACATATGAATCTAATAAACTCTGGTAGAACTCTCTAAAGATACGAATCTATAATGAATATATGGGAATCCCTTCTCAGTGTATTAATGAGAGATGTAGTTGAAATATAAGTGGGATACTCTCTGAGGAATAATGAAAAGTTAGACTATCTTCAAATATATGAGTATTTCAAAATTTAATCAAGGTTGAGTTTAAAATATTCATTTTTTGGTAATTTATTGAGTATTTTATGAAAGGATTATAATTCCAACCTTTTATTTGAGCTCCTTTGGAAAGTATTCCAATATGGTTTAATGGTACAGAAGAATGAGCATTGATACTAAACTAAGACTTCAAATCCAAACTCTGACTCTGATTGCTTCTGAGACCTTGAATAAGTCTCTCAACCTCCATTAATGGAACCTCAGTTTCCTTAATCTATAAAATTAGAGGGTTAGAGTACATGGTGCACACATGATGTCTGAGGGCCCTACCAACTCTACAACTATGAAGCTATGATCCTATGACTCATTGAAATATGATTGATACAGAACTATCAATTAAAAAATCTTCAAAGAATTAATAGTAGTATTAATTAAGATTATTTGATACTTACAGAGCACAAATCTGAATATACTTAAGGAAGATAAAATACCACTACTGAGTGGAAAACAGCATGGCGCTGTGAAAAACAAGATCTCTTGAATCACGATTGCCTCTGGTGCTTACTACCGTGTGTGATTTAGACAAGTCGCTTAACTGTGATGTGCCTCAATTTCCTCTACTGCAAAATGAAAGGGGTGGATTATTCTGAGGTTCCTTCAAGCTCCACAATCTAGGATCATATATTCAATAGATACCAGGGGTAAATCGATATCATTGTTTTTTTAAAAAGTAAAATTCAGAGTACTCAGTGAGTAGAGTAATACTATCCTTAAAATCTGTTTGAAAAAGTCAAACCATAATCAGGCATTTTTAACAATTTTAAAGAATTTATTATTATGCAACAAACTTATTTAATAACCACGAGTCACTGCCACTTACACACTTTAGTAAGTTTTATGAACTATTTGTTCATTATACATTTTTAAACAAATCATTTGTTCATTTCAAAGACCTGAACAACTGAATACATTATTCAAGATTGGCTCAGTATGTTATTTATCTTGATTTAATTCTTAAGGAGAAATCATGAAATAACAGCATCCATTTTCTATTCATACTATCAGTGGCAATAAATTAGTACCAATCACCTTCTAATCAGAAATGTGAAAACAATCTATTCTATTTTTTTATGGTGGCACCAAAGGCATAGCAGTGAATCATTTGAGTCAGTTTTTAAGTAATATTTTTGACTCCAACATCCCGCCCCCAAGGAAAAAAAACATAGTGAAGATGAATAGAAATTCAATGATTTAAAGTTAAAAAGGGAAAAATTGAGGACCTGAATAATTTTTATGGATCTGTGAATTCACTGATTTGGATATTTCTTCCAATGTAGATCACAACCCATTCTATGACTCTTATCTATGTCTTTCCATAAATTCAACACTCACCACCCCCCCTCCCCATATTCTTGGGGCTTTCCTCAATTTCTAAGGTTATCAGGATACAAGAAGAATAGTCAAATTATCCATTTATAGACAAGACCCAGAACTTCTTCATGGCCACACATGGCCATATCAGTCCTCAAATGTGGCCCTATGACTAAATCCAGACTTCACAGAACAAATCCCCTTAATAAAAGGATTTGTTCTGTAAAACTTGGACTCAGACAAAAGGCCCATCTAAGGACCTAGAAAGTCACATGTGGCCTTGAGCCTGCAGGTTCCCCATCCCTATCAATACTCTTACTTCCCTTGGCACTGATTAGGCTTGTGCTGATTAATAACTATGTGTGGCCTTCTGCTAAGTACTTATGATATTTATGTTACACTCATTTGATTCAATAAGGTATCATATGTGGGATGATAATTTTGCAAAAGTCTTTTTTGGTGGAGAAGCTTTTTTTATTTATATAAAGAAACTATCCTATAATAATGTTAACAGGTCATCTGTGTACTTCTAAGATGAAACAACTCTAAAAATTAATAATACGACATTTCTAAGTGTAGAGAACAAACAATGAAATAACTCTGTGAATATGGAAAACCCATAAACTGTGTGGGGTTCAGTATTTCATATCTCTTTTTAATGAGGGACTAAGTAGATAGATGACAGATAAAGTAGATAGATGATGATTGATGAAGTCTAAAATTTTATACACATATATGTATATCTGTCTATATTTATATATCTATTAAGTCCTATGATCTCTGATCTGTAAAATATCCTTGTCTGAATTTACTTTATTTAGTAAAAGGTATTATAGTATTTGAATAGTAAGTAGGAAGAAATTATATATACCAGCTCCCAATTCTAATTGAGTCATTTAAGCACTTTGTCTCAGTTGAAGGATGATACATCACCAATCACACATGTCTATAGTGAGAAAAATGTTTTATAAATCTAATGCTAAAGAAACCCTAAAACACTAGGGCATTGTATGTGGAACATAGCAGGTATTTAATAAATGCTTGACTGACTGACCACAGAAATCATATGTTAGCTTTATCATCACCATCATCATTAGCTATCTCATAGTAACATTTTGGGAAGAAAAGAATCCACAATTGCCTTTACTTGGTGCATTCTCCAATAGTCCCAGCCCACAGAATATTCCTAAGGGGAATAACAGATCTGTACTGAGTGGACTCACTATAAATTTACGCTATCTAACTTTAACTGAGCTCTTGTAACTATTTGGTAATATTGTTATTTATGTCTTATTGATTCCCTAGAATACTCTCCCCAGCAACCCTTGAAAACTTTCTCCACTTGCTACCAGCACCAACTCCCAACTCATCTCATTTTTAGTAGATCCCATCACCTACTTCTTTATGGAGAAGCTCTTCTTTTCTGACTTGTTTCTTTATTTTCCTTATCTGTACCTATCCATTCATCATTCCCTCTAGTTTAGGAGGAAAAAGTATTCTCTTCACAGCCAAAACCCTGCATCTGTTCTTCTAATTCTAGAGCCAAATTTCCTACTCTACTGTATTACTTCTTAATCATTCCTATTCTGGCATTCTTCTATCTTTACATTTTCAGAGACCTTGTTCACAAACATGTAAAGATTCCCACCTACATGCAAACACACACACAGACATACACACAGACATACACATACACAGACACACACCTTTTAAGGATGGGGAGGGAAATCCTAAATCATGGGATCAGCAATTTAGAACTTGTACAACTCTTTTAGTCAGTCAAAAAGCACTTACCATCTTACTATGTCTGCATTCTATTAAGGGCTGAGGCCACAAATAAAGAAAAAAACATGGTCTCTTCCCTCAAGAAGCACACATTCTAACTGGGGAGAAAACATGCTAACTATTCTGTAAGAGATAGATAGATAGATAGACAGACAGATGGACAGATAGATAGATAGATAAATAGATAGCAAATGGGAACTAATCTCAGAGAGGGGCAGGGAAGCATAGGCCTCTTGTAAAAATGTATGATTTCAGTTAAGTCTAGAAGGAAGTCAGGAAGCAGATGTGGGGAGGAAGAGCATTCTAGCCATAGGAAATAGCCAGTAAAATGCATGGAGTCAAGAGATACAGTACCTTTTGTGAGAGCAGCAAGTAGGCCAGTGCTACCAGATGTTAGAGCATATAGAGGCAAGTAAAATGTAAGAGGGGAAGCAAAGTGGCAAAGTGGAGGGAATGCCATTCCTGGAGTCAGGAAGGCCTGAGTTCAAATCTAGCCTCAGTCACTTACTGGTTGTATGACTCTGAATAACTCACTTAACCCTGTTTACCTCCATTTTCTCATCTGTAAATATGAGCTGGGGAAGAAATTGGAAAATCATTCCAGGACCTTTTTCAAGAAAATCTCAAATGGGGTTACAAAATGTTGGATATTATTGAAATAAATGAACGAAAAGAAAGAAGTCAGAAAAAACAGGAAGAGAACAAGAAGTCAAACATAGCATTTTATATTTGATCTTGGAGATGGTAGACACAACTTGGAATTTATTTAGAAGGATAGTAATATGGCCAGGCTTGGGCTCTAAGAAGATCACTTCAGTAGCTTAATGAAGGATGGCTTGTAGTGGAGAGAGACTTGAGACAAGGAAGCAATCAGCAGGTTATAGCAATATTCCAGGCATGAAGTGATAAGGACTTGCACTTAGGGGACAACCATTTCAGTAAAGAGAAAGGGAGATATAGAAGATAGGCTGCCAATGTAAAAACAACAGGTCTTGACACTAAGCCGAACACATGGCACAAGTGAGAAATCCATAATTACACTAAAATTGAGAGCCAATGAGACTAGAAGGATGATGGGACTCTCCAGTATCCTCAAAAATAAGAGGGAAGGTAGGGAGAGGGAAAGGTTTGGGGATAAAGACAACAAGCTCTATTTTAGACAAGTAGTATTTCAAATGTCTGGGGGACATCCATTTCTAGCTGTCTAGGCAGGTAGAGAGGGGAACCTGGAGGTGAGAAGAAAAGTTATGTCTGAATAAACAGATAATAGGATAAATCTGGATAAAGAGATCTGAAAATCTAAATGCATAGATGGTTATTGAATCCACAGGATATGGTGAGGTCACCAAATTAAGTCACATATAGGGAGAAAAGAGTCAAGGACAAATCCTCAAGGGAAACACACTTACTGGGTATGAGCTGGATAAAAAAAAACAGTAAAGGAAGCTAAGAAGGTGTAATTAAACAAATAGAAAAGAACCAGGAGACAGCAGAGAAGTCAAGAAGGATGAGGAGCCATTAGATTTAGAAATTTAAGATTTTATTTCACAGATGAGAAAACTGAGTCCCAGAGAAGTGAATCTCTTTACCTATAGTTACATAGTTACATAGCTAATAAATTTCAGATCCAGGGTTAAGTTCTCCAGACTACCTGATTTCACTTATATCTTTATGCTTATATGATCCTGAGGACTGATATTTCCTCTCTCTCTCAATGTCTAATGTCTATTCCAAAGTAACTTCTACAGAAAATACTGCAAAAATCACCCTAAGCAGTGCCTTCTCATCTCTCCTGTTTAATAATCAACTCCATAAACAGTCACCAGATCAATTTACTAAATATGTACAAATGATATCACTTTCCTATTCAAAAATCTTCAGTGTTGCTTCCAGTGTTCATAAACTAAACTTGAAATGTCTTAACTTGTCATTCAAGAATTTCCACATTCAGTACTAAGGCTTTTCCAGCCTTATTTCACCATCCTCTATTTCATATAACTCTATAATCCAGTCAAATTAGACAATTTCTTATTCATGGTACATATTTCACATTTTCACATTTCTACACTTCTATGCTTCTCATTATTTTTATCTTTTCTCCATTGCTTTCTGCTAAAACCTTAATCATCCTTCACGGTTTTACTTAAAAGTAATCTCTTCTCCATGAGACTTTCCTTTATCTTCCCATCAAGAAGTGACCTTTTCCTTCATCAGATCTACTCAGTTTAATTCACCAAATGCCAAATATTTATCTGTAAAAAGGCACTTACTGTACTTGAAGCTGATCACATGCCACCTCTTACTGAAGTTATTCTTGCACATAGTGAAATATGGTGTGATGAAGTAGAGTGAGCATTCAGTTTGGAACTAAAAGGTCTGAGTTTGATTTCAGTCTTTGTGGAAAAGTTACATAAATTCACTAAATTTCAGTTTTATCATATATGAAATAGGGACAGACATAATTATATCATCTTCATAAGGTTTTTTGAAGAAAATGTTTATAAATATTAAACATATAAATATGACTTATTGTTGCATGCCTCCTCTTTTCTATCACATTAATCTTCATATTTCCATCAGTATCTATGACAATGGTATGAAAAGCCTACTTATTATATGTGGCTTGAATTATCTATATCTCATCCTTATCATTCTTTTTATACTGTCCTGGTTCAACTTCTTTCATTTAGATTTGAGATCCTGCAGCATATAGATTGTGTTTTATCTTTCTTAGTATTCCCAAAGTTTAGCATAGCACCTTGCATATAGTAGGTGATTAATAAATGCTTACTGACTGACTTCATCACTGTCTTCTCTTGCCTATTCAATACCTTAATGTAAGTATACTCTAAGATTCAATCCTTGTCTTTTTGTTCTGCTCTCTACTCTCTTGCCACACAATCATCTCATCTTCTTCCATACTTTCAACTAAAATCTAAAATCAGATGACTTGTATTTCTATCCTGTCTTAAACGCCAGTTCTACATTTCCAAAAGCCTACTGCATATTGCCAGGGATTGTTTATCCTAGCATTTTCCAATGAAAACTCATAACATTGCCTCATTGTGACATGAAACTTACCTTAGATTCTTGATGCCTATGTCAACAGAGCACAAGTGCTGACCTTTCCAGAATAGGAATATTTTGAGCATGAACTTAGGAATGTTCTATGTGTCCACTGGTCAAGAAGCAACATTAATGAAAAGATACATAAGAGGGCTACTCACCAAGTGAAAACACAGCATTTTGAGCATAGTAGGCATTTAATAAAAATTTACTGAATTAAAGTGTTTTTGGGGAGATTTTTTTTGGAGAGTTGCGGATTGTTTGCTTTTGTTTTGCTTTGCCATTTTTTTTATCTAGCAGCTCAAGAACAACCTATACACAAAACCTGTGGAGAGAGTTTCTATAAAAATAGAATCCCACATCTTTGGGATATGAAATTATGTTCCATTATTATCAAAAACTGAACATATTTGAAACTATAACATTATTCTCTATCATTGCTTAAACTAATTCTCCACCTGAATGTCCTATTCCTGTCAATATCATTATTCTCCCAGACACCTTTTCACATATACCCTTCTCTTCCTTTGCTTAATAGTGAATCAGTCTTACTGACTTTTTCTTCATAATTTATCTCACAACAATTCTATCCATTCTATTCTCATAGCTACTGTTTTATTTCAAGTTTATGTCATTTATCTCTTTTGATTATACTACTTTGGAAGAGCTAAAAATTTACAGGTCCCTGGAGATATCTCTGAAACAGATGCACAAACCCCCTGAAACTTGGGGCAGTGCACCCTGTACTTAGCAAGGAGCTCAGAGGTCAAGTAATTGGCTGGGAAAATGACCAAAAGGGGGGAAATAAGACTATAGGAAAATATATATATATATGTATTTTCCTTGTGAAAAGGTATTTTCTTACAATGAGGAGTATTAGAGCATACAACTAAAGGAAAATCAAAGCATACAACCAGAGGAAAACAGACTGGTCAAGGCTTCTATATCCAAAGCCTTCAAGAAAAAATATGAAATGGTCTCCGACTATGGAAGAGCTCAAAAAATATTTTGAAAATCAAGTAAGAGACATAGAGGAAAAATTGGGAAGAGGAATAACAATGATGTAAGAAAATCATGAAAAATAAGTTAACAACTTACTAAAGGAGACCCCCAAAAATACTGAAGAAATTAACACCTTTAAAAATAGACTAACTCAAATGACAAAAGAGGTCCAAAAAGCCAATGAGAGAAGAATGCCTTAGAAAGCAGAAATATTCAAATGGAAAAAGAGGTCCAAAATCTCAGTAAAAAAAATAATTCCTCCAAAATTAGAATGGAGCAGATAGACGCTAATGATTTTATGATAAATCAAGAAATTATAAAACAAAACCAAAAGAATGAAAAAATAGAAGACAATGTGCAATATCTCATTGGAAAAGCAACGAAACTGGAAAATAGATCCAGGAGAGATAATTTAATAATTATTGGTCTATTTGAAAACCATGAACAAAAAAAGAGCCTAGACATCAACTTTCAAGAAATTATCAAGGAAAACTGTTGTGATATTCTAGAACCAGAGGGTAAAATAGAAATGGAAAAAATCCACTGATCACTTACTGAGATTCCAAAAGAAAAATTTTTAGGAATACGGTAGCCAAATTTCAGATTTCCCAATTCAAGGAGTAATATTATAAGCAGCCAGAAAGAAACAATTCAAGTATTGTGCAAACATGATCAGGACAACACAGGATTTCGCAGTTTCTACACTAAGGTATCAAAGGACTTGGAATATGATATTCCAGAGTTCAAAGTAGGTAGAATTAAAAGCAAAAATCTCTTACTCAACAAAACTGAGTATAATATTTCAGGGAAAAAATAGAATTTTAATAGTGGACTTTTAAGCTTTCTTGTTGTGAAGCTGAATAGAAAATTTGACTTTCAAATACAAGAATCAAGAGAAACATAAAAAGGGAAAAAGGAAAGAGAAGACAAAAAAGACTCATTAAAGTTGCACTGTTTCTATTCCTGCATGGAAAGATATTTGTAATTCATGAGACCCTTCTCAGTATTTGGGCAGTTAGAGGGAATACACACACACATATGTACATATATGTATATTTATACTATGTATGTGTAGGCACATGTATATGTAATTAAATAAATATATGTGTGTGTGTGTACATAGAAAGAGGGCACAGGGTGAGCTGAATATGAAGAGAGGATACCTAACAAATAAAATTCAATGTTAAGAGAAATGTACTGGGTAAAAGAGAAAGGGAGAGGTAGAATATAGTAAATCATCTCATATAAAAGTGGCAAGAAAGAGCTTTTATAATGGAGAGGAAGAAGGAGTAGGTTTGAAGGAAAGTGAGCCTTACTCTCATTGGATTTGGCTTAAGGAGGGAATAATACACATTCATTTGGGTATGAAAATCTATCTTACCCTACAAGAAGGCAGGGGAGAAGGGGATAGGAGAGGGAGGATAACAGAAGGGATGGCAGATTGGGGAAAGGGGTAATCAGAAGCAAGCACTATTGTGGTGGGGCAGGTCAAAGGAGAGAATAGAATAAATGGAGGGTGGGACAGGATAGAGGGTAATATATTTAGTTTTTCTCAACATGAATGTTATGGTAGTGTTTTGTATGGCTACATATGTATGACCATTTGTTGCTTGTTTTCTCAATGAAGGTTGGGAGGGAGGGAGGGAGAGAATGTAGAACTCAAAGCTTTAAAAATGAATTGTTAAAATTTGTTTTTGAAAGTAACTGGGAAATAAGTTGTACAGGCAATAGGGTATGGAAATCTATCTTGCCCTACAGGAAAATAGAGGGGAAGGAGATGGGAGAAGCGGGGGGTGATAGAAGAAAGGGTAGATTGGGGTAAGGGGCGATTAGGGTGTATGCTGTCCTGGATGGGGGGAGGGGAGAGATGGAGAGAAAATTTGGAATTCAAAATCTTGTGGAAGTGAATGTTGAAAACTGAAAATAAGTAAATTACATGAAAAAAATACCAACCAGTAATTTAAAAAAAAGGAAAGGCTTCATATAGGAGTCAATTAGCCAGCTTTGAAGAAGATAATGGTTTCTAAGACCCAAAAGAGATGTGGGAGTACATACCATGCCTATCCAGCCCATTCTCTTGCCTGAGTTCTAGTGACACATCTCCAACTGCCTTTTTGATGTTTCAGACTGAACACCCAAAAATCAGAGCAAAATTAACAAGTCCCAAACTAAACTCATTAGCTTTTCAAAATCCATCTGCCTTCCAAACATCTCTATTTTCTATCAAGCACAACACTATACTATAAATCACTCAGATTTACAGTCTTACCATTATTCTTGATTCCTCACTCTCTCTCTCAGACCCTGTACTCAATCAGTTGTCAAATCTGGTCATTTTGACATCCAGAATATCTCTCAAATCTGTGACTTCTCTCTACTCATATGGTCACCAGTCTTGTTCAGGACCTCATCAGCTCTATCCTAGACTGCTGCAATGTTCTCATAACTGGACTATATGATTCCAATCTTAACCTTATCCATTTGTCATCCTCATAGCTGCCCAAAAAGGTTTTCCTAGAGTACAGGTCTAATCATGTTGTTTCCCAACATGACAAATTCCAATGGTTCCCTTTTGCTTCTAAGATCCAATATAAGTTCCTCTGTTTATCTTTTAAAGCCATACCTCCAGAACTTTTTGCCTTACTTATAGGACCACAAATCTCATGTGGGCTCTCATCACCTCTTGCCTAGATTACTGCTATATTCTCTTACTGGCCTCTCTCTGCCTTTAATCTCTCTCTATCCTCCATGACTTTACCATGTTTATCTTCTTAAGATATTACTTAGATCATGTTATTCCTGCTGAAAAGCACTCATTGGTTTTCCCTCCTCTGAATTCCTCTTATACCATTTGGAATAGCACTAATGAATTTTCACAGCAGTTCATAATTACAAACTGTATGCATTTTCTCATTTGAGTTTTACAACCCAACTCTGGTGTAGGTGGTGCAAATATTTTTATCCTCACTTTATACATGAGAAAACTTAGGCTTAGAGAGGTAAACTTAACCAAGAAGACATATTTAATAATAGTAATTGTGAATTCTCTTATTTTTGTAATACTCTGTGGTGTTTAAAGTGTTTTACATATATTATCTCATTCAAGCTCAGAACCCGTGAAGTGATGGTATTATTCCCATTTTGCAGATGAGAAACTAAGGCATAGAAAAGTGGCAAATTGGTCAAAGATCAAACACTCTTATTTGCCAGTAAGATTTCAAATCTAGATCATGAGGCTCCAGATTTACTCTTTTTTTCACCACTCAAGAATGTATATTTCAGTACTTTTCCCATCCTACTATATAAACGTTAACCTTATTTTTATATGTATAGGGGAGAAGAGATTTCTTAGTCACAAATGAAGTGGCAACAAGGTATTAACAGTCCCTGATCCCTTTACAAAATATGATACTTTCTGTCTCTTAGAAAGAAGTATTCAAATTTCCTTTTAAAGGATCACCAAGTGTTGACATTTTTTATTATGTAATACCTCCTATGGCTAAAGCCAGTGACATTAATTGAGAGAAGGGAAAATCAAACCCTACCTCCTCTACAGGTGAACACATCTTAATCTCTAGCACTATAAGCTTCTTGTGTCAAGGGCCATATTTAAAAGTACTCAGGATAGTAATTCTATAGCTGAAAGGAAAGTCTGGTGGCATTTGATCAAAGATGTTTATTTTACAGATTAGAAAAATGAGAATTAGGTAGGGTCTGGTTAAGTAACTTATCTCAATGGAAGTAAGCATCAGGGGTATAATTTGCAGCTTGATCCCCAGGTCTTCTGATTCCAGAGAAAATATTTTTTTTTCAACTCTTCAGTTTGGGGAACCTGTGACCTCGAGGCCCTCTAGGTTCTCAAGTGAGGCCCTTTGACAGGACTACATATCACCTCAAGGCTTCAGGTTCCCCACCCGTGCACATGCTGCCTCAGAAATATTTTGAGTCCAGAGTTTCTGAGATACAGAATTCATATCAGGAACAAGCAACACAGTGAAATATGACATGCAAACAGAAAGGATTATATCCAACAGCTAGGTGGTACAGTGGATATAGTGCCAAGCCTAGATTCAAGAAGATTCTTTCTTGAGTTCAAATCTGGTCTCAAATGCTTACGAGATTTGTAACCCTGGGCAAGTAAAATGAGATGGAGAAGGAAATGGCAAACAACTACAGTATCTTTGCCAAGAAAACCCTAAATGGGGTCACAGTGAGTCAGACATGACTGAAACAACTGAACAACAACAACAAGGAATTATCATCTATCCTAGTTCATTAAAAAAAAATGACAATTTGATTTTACAGGTAAATGTTAATTTCTTAATTTAGCTATAGTCTTTGCCTTACAGCATTTAACAAACACACCTACCCACTTGTAGTATGTTAAGCATAATGTCACCTAAGACAAAGATGAATGAGCTGTATTCACTGAAATCTTCTCCCCCCACCACAAGTTCTTTACTATGTATGAGCACTAGTCATTACAGAATTTGTATTTTATAAGTATTAGTGAAATAAAATGACCACAATATAATCATAAATTCTTTGAAATTTCACTATTACACTAAAGTTCTATCTATACTTAGCAATCGGAGTAGAGCAAGTAAAAAAATCAACCTTCCTGACTCTTCTAAATCTCATTTACATGATACTAAGTCACTTCCTGATTATTAATGAAGGTTAAGTGCATTTTGGTGGCCTACGTAAATACAGATGATGTACAATCTGGAGTGACAAGATATTAAGAGGTACCACTAATACCATGTTATATTATTTACCCATTCTTAAGGGTAAGTCATCCAGACAAACCGGAACAAGATTGACTTGATGACGCCTTTATGCATAGGTTCCCAAGATAACAGCAATGATTATAACAAGAAAAATAATTCATATTTACATAATCCTTTAAAGTTTGTAAAGCCTTTTCCTCATATCATTGTTGATAGCCTATGCCACCGAAGGATGAAAAGGAAGCTTCATTTTTACATAAAATAATTTCTAAAATAAATGTGTAGAAAGAATCTATTTTCTTCTATTCTGACACAGCAATAATTATTGCCAGAAAAGTTAAGGAAATAATTGCAAGAGATCTACATTCAGTTTGACAAACATTAATCAAAAGATTAATAATATGTCACAGGGAGTATCCACTAAGATTCTGCTCTAGTGTCACATCATAGTCTGAAGGTGATCTTGGGATCTTGAAGGAACTCTAGTGGAATGTAAGCTTGAATCTTCCAAATATGAACTTTTATATCAATTTTATATCCATGTTCTAAACACTAGCTATGTTTTGAAGAAGGCTGGTTATCAGGTAAGCCACTGGGTGATGAGTTTTTTGACTGCAGAAACTCCTGAAGACTGATAAAATCAATGAGGAAATATAATCTCTGGATCATGTCAATGGAAGGGATGCTTATTCCAATCAAATAACAGAACCTTAAATAACTAAAGTAGAATTCATGTGGTCTGTGAAAAGCAGTGCCAGGATATGGAAACAGTGCTCATCAATCTTGATTTGATAACACTATCAATTAGTATTCATAAATGCCTACTATGTGCCAGGCACTGTGTTAAGTCCTAGGGATACAAAAAGAAACAAAAGACAGTCCTTGCTCTCAAAGAACTCACATTGTAATGGGGGAGACAACATGCAAAAAAATATCAAGTAAACTATATACAGAATAAATAGGAAATAATTGATAGAGGGAAAATGTTAGAACTGAGAGGAACTGGAAAAGGCTTCTTGTAAAAAGAGGGAATTTTAGGGACTTAAAGGAAACAAGTGAGTCAGGAATCAGAGCTGAGGAGGGACAGTGATGCAGGCAAGAGGGAGAGTCAGAGAGAACATCCAGAGCCAAGAATTTAAGTGTCTTGTTCATGGAAGGGCCAAGAGGTCAATGTCACTGGATTGAAGGGTACATGCACATGGTGAAGAGTAAGGTTTAAGAATAATTGAAAAGTAGGGAGTTAAGTTATGAAAGACTTTGAATACAAAATAGAGCATTTTATATTTGCTCTTAGAGACATATGAAGCCATTGGAGGCTACTGAGTAGTGAGGTGAGAAGACTAGACCTGCATTTCAGGAAAATCACTGTAGTGGCTGCATGGAGAATGGATTCAAGGGAGGAGAGATTTGAAGTCCTCAGGACTATGAGCAAACTAAGACAATAGTCCAGGCATGAGGTGATGAGGGCCTAGATTATAGTGTAAGTGTCAAAGGAGAGAAGGGGGCATATGTGAGAGATGTTTAAAAGGTAAAATTGACAGGCCTTGGCAACAGATTGGATATAGGGGTTGAGAGACAGTGACCAGTCTAGGATGACTCCTAGCTTGAATGACTGAAGGATAGGATTGCCCTCTAGAGTCACAGGGAAGGTAAGTGATAGGGGGATTTATTGGAAAAGATGGTGAGTTCAGTTTGGGACATGTTTAGTTTAAGATGCCTGATGAACCTCCAGATCAAGATGTTTGAAAGGCAATTGGAGATGCAACATTGGAGGTCACCAGATAGTTTGGGGCAATATAGGCAGATTTGGGAATCATCAGCAATGAAATTGAAATTAAATTCATGGAAATTGATGAGATTACTATTTGAAGTAGTATAGAGGGGGAAGAGAAGAGGACTCAGGGCAGAAAAAGTCCTGAGGATTCTCTGTGTTTAAGGGCATGATCTGGAGGAGGATCCAGTAAAGGAGACAAAGAAGATGCAGTCAGAGACAGAGAGAGAAGTATCATGAAAACCTAGAGAGAAATGAGCATCAAGGAAGAAAGAGTAATCAAAAACGTCAAAGACTACAAAGTGGTCAAGGAAAGTGAGACCATTGGATTTGGCAACTAAGAAATCATGAGTAATTTTGAAGAGAGCAATTTTGGTGGAAGGATAAAATCAGAAGTCAGACTACAAGGGGCTAAGAACAGCAAAGGAAGAGAAAAAGTGGAAGCATCTACTGTAAGTAGCCTTTTGAGAAGTTTAGCTACAAAGAGGTAAAGAGATACAGGATGACAGAGAGGGTGGAAGGAGCAAGTGAGTATTTTTTTCAAGATAGATGGACTATGAGTATGCTTTTAGGCAGTAGGGAATGAACTCAGAGAAAGATTGAAAATAAGTGAAAGAGTGGGGAGGACAGAGGAGGCAATGTGGTAGAGAAGACAGAATGTAATGAGGTCACTTGTAAACGTAAAGGGGTATTAAAATCGTTTAATGACTCATATTTAGTATGTAATCATAAGTAAGCAATTTAGCCTCAGCTTCTTGGTCCTTAAATCAGAGGGAATGTAATTTTAACTTAAATTCCTTCACAGAGTTGTGTGGAAAGTACTTTCTAAACAGTAGGGGATTCTAAAGATGAATTTTAATTTTATCAATTATAAGAATGATAATACTTAATCTGTCTCTTCAAAGATTTTACAAACCAGTAGGAGAGAGAAGACAGGAACATAAACAACTACCACACTATTAGAATTATTTGAGTGTGCAGTAGAATTTCAAAATATTAACGAAAGATCTAACGATGAATATTCATACTGAGTAAAAAACTATTAAAGGAAATCTATATGGAATATAGGAAAACCACTGAGATTTTAGCCTTTTCTTATGACGAGGCAATGCGAGTAGCACAGCTATTCCTTAACATTCAGGTGACAAAATGATTTGTCTTTTATCAGTTTTGTTCCATTTAACGGGGACACATTTAATAGGGGCAACATAGTTTTTATTAAAAATACACATTTTAAATTATAAATTTAAAGGACTAGGTAAGTTTCCTGGCCTCAAAAAGTTACAAGACAAAGAATTATATGAAATGTGCTGTCTTGCTTACCTTATTTCCAAGACCAAAGAGGAATTGATTTTCCAACCTTCTACAGAGTGCTGAAAGATTGAAGATCCACCTTTTCGAATGATTTTATTAGAATTATTGACCAGTGGTCTATTGGAACACAGCTCACCATCTCTGAAATGTAACACAAAAAATAAACTTTTTTTAAAAGTTAAAAAACACAATAATTTTTCAGAAACATTTCAAAATAGTCTCACTTGTATTTATGAAAAAATTGACCTACCAGTGAATGTGACCCCAATGAAATTCATTCTGTGGTATTTATAGGGATAGGGCTGATTAGAGAGAGCAGTAAAAGTGAAAGGGAGATAATTATATCAGAACATAAATTCATATGTAGGAAAGGAGGGATGTTAATTCTCTCTTTCCTCTCTTCCCCTAACCCCTTCAGTTGATAAATCATAGAAAGTGATCTCTTTATAAAGTGTGGAAAGCTCTCCAGTTGAGGTGAGTGAGCAAAAGAAACTTGCCAGGCCCCTAGGTTATTTAAATAGATAAACCCTGGATGAATTTTAGTAGCTCAAGGGTGGCAGAGATTTCAAGAAAGGAACAGTCTGGGGGAGGAAACGGTGAAGGCTGGGAACACGGAAGAAATTTCAAACAGTAACCCACTTTGCTGCACAGTAGCTTTGATGGGGAACTACCCAACTCGTAGGAGAACCTATATTGATTTGAGTGTACACACACACACATGCACACGCACACACAAACACACCATAAAACAGTGCTACAACAGATAGCCAGTTATCTAAGGGAGGAAGCAGTACCGGAATTTGTGAGTTGCCTTGATATCCATGTACTCTACGTATGTGCCTGTTACTACTGGACTCTTTAAATTAAAGTCCACTGTTCTCATAGACACTGTGTATTTGTATTCCCTGGGTTTATGAGAGGAGTTACTTGGAGTTACTGTTTCTACTATGTTATATTAGTATAAGTTTTCACTTGGGGTCAACTGTATCCATTGGTTGATGATTGATAGGAAACATACTTGTGGAGATTCATGCATTACATAGTTTTGGAAGGGCCACTTAGAACCTGAAGAAGTCACTCTACTTACAAACCTGAGTGTTATAGTTGAGAAATAGACCATAGTAGGTACTTACACACAGTTTTGGAATAAAGCCCTGTTTACATGAGGAAAGGGTCATTATGAGAATTTTAAGTCATTTATTCAAACATCTATATTCTTCTTTCTCTATAAACAATGAAAATGATGGTACAGACAGTTTCCTTCTCTTTCCATGCTAATTAGATTATTAACTGTCATTCCCGCTAGACTCAAAAAATCAAAACAATGAGGAGAATGGTCCTGAATTAAGTAGGGTGTGTGTGTGTGTGTTTTCAGTCATGTCTGATTCTTCATGACTCAATTTGAGGTTTTCCTGACAAAGATATTAAAGTGGTTCATCTTTCCTTTTATAGACAAAGAAATTGAGGCAAACAGTGTTAAGTGACTTGTCCTGGGTCACACAGTTAGTAAGTGTCTGAGGCTACATTTGAACTCAGGTCTTCCTCTAAGCCTGGCACTCTATCTACCTAGTTGCTCTCCAAACCAACAGTTCACCACTTTGCTATTAAAGAGGAAAAAAAATATTTTATCCTTGGATACTAAAATGAATCAGTCCTATGCTCAGATGTTTTCTTATTGTCTTGTTGGTATAAACATGGCCTCGGAAATTTAAAAAAAAAAATGCAGCAGCTTATAATGAGACAATGAAAAACCATAAGATTTTTCCAAAATGCACAGTTATTCCTTCATGTATTATTGACTTTCAAAATGTTTAGGATTTTAAAAATACTTCTGACAGGCAGATCTTCACACAATCTTCAAGTTATTCTCTAGATATTATGCAGGCAAACCTCTCCCACTATCAATGGAAATTTTGCCTGGGCAACAGCTGCTGGATGAATTCTGTAATTGGAGGCTTATAGTACAGTATTTTGCTTTTGCATTCTTTTTAAATGATGTAGTTAGAATTTGAAGCAGTGCAAATGAAAATCTGCAGTCAACGCCCCCTCCCAAATTTAGAGTCCTTTTAAAATTAATATCCTAAAATATCTTTACTGATGAAAATGATACATTAGCATGCCCATACATGGCTAATAATATTCATCTTACAAAAGTTGCTTAGGATAGAAGGGAACATAAGGAATAATTTAGCCTTCAGTGGCACTGAAGTCAATTTTTATATTCTATGCCTAATCACTGTAGGTGTCCACAAATGAAAATATAGGCAGAAGAGAACATTTGAGCTGCTGTCGCTGGTTATTTTTTAAGACTCTGAATGGCTAAGTGCAAATATATCATGAGTCTTGGAAAAGCAACACAAAAGCACATGTTCTACTAACAATAGGTCAGTCATAGCAGCAGCATCTTTCTATAAGTAGAAATTATCTCATATAAAATAATGTTTGTAAAAGTGCTTAGAATGATCAAAATGTATCTTTTATTATCACAAAATTAACTATATCTCTATGGGAAGATAGAAATTGTATATAAACAAGACAACATACGCTAAATAATTGATGTTATTGGATTATCTATTGTGATATATGTAGAATACACTGAAATATATTGATTTTTAATGAGAAATATTTAATAAAGAATATGAAGGGCTACTGACCCATCATCATGACCATTTCAGTGCAAGTGCACTTTTATCCCTCCAAAATTATCTTGTGTTTATTTTCTATACATTTTAGACCTAGGAAAGGAAAGGAAATAATAAATACAGCACCTACTGCATGCCAGGCACTATGCTTTATAGCCTCTCACTTGATCCTCACAACAATCCAGTCAATTAGATGCTATTATAAATCCCATTTTCCAATTGAGGAAACTGAGGTTGCCAGTGGTTAACTGACTTGATAAGGAACAACAACTAGTTAAGTGTCCTAGGCCAAATTTGAACTCGTCTTCCTAACTCTAGGTCAAGTACTCTATCCACTGCACCACCTAGTGCTTCCACCAAACGTCCTTACTGGAATGTAATCTCCTTGAGATGAGGGACTCTTGTTTTTGTTACTACATCCCCAATACCAAGCATTGTGACCCAGAGGGTAGGTTCTTAGTCAATGCTTGCTGACTTCATGTTCTGTACATTGAAACTTTGAAATATGACTAGATCAATGGATAACAAAAGTGGCATGCAACTTAACTAGATTTTATAGAAGTGATATTCTGAATCACAACACATGACAGAAAGAAGGCGTTGCTAAGGACTTCCTTACCAATCTCCTTTTCAACAACAATGACGTCTCAAATGCTTAGTATTGGTGTGCTATCTGAAGTACTGACACAGTTTTTCCTCTAGAAATTCCAGTCGTTCCTATGAGTATTTAACTCATGACCTTTTTTAACTCATTTCACTCAACATCCTGTCTTATTAAAAATATTTTCCTTCCAGTGTATGTTCTGCACAATGTTGCCAATCTTGTTTCCTTCTACCCAGATAAAGGAAAACTTCTAAACAACTTCAGGGAACATATTTCTTGCATAAGCCTATTCTACAATATGATACAGTACACATGCCTAAAGGATAATTAACAAGATACATCAAAGAAAGTATACAATATAAAACTATATTAGAAGGAATCCTCCTCTATATTGAGCTAAAAATAACTTGTTAAGCTTGTCCTCTGTATGGCACTGGTAAGAGAAGCTAGTCATTATTTAAGTTACTGGTACCTAAAAATATTTACTCTTTGAAATACATTTCCTATGCATCTTCACAACTTATTCAATAAAGCCTACAACAAATTACAAATATAATACAGTAGCACACTTTTAGTCATACTTTCCAATAACAAAATTTTATCCCAAATGTTTTGCATTAAGATATGTGGCAAAACTCTTCATGAACAAAGTTTCTTCACTTGTACTTGGTATAAATTCTCCACAATTCCACACAAAGATCAAATTGGCAATACTTATCATTATATAACTTTAAAACAGTGGTATATGGCAGTGGAGTGCTCTTTTTAATGGTTCCTAAGAACTCCAATAGTAACTTGTAGAATTCTCTGTGAATGTGTAAGCTAAACTTTATGATGTAATTTTGGATTTCCTGATACGTGACAGCATGATCCACCCTGAGATAGCATTAAACTAATTCTTGCTCTTAGAAGGAATACTACACAGATAAGTGGAGAATATAGATACTTGCTAATGGTACACAACATGAGATTTTTTTTAAGCTAATGAAGTTTAACATGAGATAAAATTTCTTAAAAAGTCGTTGCATACTAGACACAGAGAAGGTCTCAAAATCTGGCTTTTTTAAAATCCCTCCTGACATGTATAGACTGTGTGATCCTGGGTATTCTAGGCATCTCTCTGTGACTCCAATTTTCAACTCTCCAAAAGTCTAGTTTTCAAAGAAGGTGCTGGCCTGCATTGGTAGAGAAAATTTCCTTGTACCAATTTAATCAAAGATCTAGTTCGTAACCTAGTTCTTACCTTAATGAAAATAGTATATAACAAAAAAAATCAAGGTAATTTATATAGTGGATAAAATACAGTTATTACAGCTAAACATAAGTAGCATATAACATATTTCTATTGATTTACTTATTTTCCCCATATGCATATTTATATGTTTATATAATATGCATAATATATACAATATGTTATAACAAATATCTGTTATAAATGTGGTATTAAAAAATCTTTTCAGTATGAAGCTATTGATCAGTCAGCAATGTCACTGAAACACGTTAAATCTTCTCAAATGGTTACTAGTTAATGGAAATCAACTCAAAGGGCATTCCAGGGGAAATCTCAACAAGAAGTCAAAGAATGGAAGAATTGTAGCCGAAAGGGATGGAAGAGATCAAACTAATCCAACTACCCTCATTCTATAGATGGTAGGCAAGATCACATAGCAATGAATGATAGAGTAAAAACTGAATCCACGTCCCCTAACTGCAAATCTAGCAATAGCTCTCCATGCTACGCTGCTTTGCTTGTATTTAGAATACCTCTGAAGTTACTCTTTGGTCCCAGTGTGCTGGGTATAGCAGATGCTATTCATGGAATCACCAAATTTCACTTGGAAAAGACTTCAGTAGAAATCTAGCTCCATCTTTATTTTAAGGATTCAATCTCGTCCCCTCCCCCATCCTCTCTAGATCATACCTGACATGGTTAATCAGCCTTTCCTTAAAGATGTATATACTGAAAGAATAACCACTAGCTCCCAAAGAACCTCATTCTATTTCTCCTTCGTTTTCATTGTTAGGAAGGCTTGAGAGTTTTCCTTTGAAATTAAGCCTAAATGTGCTTCTTTGCAACTTTTACTAGTCTTGACCTCGAGACAAAAAAAACCTAAAATAAACTAAATGAACAAAAAAAAATCCATGTCTAATTTCTCATCCATATAACAGTCAACCCTTCAAATAAATGAAGGTGGGGGTATAGCTTCCCCAGATTTTTTGATTCAGGCCAAACAATCTCATTTTCTTCAACCAATCCACAAGGATTCCTGTTGTCCTCAGGATACGGAGAGTAATTGGGAAGGTAATAGAAAAAGTTGTGTTAAGCACTGTGGTTCTCATTATTTCTTTCCTTTCCCAGGTATTTATCTTCAATATGTAGTATTTAGAAACTCAGGTTTTTAAGGTGTTATTGTTGACTCTAAATTGAAACTCTAGACTCTCGAAGCTTTAGAGAAGGGTTATAGACCTCAGGACGTTGGAACTTTCAAGAAGTGAATATATAATTATGCTGTCCAGAATTCCTTCCCACTCTAAATCTTGGCTCCAAGCTATAGAGGGCTTTCAGACATCCCTTACCGCCCACCTGCAATGCGTGTAGTGCCCCCCAAAGGCCAGTCACTGCTTATGTTGCTAAACTCAGATTTTGTATTATTGGTGTCCACAGAATTGGGCATCTAGGCCTTATTAACATGAAATAAACAACTCTGGATGCTCTGGGGTTCCTAGGGAACATTTGGAGAAAAGAGGGAGAGGAAAAACTGTCATTAGATAATTGTGTTTAATGAAGCTTTTTCCTAGTGATTCTGTCTGTTGTGGTAAGACTGAGATTTCCAAGAAGCCCCAGGTTGTGTTCTGTCTCATACCAAGTTTCAGCCTTGGAGAATGGGAGAAGCCCTAGGCAAAACGGGACATCTGTCTGGTGTCAGTGCCAGCAAAAATAACTCTGTGACCCCAGGAAGAACGAAAGAGGTGGCAGTGACTGGGGAGCAGCAGTCTGGGAGCTGACCAGTGCTGAGAACGGGGGGAGGGGAGAAATGGGAGGATCACAGACTGACTGGCAATAATCTCGCTGCACAAAACAGTAATTGCTGGAGTTAAATAAGGAGGAGCACACATTGTTATATCGGAGCCCTTCATGTGTCTTTTCAGAACCTAAGGGGAACTCGCATTCTCGCAACCAAAGGTTTCTCCAGCTTACTGGGTTTTTTTTTTTGTTTGTTTTGTTTTGTTTTTTAGGGTCTGCCTGCTCCCAGTTCCTTCCCTCAGGTAGAAGAGAAACACTGGTTACAGGCAAGCTAGACAGCTCTGCAACTCCGCGCGTTTTCAGATAACACCAAGGGGAAACCGCAACTCAGGTTCTTGAGGGTGCACAAGCTCAGCACCCTCAGCTGCAACTGGGGCCCGCCTACGCTCTTCCTCCGGTTTGGGACTGCAGCCTCGCGTCTCGAAGCTTCTGTACTGAGGGTGAAAGAGAAAAGCATGCCGGCTGCGCCCAGGAAGAAGGGGTAGGGGAGGTTAGGGTTAGCCCTAGTTTGCCAGCGTACCACGCTCCAGGCGGGCAAGCGGAGGAGCAAAAAGCACACGTCTTATCTGCCTCTGTCTCGAGACGCGCCCCTCCCACCCTATCTCCCCAGGGGAGAGAGCCACATCGACCGCACGCCCCTCTAGGACTCAAGCCCTTTCGTAGTTATTTCCAGCTACAAATGCTTGACTTCTGGAAATGGCTTACCCTTAGGTGTTCCCAAGGAGAAAGAGAGACCTTCTCCATGTATGGAAATCTCATTTTCCATCCATCAGTTTTCCAGAGACCCCCTTTGTTTGAAAGAGAGACAGGTCTGCAGGGTTTACCCCACACTCTCCGCCCACTACCTCCTCCACCACCCCCCCTTCATCAAAAGCGTCCTTTTTGTCAATTGCTGTGTCCCGGGTTCTCTATCCATAAAAACCCCCTGCCCTGGTAGACGCATACTCTTACACACACACACACACACACACACACACACACACCGCCCAAATCTCTTTCAGACATTTATCTAAAATGTCTAAATAAGCTTTTCAAACCTTCCTTTTCCCCCTAGGTACGATATTTCTAATACACCGACTTCCTTATAGATTAGCAGTGTCTACCTAAATGAATTCCCCTCCTCTTCTCATCCTCTTAACTTAGATTATTAGTCCTTTGGGAGCGGCTGTCTATGACTGGTAATGAAGTGCACGAAGTTTAGTGTGTATGGGGGGGAGGGCAACTGGGGAGGGGTGGCACTCTTTAACAGGGACACACAAAGTGTGGTTTTAACTTAAGGATTTCATTCTGTGTAAAAGCTGAGGGAATTAAGAAAGTAGCAGAAATCTCTGCTAACAAGGAGTTTCTGAGGTTAGTCGTCTGAAGGAGACTTGTTTCTAAAAATGGATTTTTAACGGTCCTTACAGCCAATTTCATACCCTCACAAAACGTTCCAAGCTACAATAGCAGCAAAGTTGCAGTAACCTCTTGGGTAAACTTCGAAGTCACAAAAACGGCGAGGAAGGAAGGGCAACTCTAAAATAATTAGAGACCTTGGAATGTTCTTAAACCATTTGTCCATTTGAATGAAACGAAGAAACTGAAGAAGGGTGCTATTTTGTAGCATTCTGCGTCCCAGTTTTTAAAGCTGATACCAAGATATCAACATCTTTGACATCGTTACACTTTCAGACAGTGTAAATAAAAACTAGAGATACTAGCTGTAAGCAGATAAAAATTCTAGTACACGAGATATACAGGAAGAAGGAAGGAAAGGAGAGAGGGAAAAGGTAGCCTCTACTTTTTTTGAGTTTGAAAGCTCATCAGCTATCAGGCAACTCAGCAGTCTATTTTCTCTGTGTACAGAGAGGGCAAGGTAAATAAAGGGATCTCACTTAAATTCTACCTCTAAGGTTAAATAGGAGTCCTTCCACTAACTCCTTGTTTACATATGAGTAGTTACTTCTCCTCAGCTGAACTACTACTGGAAAGGATGTGGGGGGCTGGGGAAACACATCTGAGTAGAAGCCTATTTTATTTAAAAGGCTAAACAGACACAACACACACACACACGCACACACACACACACACACGCACACACACACACACGCACACACACACACACACGCGCACACACACACACACACACACACACACACACACACACACCCTCTCCAGCTGTTCCTTCATCTACATTTTCATGTCTTCCACCGCTTTTGTTAGACCCACACTTTGCATTTACCCTATGAGTTGCGTTTCCTGATGCTCCTCAGTTCGTGCTATTTCTTTTGTCTTATAAACGATCAGGAGGATACTTATCGTGCAGATAGTCCATCTCTTCCTGATGGAGCGCATCTTGCCAGCCCAGGGAAATCCTTTTTTCCCCCCTTTTACACCTTCGTTTTGCATAAAGATTCCGTTGGGTGGTAGGGGGGAGGCTGAAAATCTGTAAAACGAGAGGGAAGCCCGGAGCTCTGATCACAAGAGATCAGGGACACAGAAGACAGTGGCAGTGGCAGTAGCTGCTGCTGCTGCTGCTGCTGCGGCGGCGGCGGTGGCGGCTGTTCCTCGCATGCTAGAGAAGAGGTCGGAGGTTTCCAGTGGCACCCTGGCTCCGCTCTGGGTCCCGGGGCGTTCCCTACTGCTCCGCGCCTGTCTCCTTTCAGATTCAACACCTTGTGCAATTGAGGTGGCAGAGGCTGCAGCTGGGCTCCTGAACGTCACTGGCCCTTCCTTTTTCCTAGCAGGGAAATGATGAGCAGAAACCAGCCAATCGCTGGACGTAGGGGGCGGAGGCTGCTGATGCCTCCCTTTGCGGGCCGGCCGCTGTTTTTGCCTTTCTCTCTTACTGTAACACTGACTGAGAGAGAAAACTGCTACAGTTTTAGCAAACACGTACAGGTGTCGAATCAACTAGTTAGGAAGTTCTCAGACGTTTTTTCTGGAAGTACTGGCCAGACTCCGAGACAATAGAGTAAGCTTTTTCTCTCTAAGAATAAGTTGATGAGATTCCATCTAAACTTCTAAAGAGAATACAGGTGAGTCTATGGATTCCCACCAGGGGGCTAGGCATGAGGTAGAGAGCTGTCTGGAGGGCAGTAATTTACAAAGATTTTTTTTTTTCAGTTTACAGGGAGATTCTATCAAACTCTAATTTTGATTTTATAGAAAAGTGAACATGAACAACAAATAATGGAGAAGTGTAACTTCATGCTTCATAATTAAATATTTTAACTAAATATATGTTGGAATCATGTCCCTAACCAATTTCCCCTGATTTTGCTCTACACATTTCACTTTTCTCATCCTTTTCTTTCACTGTCGTTTGACTTTCTTGTTCTTTCACTGTCGTTTGACTTTCTTGTATGAACCATGGCAAAGAGCACCCTATTCCACAAGGTCTTCTCTAAATGCTCGTAAATTCCTCCTGAGACTGACCTGGTAACAAATAAGAAAGTGGGGGTTTCTCACTTCCTCTGGCTCATTATGTCTCTCCCTGAATTAGAATTGTGAAGAAAATATCTAAAATCAAAGCTTAGTTTTACTTATGTTTAGGTTCTTTCAGAAAAGGATTAACAAAGTTACTTCTAAAATAAATGCTTAATGTACAAAACAGATATCAGGCATAGAACAGCTGTTTATTTCTTCTACCATAAATGCAAAAGCACAGAAATGATACATTAAAATACACATTAACAAATGCATAAAACATAAAAATAATGCATCATCATCAGCATCAGTATTATTTTCGTAAAGATACTTTGTTAATAGACTCACTTCCAAGCAATTCAAAAAGTCTAGACCAATCCAGGCATGGTTCTTTATGGTTGAACATGAGCTTGTTGGAGGTCATGTCCCTTTAGAAGAGATGAAGTTTTAAGGAAGCACCTCCTAGTGGACAGCTAGAACTGACTCAACAACTTCTGATTTCTGGAACTCTTGGAATTTCTACTAGATGTGAAAAATGTTCATGTTTTGGGGGTCAGTGATTAGGGGCCTGGACAAAGGGAAAGAAATATTAAACAGAATAGGCTGCCATAGGCTTGGGGTTCAAATTCAGAAGTATTTAGACAAGCATAATTTTTTTTTTTCTGCCACGTACTTCATTAGCAAGAAACCATTGGTACTACAAAGGGAAATGGAGAAATTCCCTTTCCCCACCTTACTTAAGTACAGGAAAGAGGTGCTTGGGTTTCAAAGCTACAGGCTCAAAAGAGAGAGAGAGAGAGATACAGAATCTTTCACTATGTCTTATTACCTGTTGAGGGATTGATTCTTCCTGACTTAATCATCATCTTCAACAGTCATGGGGACCAAGAGTTCAAACAGGAACCACTGTGTAACGTAGATTTCTCTCCCACTATGTTGTGTAATTCTCCCTAGATAGGGAATAATGCACATGCCCAACTCTAGAGATAGATCCTGTTTTCCATTTTCTTGCTTTTGCAGGGAAAAAAAGAGGACATTTATTTTACAAAAATTCAATTTGCAGAGTACACCTTGTCTATCTAAGAAAATTCCTATTTTCTTCATCTTACAAGTTCACTTTTACTAGTCTCTCATTCTATTATGCTGGTTTTGTCTTTTGTTTTTGGTATATTTGTTTTTTTAGGAAGAAAGGGTGGAGGGGCAGGCACAAGATGATGGAGTAAAAACAGGGACTTGATAGAGTTCTCCCAGCAACTCAGATAAATATATGTAAAAAATGACTCTAAACAAATTCTGGTTCTGTAGAATCCACAGAATGATAGAGTGAAGCAAATCTCCATCCCAAGACAACCTGGAAGATCCACAAAAAGTGTCTATTATCCTGTGCTGGGAGCTGAGCACAGTCCAGCATTGGCCTTGCCAACCAGAAAGGCCCTGAACACACCTTGGAGTGGAGGGGATGGGGACTAAATCTCTCGCATTTGTGGTGGTTTCCAGACTTCACAACCCTGAAACACTGAGGACAAATTGGAAGGTCAGTGGAAAAAACTTGTTGAACCTGTCTGACAGAGTAGAGTGGTCCAGCCATAACCCCAGGGCAAAGGGGCAGCAGAATCTTCAGCAGCCACAGCAGCAACAGAGGGAGAGGTTGTTTCTGGAGCTCTAGATCCACAGATTGTGGAGGGATACAGCACCTCACTGTACATCCTTCTACCCATAATAGAAGCAGAAAAGTACCTTGAAAAAGAGCTGAAAAGTCAAATAATTGGCTGAGGAAATGATCAAAAACCAGAAAAAGAATCTGACTACAGAATCTTACTTTGGTGACAATGAATACCAAAATATATAAATGGAAGAATACAACAAAGTCAAAGCTCATACATCCAAAGACTCTAAGAAAAATATGAATTGCTCTGAAGCAATGAAGGAGCTCAAAAAGGATTTTGAAAATCAAGTAAGAGAAGTAGAAGAACAAATGAGAAGAAAAATTAGAGTTATGCAAGAAAATCATGAAAATCAAGTCATCTTCTTGATAAAGGGCTCCCAAAAAATGCCGAGGAAAATAACACCTTAAAAATAGATTTTTCTCAAATGGCAAAAGAGATCCAAAAAGCCAATGAGGAGAAGAATGTCTTAAAAAGCAGAATTGGCTAGATGGAAAAGGAGGTCCAAAAGCTCTCTGAAGAAAATAATTCCTTAAGGATTACAATGGAGTAGATGGAAGTAATCAAAAAATCAAGAAATTCTAAAACAGAAACAAAGGAATGAAAAAATAGAAGACAATGTGAAAAGTTTCATTGGAAAAATAATAGATGTGGAACCAGGAAGGACAATTTAAAAACTGTTGGAATAGCTGAAAGTCATGATCAAAGTATGAGCCTAGACATCATCTTTCAAGAAATTATCAAGGAAAACTTCCCTGGTATTCTATAACCAGAGGGTAAAATAGATTCCACCAATTGCCTCCTGAAAGAGATCCCAAAAGGAAAACTCCTAGGAATATTGTAGCCAAATTCCAGAGCTCCCAGGTTAAGAAGAAAATTGAAAGCAACCAAAAAAAAACAATTCGAGCATTGTGGAAATACAATCAGGATAATACAAGATCTAGCAGATTCTACATTAAGGGATTAGAGGGCTTGGAATGTGATATTCCAGAGGAAAAAGGAGCTAAGATTGAAAACAAGAATCACCTACCCAGCAAAACTAAATATAATACTTCAGGGGGGGAAATGGCTATTCGATGAAATAGTGGACTTTCAAGCATTCTTGTTGAAAAGACCAGAGCTGAATAGAAAAATCTGACTTTCAACATGAGAATCAAGAGAAGCATGAAAAGATAAATAGGAAAGAGAAATCATAAGGGACTTACTAAAGTGGGACTATGTACATCCCTACATGGAAAGATAATATTTGTTGTTATTGAGACTTTCCTCAGAATTTGGGTAATTGGAGGGATTATAGCTATATAGACAGAAGGCACAGGGTGGGTTGAATAGGAAGGGATGAGAAATAAAAATTAAAATTAAGGAACAAGAGAGGAAACTGAATCACGAGGGTCACATAGAGAAAGCCTGATCAAGAAACTAGACATGGGTTCTCTCTCGCTCTTGGTCGCCTCTTCTTCCCTCTCCCTCCCTCTTTCTCTCCTTCCCTCTCTCCTCCTCTCTTTCCCTTTCCCTCCCACGGTCAGTCGGGCACTTCAGGTAGCTGGCGGCATTGTGCCCTCCTCTTCTTGGTGCTCAGGTGCGGTCCATTTTTTAGGATCCCTGCCAAGTATCTGTCTGAAAAGCTGGGCCCCATTTTATCTGTCAGAAAGAGCATCCTGAAGTTAGCTTTATATGTGGACAACTTGTTAAGAGATACAGTGAGGAAGCCAGCCAGTCTGTTTTGAAGATACATTGGCCAGAATAAGGCACAACCATCCATCATCATGCCCAAGTTTTACTATGATTACTGTGATACATACCTCACTCATGATTCTCCATCAGTGAGGAAGACACACTGCAGCGGGAGGAAACATAAGGAGAATGTGAGAGACTACTATCAGAAGTGGATGGAAGAACAAGCTCAGAGTCTGATTGATAAAACTATGATTCCACCTCCTCACCCTAGCATGATGGGCCCCCCTCCTCCTGGAATGATGCCTGTGGGGTCTCCTCCTGGCATGAGGATGCCCATAGGAGGCCATATGCCTATGATGCCTGGCCCTCCAATGATGAGGCCCCTTCCTCATCCCATGATGGTGCCCACTTACCCAGCAATGCCTAGACCAGACAGATAAGATGGAGAAAATTTAAAGAAACCCATTTCTCAGTTTTCTATTCTTTGTTCTATTTCACCAGAACATCATGGTACTGGGTCTCAGATGTGGGTTCCCCTCCCTTTCCCTTTCAAAATGTGGGCACTCTTTTATATCATTGTCACTTTCCCATGATCTCCCTCTCCCCCATTGTATCCCTCCTTCCCCTGTGATAAATAAGCACAGTGAAAAAAAAAAGTCAACATTAAAAAAAAAAGAAACTAGACATGGCAATTAATACACATTGTTCCACCGAAGGAGGTAGGTAAAAGATTACTGAAGAGTGCAACTGGGAAATAAGACATATGGACAATGGGGTATAGGAATCTATCTTGCCCTACAAGAAAAAGGAGGAGAAGGTGATAAGAGAAGGGAGGGGTGTGATAGAAGCAAAGGCAGATTGGGATAAGGGGTAATCAGAGTACACATTGTCTTTGGGTAGGTGGAGGGGAGAGATGAGGAGAAAATTTGGAACTCAAAATATTGTGGAAGTGAATGCTGAAAATTAAAATAATTTTTTTTAAAGAAAGGGTAAAAGGATGATCTGAGCTAAAAACCAGTGATGCTGCATATAGTGATGTCCAAAGCTGCTGCTTCAGCTCCGCTAAACTGAGCCTAATTTTTTGCTGTTCTCAAGAAGAAGAAGAGCTCAACTTTTAAATCCATTCATGAACATTTCCTTATATATTATTAAGAAAAGATAGTTGTCATCCAATTCCAGAAAAGTATACATTTTCCAGTCTTCTCAATGAAAGGAGACCACCCATATTCAAGCCATAAGGTTTGTTTATTCTATGAACTTCAAAAATGTTTTTGCTTAAAATATTCTGTGCCATAATATCTTTGATTTTCTTATGTTATTATTGGTTCCAAAATCCCCAGACTGTTTCAGCATTATCGTCACAGCTTATAGCAAGTAATTATGAAGGATTATTAACACTACAAGCAGCCCATCAGGACTTTTTCAGATTTATTGATGCTTAAACAAATCTTCAAGCCTTAGTGCATCTCTGTTGCAGAGAATAAACTAACAAGATAACAACCTCAATTTTCAGGCTAAATTATTAACCAGAAAGTGGGCCTGATAAAAGAGTAGAGGGAAATGGGAATCAAAGTTTAATAGGAAGTCAAAATATTGTGTAGATAATATTTTGGCTTCCCTCAAATGCAATCTAACACTAAACATTGAAATATACAAACACAACAATTCATCTGTAAAAAGAGATGAAGGACCACATCCTTTAATCTCATACGATTAATTAGGAGTTTTCCTGATTGACCTAAAGGAAGCCTGGTATAGTGGATAGAGAGCTGGCTTTGGAGACAGGAAGAAGACAACAAGTTAAACACTACCTCAAATCATTTTTTTTTTCATGTATCCCAGGGTAAGTCATGTAACTTCTCTACATTTCAGTTTCCTTATCTGGAAAATGAGGGAGATGGACTTACTGACTCTAAAACTATGATCATGCGACCCCCTCCCCCGCAACACACACAAGTGTGTGAGGAATGAGTGGGGCAACTTTTTCATCTAATGACACAGTTTCAAATTTGTATTTATTGAAGAAAATAAAGATTTTCAGAATATTGATCTTTAATCAGTCTTAGAAGAAACTCTGGTAGAATTATCATTATTCATCCCCAATCCTACTCTTTCAAAACAATCACAAAAATGCTCAAACCACAGCAGGGTTTAAAATATATAAACTATATAGTAACCTCTCAGAGTAGGCAAACTTAAAAATTCCAAAGAGTAAAAAGCTGTACCATCTCAGTCTTGGGAAAACTGATTTCATTGATATGCAGTTTCTTTCTAAAGAAAGAAATGCTTCTGAAATTTATAGTCTTAGATATATGCCTGGGAAACAGAGATTAAGGCACCTGCCTATGGTCATACATCTAGTAAATGTCCGAGCTAGACCTTGAACCCTGATTTTGTTTACCCCAGAGTTTTCCCCTTAAGCATTCCTTCATTATGTGTTTGTCCTTCATTGCCAAAGACCATGCCCTCAGAGAAATGATGATGTGACTTGCACTTGACTTTGTCTTTTTGAGTGAGGGATGGCTGTGCAGATCACCAGCCTCACTTCTCCTCCAGAGTCATAGGAATCTAGTGACCTTTCATATTGCCTTACAAGAAGAAAGAAAAACCTTATAGTTTTCTATTATTGTCTTTTTGTGGAAAATGGCATAAATTTATTCTATTGTTTTGCATTTTACATTAAGATGAACATGTCTGAATAGCTAATATATCAGCAAAACTCTCCGGAGATTCTACTTCTGGTATCATGAATATTTGCTGTTTGGAGGAGTTTTGTTTCAACAGTTTAATGTGCATATTCATAGAATAAGCACCCAGCACATTTAGGATTTCAAAATGAATAAAGATGTAGTCCAATACTGAGTCATAGTTGCAGGAAATCCTGTACAACTCCTCATGCTATTGCACTAAAGGTGGCCGTGTAGACTGGGCAAACTTTCCAGCCCACAAAATGCTCCTTTAGTGCTCACCACCTCCAATTAGTGTGCCAATTTTCATGAAACTAATCAATTCTAGTTTGATCATAAATTATCCTTCCTCTTTTCAGACTGCCAGATCTTCAAGGCAGGGATACATTTGTATTTATTCAGCACAATTCCAGAATTATACAGCATCTTATAAATAAATGATGTGAATTGGTTAAAAACAATGACAACAAAGAGCTATCTTATTTGTTAACATTACTTTTTAATTCCTGGCAGTGCATTTCAGTACACCTTGGGGGATGGGAGTTTATAGGGAGAGGAAAATATTAGAACTAACTTCTGTTTCTCTAGTGGGTTTCTTTCCTCTTGTTTTGTTTTTTCACTCTAGTCTAACTTTCCAGCCTTATGGCACTTCTACCTTCCTAGTCAAATTCAATTACTGAGTACCACTCCCTCTCCAAGATCTAGGTGTCTAGGCTATCCAACATACCTTAAGTGGGCATGACTTTTCTCTCATCTTCACCATCTGGATCCATCTAATCCTTCACAGTTGAACTTAGATGCCATGTTCTCCATGATTTCTTCATTGATCCACTCAGCTAGAACTGTTCTCTATCCTTCTTTGAGATATACAGGTTTCCATTCTTTGCCATTCTATATATTTAACCATTTTCTCATATAACATGGTTATTTATGTTCCTTTCTCACCCACAATTAAATTTTAAGTTTCCATAGTATGTAATTTTTCATCCTAGTAGCTCTAAGGTTCCCCATAGTACCTTATGTTTATGAGTTAACTTATTTGCTATAGTAGAAACACCTCTTTTAGGTAGGCTGGACTGATCTTTTAAAAAGTCAATAGGCCATTTGGTTTCCTTGCCACTTGAGGCAAGAAAGGACCCAGGCTATAACAAGTTGGAATAGGTTTTACCTGAGTTCCAACAATCCTATGCGAAATACCTTCCTGACTTAGCATTGTCAATTGCCAAGAGAGATACAGAGACCATGGGAAGCAGCCTTGTCACCTGAATTAATATCTTTTAACCTAAGAAATTATATCCTTTTAAATATAAATTGTTTTTACTACTATACTTTGTGGTTTGTAAGTGCCTCATTGCATTCTAGCCCCAAGCTTGAATCACCGGTTTAGTCTGAGTTAGGCTTTGACTGGAACACTTAGTGACCATATAAACAATAGGGATGCTGACGTTTCTGCAACGCTAATTTTAGGGGAGGGAATCTGTTCTGGTTAGGGAAAGTCAGAAACACCTATGCTATTAAAAGCCACTTAAAGTTTCAAAAACTTCAAAGGACAAAATATTTATCTGTCTACTTACTCTAAAATAGATATTTCTGCTTACTTGATTACCTTACTTTTTTCTCACTTGTTTGCTCTTTATATCAGTTGGGTATAGAGATAGAAATGCCTAAATGTGCAATTTTGAAGCATCTGTTTCTGTTACCTTATTACTCTCAGTAACCTGAGACAGTATTCAGGAAAAGGCTATTGTTTGTCCTTCATTTTTAAAGAGGATCTATAACATTAAGAAGGTGATGTCTTGACTTGCAAGTGAACTGGATTTAAGTGAAATAGGATTGTGCAAAATTACAGCCTCATTCTCTCCTATAGAACCATCTGGGTCCAGTGGCAAGGTATAGATCAGGATGACTTGAGATGGCCCCGGATGCAGTGGGAGACCTTGATTTTTTAAGGTAAGGTTTTCCCCAAGTCTCAGTTTGTCTGAGACAACACCCATTCAGTGATTAAGTTAGGTAAGAAGTGAGGTATAAGTTTTACTTACTCAAAAACAAGATCAATCTCTAAGGGGAAGACCTTCAGGATTTTTGGTCAGAACAGAAAATAATTGCTATTTATACTCACTCTGAGCCATCAAAACTTAAACAATGGCCTACAGAAGCTTGGGCTGGAATTTATTGGCCAATCAGTGAAAGCCAGAGTGATTTAGATTTAAGGAATACTCAAGTAGTTCCATTTGAATATCAATGGGTCTTACCAAAGACTGGTTTTTCCAGAGCTTTATTTCAAGAAATCCAATTTCCATTGGGTAGAGCCCTCACATGTAAGTGCATGATTCCTCATGTGGACCAAAGGAGGGAGGGAGGGAAGGAAGGAAGGAAAAAAGGGAGGAAGGAAGGAGTAACACTGTACAATTGCAACTGACCAGTTGGGTACCCAGTGCAACAGCTACTACTACTCATAAATTGTTGTTTGTCCTTCGTTTTCAAAGACAAACCAATGACATTCGGAGGGTGATTTCTTGATTTACAAGTGAATTGGATTTAAGTGAGGCAGGGCTGTTCAAAGACACCAGCTTCACTCTCTCTTGAAGAACTATCTGAGCCTAGTGACAGGATGTAGATCAAGATGACTGGAGATGGCCCTCAAGAAGAGTGCAACTGATGGTTAAGGAAAAGGAGTCAGGTCTACAAAAACGAACTTTTTTTCTTAAGCAGAGAAGACCAATTTTTAGATAAAGGTTTTGTTTTAGCCCTAATTCCCTTTATTTATTGTCAGATAACTGAAATTATAAAAGAGCTAAATATAACATCCTGTCAATTAATACTTGTTAAAATGCAAATGGAAAGATGTCTCTTTAAAATATTAGCAAATATTTCAGCCTAAAAGTTCATGGAAAATGGAAGAGCAATTAGATAAAAAAGAATGAAGAGACTTGCCCCTAAGTGGAGATCTCCAAAGGCCATGCTTTGTATTTTTATAATGCAAAACACAGGGCCTCACTAAAGTAGTTTGCTAACGTAGTGACATTTTAAAGTTTGTCTTTTGCACTACTGTTTTTCGTTTTATTGCTTGGAGCACATGAGCCTCATTATGGTCCAAAAATCTCTCTTTAACTTCTTTCATACTTATCTGTAACTAGGCTAGGATTCCTTTCCATAATCTCAGGAACTTTATTTTACAAAAATGCAAAGGCTCCTCATTGGGGCCAAAGTGAAGAGATTTTTTTCTCTTTTTTTCTCTTTTCTCACTTTTTCTCTTCTTTTTTTCTCTTTTTTTTTCCTCCCATCATGTCTTTGGCTAACATGTAAATCACCTCAAAACAAAAAGGGCTTTATGAGACTGGTAAATTTTGTTCTACAAAACTGCCTTTATTATTCATTCTTATCAATAACACTATCACTGCTCTCATTACACATAGAGGAGGCAATGTCACATGCAAGAATAATCTCCTATTTTTACCTGTCTTCCAAAATGTTTTTCATAGACCTCAGAAGAATAGAACCTAGCCTTACTATTCATGATTACAAGGAGGACGAGAAGAATTTTTTGCTTACCTTAGTCCTTTTAGAAACTATCTATGGTGCTTAAAGAGAGATTGTTAAAGAAATATCACAAAAATGGTATGAGAGGAGCAATATCTACTAAAGCTTTTGCCACAGAGCTGAGCTATTTTTTCTTTAACCTATAAGAGCTTTTGGTAAGACTACATTTGTCCAGGGGACTGAAACTTCATAGGATATAACAAAGTCAACCTGTGGGAAACCAGTACCCCTCAAGGTTAATGTCTCTGTCACCATCAAATGAGTTGCGTATCCATCTCATTCAATGTACCCATCTAACCCAATTTGTTTTTATATGGAGATAAGAGAGCTGAGAACTTACTCAAAGTGGTGCTTAGTATGTATACTTTCTGTGTGATTTTTAAGTAAACATTTTGTCAGGTCCTGTATAGTCAATTGATGTGTCATTATGTTGTAATTCCAAACCTAAACCACAAGACCGGCCTGAGACAAGCCTGTTCTAGACCATCTCAGCAAGACTGGATCTGAATGGTTAACTGGATCATGGTTAACATATGAGAAGGACAATGAATGCAAAGATTCAGGTAATCAGTTGCTTAAATAAAGTACTCTAGAATCCTATGAATTCTTGTCATACTATTATTAAGCAAGTTTCTTTTGGTTACATGCTATATGGTTTAGACTTGTTATTTTCTACAAATCCAAAGCCTGCAAAGCTGACCTAGCACAAGGCAGCCATGACTCAGAACAAAGGGACAATCAAAGACTGTGAAAATTCTAATAATAGCCAACTTCTCGAATTTTCCTGAGTCTTTATTCCTTAAATTCTTTTTTCCCTTCTCCCTCACAACTCATACATGACCTCCCTTTGTTTTGAGATCACTTTAATTGCCCAATTTAAACTTTTTGTGATTTTCTACCCAGTGAACAATTAACATAAATATAAATGAGCAAGACTCATTTGTGAATAGATTAATGGTTGTAGTAGTAGTAATACTGCAACTCCTCCTTTTCTATCATCCTGCCCCACTCCTCCCATGCAAGTCAAATTTTCCTTAAAAGGTTTTGGAACCATCCTTGAGATGGGAGCGAAGGTTCAGATTGCTCATGTCACTTTCTGGTGACCTGAGTGCAAAAGAATACAAGAAGCTCCATGCTCTCTCTGATATTTGGTGAACCACAATGGACAGGCTCTTCCTTTTGATATTTACTTGTTCTTTTCTTCATCCATTCATTTGGTAAACCTTTACTTATCATAATGCCAGGCATTGTGCTAGTGTTGGTGATAAAATGAAAGGTCAAAGACAGTCTCTGTTCTCAAGGAACTCATCATCTGATGGAGGAGACAACATGAAAATAACTTTATAAAAAGAAACTATACAGGATAAATTAGAAATAATTAGTAGGGGGGATGAATTAAAAGGGAATGGGAAAGACTTCTTACAGCATGTGGGATTTTAGCTGGGAATTGATGGAAGTCAGGGAATGCAGAAGGCAGAGATGAGGAAAGAGAGAGCATTCCAGCCCTGGGAGGACAGCTAGTTACAAAGATGGAAATTGGTAGATGAAGTGTCTTATTTTAGGAACAGTAAAGAGGTTCAATGTCACAGGATCAAAGAGTACAGCTTATGTGGTGAGCATAAGGTACAAAGATTTGGAAATGGAAGCATTCTCAGAAGATGGCAGAATAAAGCAGGAAGTTACTTGCTTCTTCTGAATTCCCCCATAAACAATATAAAATAATGCCTCAAAGTGACAGTTGAGAGTAGTGGGAATAATTGAAAGCTGAGGCAAAGGTGTCTGCTTAAGAAAACTTGGCAGGACATTAGGAAAAAACTGACCTCCTGACTTCAGGGAATAACAGCATTTGCAGGGACAGCGTTACAGGGAGCCTAGTTATGGCTCATGGCAGAGAGGAGTATCTGAAGTCAGGCCCCTTAGTTAGAGTTCAGAAAGAAATAGCACAATAACCTGAACCCTGAGATATTGTCTTCCATACCTGGGGACTAGAGACTGGCTTTAACAGAAAGTTAACAGAGGAGAAATAAGCAACTTAATAATAATAAATAATAATAGTAAAGGCAAAAGAGAAAGAACCACCCATAGATAATTACTATCCCTATAGAGAAGATCCGGGTTCAAATTTAGAAGAAGATAGTGAAGTTAAAACAACTACTTCTATCTCAAAGGAAAAGAAAAACACAAAATGGTCAAAATCCCAAAACACTTTTAGGAAGAGCTTTAAAAGGACTTTAAAAATCCATTGAGATATTGCAAACTTTTGAAGATCTCATGTCAAGAGGAAAATACTATAAGCAACTAAGAAAAAAATGAATACCTTGGTGCTATAGTCAAGATAACACAAGATTTAACAGTATCTATATTAAAAGACTGGAAATCATGTAATAATATATTCCAAAAAGAAAAGTAGCTGAGATGGCGACCAAGGCTAATTTACCTAGCAAAGCTGTGTGTTATCATGAATGAAAAAAATGAATATTTAATGAACTAAAGAACTTTCAGGTGTTTGTGAAGATAGGACCAGAACTAAAGGGAAAATTTGACTTACTAGTTTCAGGATAAACATAAAAAGCCATAGAAATAGGAAACATTAAAGACAAATTATAAAGGACTTAATAAATTTGAATTCTTTACTTCTTGTGTGGGAAAATGTTATCTGTAACTCTTAAGACTGCTATCATTGGATAGCTTGAAAGGTTATGCATAGGTAGAAGGCTTGTGGTTGACTTGAGCATGATGAGATGATCCTAAAAAAATAAAATTGGGTAGATAGAAGTAAAGTGGAGCAGTTATCTTATACAAACAAGGCATGAAAGAAAGAACTGTTACAATGAAGGCAGGAGCGGGGAGAAGGCTGGTAGTATTTGAACCTCATTCTCATCAGAACTGGGTTAAAGAGAAAATAGCAAATATATTTAGAAGGGTATAAATATTTTAATTTACTGAACAAAAGCAGGGTGAGGGGACAGGATAAGGTAGGGATTCTTAGAAGGGGTACAGACTTAATTAAAAGGGATAAACAGAGAAACTATATTATATACGATGGATAATGAAGTAATATCAACATTACACATACATACACCAAATGCTATAGGATCCAGATTTTTAAAGGAAAAACTACAATACATAGCAAAACTTTTTACTGGGGGATTTCAATCTTCTCCTTTCAGAACTAGATAAAATCTAACCAAAAAAATAAATAAGGAAGAAGTAGACATAAGTAGACTTAGATAAACTAGATATGATAGTGATCTGGAGAGAACTGAATGGGAATAGAAAGGAATACACCTTTTCTTTTTCTCAGTGATAAATGCACCTTTACAGAAATTGACCATATGTTAGGGCATAAAATCTTTATAGTTAAAAGCAGAAAATAAGAAATATTAAGTGCGTCCTTTTCAGATCATAATGCAATAAAATTATATTTAGTCAGGGGCTATGGGAACACAGATCCCAAATTAAGTTGGGATTAAGTAACCCAATCTTTAAAGAATGAATGAGTTAAAGAATAAGTCATAAAAAACAACAAATAATTTCATTAAATAGAATGACAATAATGAAACAACATGTCAAAACCTATGGGTTGCAAGAAAAACAGTAATCAGAGAAAAGATTACATCTCTAAATGCTTATATCAGCAAAACAGAGAAGTCCAATGAATTTGGGTGTGTAAATAGAAAAAAAAAACCTAGAAAAAGAATAAATTAAAAATCCCAGATTAAACATCAAATTGGAAATCCTAAAAGCTAAAGGTGAAATTAATATAATTAAATGTAAGAAAACTATTGAATTAATAAAGAAAACTAGAAACTGACTTTATGGGGAAAAACAACAAAATAGAAAAGTCATTGGTTAATATAATGAAAGAGAAAGAAAGAAAGAGAGAGAGAGAGAGAAAGAGAGAGAGGCAGAGACAGAGACAGAGAGAGAGAAGAAAGCCAAATTATATAAAAAATGAAAAGTGTGACTATATCAATAATGAATATGAAATCAAATCAATTATTAACAATTATTTTGCCCAATTTTATGCCAACACATTTAACAGTTTAAATGAAATGGAAGACTACTTAATAAAAATATAAACTGCCTAGATTAACAGAAGATAAAATAGAAAATCTTAATAAACCTATTGGAGAAAGAAAGAACAGGTCATAAATGAGTTGTTTAAGAAAAAAGCATCAGATTTACAACTGAATTCTACCAAACAGTTAAAAATTAATTACTTTGAAGATTAAATAATTTGGAATAATAAGCAAATATCTTTTATGAAGCATAGTGTTGATACCTAAAATAGGTAAAGCAAGAATAGAGAAAGAAAATTATAGAACACTTTTGTTAATGCATATGGATGCAAAAATTCTAAATAAAAAACTAACCAAGAGAATACAGCAGTATATTACAAAGATTATACATTATAACCAAGTGAGATTTATACCAGGGATGCAGGGATAGTTTAGCATAAAGAAAACTATTAACATAATTGATTATATCAAAAATAAAATAAACAAAAGCATATGATTATATCAATCGATGCAAAGAAAACTTTTGACAAAAATTATACTAATTCCTGTTTAAGAAAACACTCAAAAGCATAGATACAAATGGATTTTTCTTTAAAATGATAAGAAGCATCTGTCTATAGTTAACAACAACCATTATTTGTTTTTATTTTTTTATAAGTTGATTTATTTATTTTTAGTTTTCAACATTCATTTCCATAAGTTTAAATTTTCTCCCCTTCCCCAAGATGGCATGCAATCTGATATAGGCTCTACATATACATTCTTATTAAACATATTTTCACATTAATGATGTTGTACAGAAGAATTAGAAAAAAAAATGACAAAGAAACCATGATAAAGAAAAGCAAAAGAAAACAGAGAAAGAAAATAGTCTGTTTTACTCTGTATTCAGACTCCATAGTTCTTTCTCTGGATGTGGATGGCATTCTCCATCATGACTCCTTTGGAATTGTTTTAGATCCTTGCATTGCTGAGAAGGACTAAATCTATCAAAGTCAGTCATTTCACACTGTGGTTGTTACTGTGTACAATGTTCTCCTGGTTCTGCTCACTTCTTTCAGTATCAGCTTGTATAAGTCTTTCCACATTTTCTGAAGTGTGCCTGTTCATCATTTCTTATAGCACAATAGTATTCCATTCATATACCACAACTTGTTCAGTCATTTCACAATTTATGGACATCCCCCTCAATTTCCAATACTTGGTCACCACAAAAAGAGCTATCATAAATATTTTTGTACATGTGAGGGCTTTTCTCATTTTTGTAATCTCTTTGGGATACAGCCCTAGAAGTGGTATTGCTGGATTAAAGGGTATGCAGATTTTTATGACCCTTTGAGCATAGTACCAAATTGCTCTCCAGAATGGTTGGATCAGCTCACAACTCCACAATAACAAGCATTATTTGTAATGGGAATAAGCTAGAAGCCTTCCCAATCAGGAGTGAAAGAAGGATGTCCATTATCACCAATATTATTCAATATTTTATTGGAAATGCTAGTGATAGCAATAAGAAGAAGAAAAAGGAATTAAATCAGAATGGGCTATGAGGTAATAAAACTATTTCTCTTTGCAGATGATATGCTGATATAATTGGAAAATCCTAGAAATTCTACTAAAAAGTTAGGTAAAATAAATAATAATTTTAGCAAAATATAAAATAAACCCACTCAAATCATCAATATTTCTATATATCACCAAAAACCCTGACAGAAGAAATAATAAGGGATGCCCTATTTAAAGAAATTGTAGACTGTATAAAATATCTGGGAGTATACCTGCCCAGACAAACCTAGAAACTACATGAATATAACTATAAAATACTTTTTATACAAATAAAGTTAGCCTTAAATCATTAGAGAAATATTAATTGTTCATGGGTGGAAAGAGCCAATATAATAAAAATGAAAACTCTACTTAAGATAGTCTACTTATACAATGTCATCTCATTAAATTACAAACAAGAAAATTTATTGAGCTAGGAAAAAATTCATTTGGAACAACAGAAGAGCAAGAGTAAGAAAGGAAGTAATGAAACACTAAATAAAGGAGGTTTGGTATTATCAGATATTGAGCTTTTTTATAAGGCAGTAATTATTAAAACTATCTAATATGTACTAAGAAATAAAAAGGTGGATAAGTGGAACAAAGGAGACTTACAAGACACAGTTGTAAATGACTAAGTAACCCTGTATTCAACAAATGTAAAGATTCAAGTTTTTGGGATAAGGATACACTATTTGTCAAAAATTGTTGGGAAAATTGGAAAACAGTCTGACAGAAATTGGGTAGAGATCAATATCTTATACCATTTACCAAGATAAGATCAAAGTGGATATGTGACCTAGCTATAAAGAGAGATATCATAAGAAAACTAGAACGTAAAGCACATTACCTATTAGAGTTATGGATAGATGAAGAATTCATGAATAAGCAAGAGATAGAGAGTATAGTAAAACATCAAAGGATAATTTTGATTATGTTCAACTAAAAGATTTTGTACAAATAAAACCAATAGAGCCAAAGTTTTAAGGAAAGGAGAAAATTGGAAAATATTTTTATATATAATTTCTCAGACAAAGAAAGCTTATCACACAAATATGTAGAGAACCTTGTCAAATTTATAAAAAATATGAGTCATTTCTCAATTGATAAATGGTCAAAAAAATGAACAGGGAGTTTTTCAATGAAGAAATCAAAACTATATATAGTCATATAAAATGCACTAGAGTCACATATATGACTACATATAGTCATATAAAATGATTAGAGAAATGTAAATTAAAACAACTTTGAGATATCATCTCACACCTATCAGCTTGACTAAAATGATAGAAGGGGAAAATGATAAAAGTTGGAGGGGATGAGGAAAAATTAGGGTAATAATACACTGTTGGTAGAACTGTGAACTGATACAACCATTTGAAGAACTATATGGAATTATACCCCAAAAGTTATAAAGCTGTGTATAAAACTTTGACGTAGCAACACCACCATTCCTAAGGTGAAAAGGGAAAAAGGAGAAGCTATAGTTCTAAAATATTTATAGCAACTATCTTTGTGGTGGTAAAGAACTGGGAACTGAGAGGGTGCCTATTAATACAATAGGAGAATGGCTAAACAAGTCATGGTATATGGTTGTGGTGGAATACTGCTGCGCTGTATGGAATGAAGAGCTGGTTTATTTTAGAGAAAATGTAGAAATACTTGCATGAAATAATTAAGAGTGAAATGACCAGAGTCAAGAGAATGTTGTATACATACAGTAAGAGTAACACTATTCTAAGAACAACTATGAATGACCAAGTTATTCTGAGGACTATACATATTCAAGTCAACTATAAAGGATCTACGAAGGAAGATGTTATCCACCTTCAGAGAAAGAAGTGATAAGCAGAAATATGCATAATATGATTTTTTTTTATATATGTATGTGGTAGAGAATTCCAAACTCATATTGGTCTGATCAGACACGGTCAGAGACAATGAAACTTGAGTTTATCATGGTGATGTCATTTTGTTCTTCTTCGAGAACCATACACATATACTCATACATACACACACACACACGTGTGTGTCAGTGTGCTTATGTCTGTGTCCATGTTAAATAGTGTCCTGTAACAGTGCAGGGTTGAGAGGGAGGAAGGGAGAAAGAAGTTTGGAATTTAAAATATAATTTAAAAAAAAGATTGGAAAGGTGATTTGCCAGGCATGTTATAAAGGACCTTTTGACAGCAAACAGACTTTAATATTTTATCCTGGGAGTGATAGAGAGCCGCTTCAGGAGATCATTTTCATGTTTGAGTGGAATATGAATTGGAGTAGGGAAAGACTTGTGACAGGGAGACCAACTAGCAGGTTGTTGCAAATAGACCATGCATAATGTTGAGGGCTTGCACCAGAATGATAACAGTGTTAGAGTAGAAAAGAGGTGATATTTAAGAGATGTGATGAAAGTGAAACTGACAGGACTTAGCATCAGAGTAGATATGGAGGATGAAAAAAAAGCAAAAGGTCAAAGATGAAACCTAGGTGACCTAGCCTAGGCTAGATTGAGAAATGTGTGATATTCTGGACAGTAAAAGAGAAGTTTGGAAGGCGGAGGTTAAGTTTTAGGAAGAAAGATGATGAGTTCAGTTTGGACATGTTGAGTTAATGTTAATATACAGATAAATGTCTGTGTGTATATACACACATGTGTGTAATGTATACATATTCATGCACACATATCAATGTTCATATGTATGTGTATATATACATATGATCTACATACATATGCACATATCTGTATATATACATAAATATATCTATATATATACATACATGTAGACATTGATCATAGTCAATCAATAAACTTTTAGTTAGCATCCACTATGTAAAAAAATATTATTCTATGTGCTGGGGACACAAAGAAAGGCAAAAAACAGTCTCTGACATCAAGGGGCTCCAATCTAATAGAGAAAGACAACATATAAATAGAAGCTGAAAGGGGGTGGAATGATGAAATCCTACAGCTGGGTGGAAAATAATGAGATATCTGCATTGTTAACCTCTCTTGAATAAGGGAACTGGGGAGAGCTTTCTGATATTCACCCTATGCCCTCTCTGATCAGGAAGGTACCGCAGGAACAGGGAATACTGAGAAAGTATGAGTTTTAGAATTGAGGTGATCTTGCAGGATGATGAGATTATGGATATTATGATGCCAGGTAAGCATAAACATGGAAAATTAAGAGATATCTGTCCTGGTTGTCCTTCTTAAATTGTGGATCTGTTAGAGAGATCTCTGACACTGAAAATTGATACTTTTTCTATGATGTTCAAATAAGTTTTGCATACTCTGCTGTCTTGACCCATAAATGGTCTTTATTCCTCAACAAAGCTTAAGGGTTCCATTGAGATCTCCAATATTGACTGACTTTGTGCTCTAGAGAATGGGCTGCCTATTTTTTTAAATCCCAATAACTACTTCAAAATGTGAGATAAACTTTTTACAATTCTCCCTTGGAATGGTGAGGTGAAGACCCTCTCTTCTGGAGTAACATCTACCTCAGTCATGAGAAGAATTTTTATTTGGATAATGTATTATTTTTTTAGTTATTAGTATCAGTATTATTAGTAATAGTTTTTTTTTAATTATTTAATTGAGATCAGGAAAGATGTCAGAGGGTCTTTAACAAGATCTTTGAGAGGCAGTATGAGGTAGTCTTCAAGATCTATATTGAAAATCAAGAAGGAAGATTCAGTTCTCACTTCTGAGGCATGCTAGCTACATGACCCTGGGCAAGTCATTTATCTTTGCATTGGTCTAGAAAATTCTCCAAGACTATAAGTTGTAAAACAGGTTCCCACCTGCATTGGCAAAGGGAATTTCCTGTACCAATAACTAATTCAGTACTTCTCCTAGTGTAAAATACAGTATTTTACTTTAAAAAAAATAATTTATTTTTGTCACATTTTAAGTCCCCAACTATCTCTCTCCCTCTCTCCATCCTCATTAGAGAAGGCCATCATTTGTCATGGGTGTGTAAATATATGTAAAACCATACTATGCATACTTTTATTTATCAGTTCTTTCTCTGGAGGTGGATACCATCTTCCTTCATAGATCCTTAGTAGCTGATTTGAGCATTTATAATACTCAAAATAATTTAGCCATTCACAGTTGTTCTTAGAATAGTATTGTCACTGTATACAACTTTCTCTTGGCTTGGTTTGTTTCACTCTTCATTGTTTCATACAAGTCTTTCCATGTTGTTCTAAAATCAGCTAGCTCATCACTTACTATAGCGCAATAATATTCCATCACAATCATACACCACAACTTGTTTAGCCATTTTTCAATTGACGGGCATCCCCTCAATTTTCAGTTCTTTGTCACCTAAATATTTTAGAACCTATAAGTCCTTTTCTTTTTTCCCTTATCACTTTGGGAAACAGACTTAATGGTGGCATTGCTGGGTCAAAGTTTCATAATTATTTGGACATAATTCTAGAATATTCTTCAAAATGGTTGGATCAGTTCACAGTTCACCAGCAGGGTATTAATATCCCAGTTTTTCCACATCCCCTTCAATATCTGTGAATTCACAGTATTGTTGATTGACCAAATATCTGAAACAAATTCAAAGGAACATTGTCATTTTGGTTGAAAGGTAGTCAACTAATTCTAGTTTTTCTTTGCTCCTAAAGCAGAAGTTACTGAATCCTGACCATATAAGTATGGACTGTGAAGCTTTGTTCTCATCATATGCTAAATAAAATTGTCCTTCATCATACCTAAATCTTACTTATTTGTACCTAACCACATCTAAGATATCTTACAATACTTCTAGATTCAAGGACCAAGTCTAAGACTTGGACAAAGAGCCTTCCTTTAATCTCTGAAAGTAGATCAGGCATCTGAACAGAAAGAGATAAGAAGGATGTTCATCCACTCTTGCGAATCATTGAATAGGAACTATATCTTGAGTCTGGTAATTTTCAATCAAAAAAAAAATGAAGACCTTGATTGCTCTAGTCAATTTAAAAATGGGTGAGGTTTTTCTCTATAGGAAGAAATAAAATGAATAGTCACTACAGTGCAGAAGGGGAAGTCCCCATATATCATGGAAATGTTCAAATAGGTGTGTTAAAAGTATCTAGCTTGGTGGTTTTAAAAAGCCCTTTTGTGGGAAGGAACTTTTAATTTCATTTAACAATTTAAAATGGGCGAAATTGCCTTTAGAGATAAAATATGCCCAAGTTTAGTGGTCTTAACTAGATGTGATTTAGTTGATGCCTTCTTTCTGATAACTTACATTGCTCTTGTTTAGGAAAACATATTTTATTATTTGAAGATTGTTTTTTATTTATACATAAGAACATAAACTGCACAGGTTATTTGGAAAGAGATAAGAATCTTGAATATTGCGGTTTGAGATATTTAACTACAATTTTAAATTGCTAGGCAAGCAGCCTTAAAGGGAAATTTTTTTAAAGCATATAGCACTTATCAACTACTATAGAAAGGTGAATGATTTTTTTTTAATTTTCACCTAAGAGCATAGACCACGGTATTTGAAAACTCAAATTAATATTCTATATTATAAAAGGCTACATGATCACTATAGAATTATATATTTCCATGTGAGCCTATTTGAACAATTCTTCCCTGTATATTCTTGAGAGATAGAGATACAGAAAAGACTCTTGGTAATTCAGATCTGGCACAACTGTGAAAAGCTAATTCATTTTAGTCTTATTTAGTCGCAACAGAACTGTATCTTCGGAAATATTTAAGATGAACTTTTAAATTGCAATAAATTATATTATTTCCTTGTTTATTCAAAGATTATGGATTGAACAATGATATGAAAGATATTGACCTCTACTTAGATTATCAATGTAAAAAGCATCATTTTGTAATAAACTTATAATAATATCTTAGCAGTGAAACTACAATACTTCCTGTTAATGTGGTAAGTAAGCATTTCTGTGACCTAGAGAAGTGATTCTATGCCTATATTAGCCTGCATTGAATTTTGGATAAAGACACAATCAGTTTATATTCAATGTTATTTTATTTGGCCATATTAAAATAAAAGTGAACTGGGTACCAGTATCTAGAGTATGTGCCCTTTTTAGCACAGGATAAGGAACCTAATTATATTCTTTATTAACCTAAAAAAAGTATGTTTTCACAAGTAATCTTCAGTAAATAAGGTTACCTAACTTTCTGAAAAAGTTGAAAGGGATTTTTTAAAATGTCATTTAGCTTTGTGATGCTTGACTCTGTCATTTTAGGTAGGCTACTTGATATTCCGTGGCAATGAAGATTGCACAATGTTGCCTGTTGTATGGGATGATGAGAAAATGAGTAACCTGATGTTCCTTGAGGTTTAAAGAAAACTATCAGAATTTTAGCTCTGTAACATGTGACATTCACCATACCACATATTTAAATGTTCTTTCACTTGTTCACATTCATTGCTTAATTAAGAACATGACCAAAGAGGAGAGGTATTGAAACTTTTAAAATAATAATTAGGTAACTTGTAGAGACTTAGTTTTGATTGCTATTATACTCTAACATGAATCGGAGAATGACTGATATATAAGTACATAACCTTTCAGATCTCTTGTTTATGCAAGCAATGCAAAATAACAAAATACTCTTAAACCTTTGATACATGTTTTTCAACTACTTTGAGATATTAATTTTGCATATTAAGGAGTAGAATAGCCATTCCATGCCATAGAAAAGCATTCAAAAACTACTCAGGGAAAAGACCCCATCAGGTACCCCAGACTACCAGGACTCCTGTTAAATGCTTGTGGTCCTTCAACATTAGATCTACAGATCTAGCTGCAATAATGCCTTTCTTGTTAGGACTTGTGTTCATCCTTCATTTTCAAAGAGGACTATGACATCAGAGAAATGATGACACGACTTGCACTTGACTTTGTTTTGAGTGAGTGAGGGCTATGCAAGGTCACCAGTCTCACTTTCTCCTCTTGAACCATCTGGATTCAGTGACCAGATATTCATCAGGATGACTGGAATGGGCCCAGGATGCAAGGGGAGACCTTGGCCTTTTTAGGCTAAGGCCTTTTCAAGTACTCAAAGAGAGGTAATGCCCACTCAGTGAATAGGCGTCTTTAAAAGGTAGTCAAAGTCCCTTTAACAGAAAAGAAAAAAAATAGATAAATCATGCTGGGTGGGGCAGGAGCCTCAGGGTTGTTGTTTCAAAGAGGAAGTGTTACTATGGACATTCATTGTCAGCCAGGAGTGTCCAAAAACAGCCATTGAGTGGAGGTTGGACAAGGACTTAGTATTACTTCAGAATGTTATTTTGACAAACACATTTTTAAAAGTACATTCAAAGAACTTGGATAGAGCAAGCAAATAGGAATATGGGAAGGTTATCGGAGGAATACTCTATAATCAAAGTAATGTAAGAAAAATTAATCAAAGGGAAAATAGTCAATTAAAAGAGGAAGGGATAAAATAAACAGTTATAGTAAAAATCAAGACTTTAAATATGGGTGGATGAAATAACCTAATTAAAAAAAGAGAGAGTAAAAGAATAGAGAAGGAAGTAAACCTCAACAATTTTCTGTATGCAAAAAAAATTTATAAAAATAGCAGAAACATAAAATGAAAATGAAATTTTGGAACAAAATTTACTATATACTTTGCTATTTATTCTGTTGAATCCAATTTTTCTTGAGCCCAAGGCTCATAGTACACCAGGCCCTTCTATTCTCCACTATCTCTCAAAGTCTGTACAAGTTCATTAAACTACCTATCCATGTCCTCCTCTGCCATCTCCTTTTCCTTTTGCCTTCAATCTTTCCCAACATCTATGTCTTTTCCACTGAGTCTTGACTTCTCCCAATATTTAAGCTTCAGCTTTAGCATTTGATCTTCCAGTAAATAACTTGAATTAATTTCTTTAAATATTGAATTATTTGATCTCGTTTTCTAGTACCACAATTTTGAAGACTCAATTCTACGGCATGCAGCTTTCCTTATGGAAATTATTGTAGCAATTATTATTATTATAGCAATGTTATTGCAATTTTATAGCATATATAATTTTTTGTTGGTAAGGTGATGTGTGTTCTTTTTAGTGTGGCATTCAGATTCCTTCAAGGAGAAAGCACCTTGCTATAGTCAATATCTGCAGTGATCTTTGAGCCCACGAATATAAAATTTGTCACTGCATTTATTTCTTCTCTCTTTCTACCAGTAAGGGATGGGACCAATTGCCAAGATCTTAGAGCTTTATTTTTTTAAAACTTCAACCCAGCGTTTACACTCTTTTCTTTAAACCTCAAGAAGTTTTGAAGTTCTTCACTTTTTTCCATCAGAATAATAGTCTGCTTGTGTGTTGATATTTTTCCTGGAAACCTTAATTTCAGCTTTTGATTCATCTAGGCTGGCACTTCACATAATGTATTCTGCCTGTAAATTAAATAAGATAACAACATATAGCCTTTTGATACTCCTTTTCCAATCTTAAACCAATTCCATATTTGATTCTAGATGTTGCTTCTTGGCCCATGGTGGGTATCTTAGGAGACATGTAAGATTATCTGGTACTCCCATATCTTTGAGGACTTGGCCCATTTTTTGGGGATCCACATAATCAAATGCTTTAGTGTAGTTCATGAAGCAGAAGTAAATGTTTTTTTTTTCTGAAACTCCCTTGTTTTCTCCATAATACAGCAAATGTTGGCAATTTGGTCTCTAGTTCCTTTGCCTCTTTGAAAACCCATCCATTCACTATTGCTCTATAAGAAATAATGAGCAGGCAGATTTCAGAAAAACCTGGTCTTGCATGAACTGATGCAGAGTGAAGTGAGCAGAACTGGGAGAACATTACCACACCAGTATGGTTATTAGTGATTTTAGTATCTTTTTATGTATATTATTTTTGTTTAATTGGCACCTTTTCTTGCTCTCTTCTGCTTTTGTTAAGTCCCTATCATTTCTATCTTTTGTCATGTCTGTTTTTCCATGAAACATTCCCTTGATATTTCTAATTTTCTTGGAGACATCCTTGGAATTTCTTGTATTGTTTTCTTCTATTTCTTTGAAGTCCTCATTTCAGTAAACCTTCTTAAAAATTTTAGATAAGGCAGTGATTTAGGAGGGGTTTACTATGAACTAGGTGAATCTGATAAAAAAGGGGTAGAGTTTATTTATTAAGACAAAACAAAAATTGAAATTCATAATATTGCTTAGCAGAAATATATTCTGTATTATTGCACCAATATTATTACTATCCCTGTGCATACACCAAATAGCATAGTGTAAATTCATAAAGGAAAAGTTACTTAAATGCAAAAAGAAATCTATAGAAAAAAATTGAAGAAGAGATTTCTCTTCTCAGATTTGGAAAAAAAACACTAAAGAAAAAGGAATATAGAGAACTGGATAAACTGTTGAAGAATTTAGAGTTTAAATAAAATCTTCTAAGTGGCATTACTTAAAAAAATACATGTTTCTCTACACCAAGTGGTAATTTTACAAAATAGAGCATATGTTAGGGAACAGAGAAATTATAAATAAGAGTAAAAAATACTAAAGATATTATTCAGTCTTTAATGCGATGAAAGTAGCAATCAATATAAGTAACTGTGATGGCAATCAAAATAGGATCTTTTGCTGTTTTTTCTTAGTATAATCAATTGCCTCTGATTGAATCTTGCCTTTATCAGTCAAGAGTCTTCACTAGGAGAAAAGTATAGAAAAAAGAGTTTCTTTAACTAGAAACAGTGTGTGTACTTGTATTGTTAACATGATTGAAGATCTTCCCCCTCCATTGATGGGCCTGCCCGTTTGTGGGAACTTTAGGGAGTTGTTTTGTAGGAAGTTCTCAGACACCTTTTGTTCTTTCTATTAAGGCACTGGGTCAAAGGGTTGTGATGCCCTCTGACTCTAAAAATAGTATAAATACTCTGAGTTGAGGTTTTACTTTGTGGCACAGTTTTTGGTAAGAAGGTTTGAGTGCCAGATGAGGACTCTGGGAAGTGCTAAGTAGCCCCCTGACTTTGAAAACCCAGATGTCATGCGTCTCTCTCTGTGGTAAGGATGGTCAGACATTTGGGGTCCAATTGTCTATTGAATTCAAGTAGAGGAAGCCATGTCTGTTGATCTTCGGATTTCTCTATATTTTCTTTGAAATTCAGGGTGCTGACTCCCTAATGATGCATGTACTTGGTTAAAGGAAAGATACACATGCTTGATTAAGATGATTGTTAATCCCTTGAAAGTTGCTTTTCTTTTACGAATGCAGATCTAACAATCTGTTGTAGTAGGACCCCTGTGTATGTTGGGGTGCACAGTAACAGAGATTGTAGATCTAAATACACAACTTACAATAGCATTTTTGTCTTCAGAGGTACTGGAATTTTTTAATTTTTTAATTAGCACTTACATAGTAGTATATAGCAGTTGAAACAAAAACTGTTTTCATAGCTGCTGTCTACCAATTTCCATGGCCTTGCTGAGGCACATAGAAGGGAAAGGAGGTGTCCTGGTACTGGAATCTGACTACTCTACCATCCTGGATTGCAAGACCTCCTGTCGGTTTCCTGAGGTGGGGTTTCCTGCTGACTTGATGGGATGCTTCCTGTCCTTCATTATTCCCCTTTAACCTGAATGAGATGGAACTTTCCTGTCAACTTTCCAAATTTCTTGGTCTAAAAGATTGATTCACCACATCTTATAGCTGTTTCTTCTGTTCCAGGACTTGGTTTTTAATTGTTTTCAGGTGAATATGGGAGATTTATGGTGATTTTCTGCTTCCTCCATAATCTTGGCTCTAATTTTTTGCCTATTTTTCAAAATAATTCATATAATATTGAAATTAATTTTCCTCTAAATTTTGGTAGAATTCACTTGTAAATCCATCTAGCCCTGGGAATTTTTCATAGAAAGTTCATTGATGGATGGTTCAATTTCTTTTTATGAGATTGGATTCTTTATGTATTCTTTTTCTTTTTCTGTTAATCTGGGTAATTTATACTTTTGTAAATTCACATATATTTGGGCAAAATATCTCCTAATAAATTATTTAACTGAATCATCATGGGCAGTGAGTTCACTCTTTTAATTTTTGATACTGATAATTTGATATTCTTTTAAAAAATAAAATTAACCAATATTTTATTTCTATTTTCCCCATAAAACCAGCTTCTGGTTTTATTTATTTTTTCAATGATCTTCTTGCTTCAAATTTTATTACTCTCCCTGTAATTTTCAGGATTTCCAATTTGGTGTTTAACTAGGGATTTTACAGTTGATTTTTAAAAATTGTACACCCAATTCATCGATCTTTTCTGTCTCAGTTGTGTTGTGATAAGTGTTTAGAGATATAAAATTTCCCCTATTTACTGCAATGATTGCATCCCATAAATTTTGGTATGTTTTCTCAGTGTTATCCTTCTCTTTAATGAAATTATTGATTGTTTCTATGATTTGTTCTTTAACTCACTCATTGTTTAGGATTAGATTATTTAGTTTCCATTTTTTTAATCTATCTTTCCATGGCCCTTTATTGAATGAAATAAAATTGAATTATGATCTGAAAAGGATGTATTTAATATTTCTGACTTTTTCTATTTGATTGTGAGTTTTTATTCCTTAATACATGATCAATTTTTGTGTAGTTCTATGTTCTCCTGAGAAAAATGTATTTCCTTTCTAGCCCTATTCAATTTTCTTTCCCGAAGTCTATTACATATAACTTTTCTAAAATTTTTTACCTTCCTTACCTTCTTTCATGTTTATTTTTTGGTTAGATTTACCTAGTTGTGAAAGGATAAATATGAAGTCTCTCTGTAGTATAGTTTTACTATATATTTCCTCCCATAACTCATTAATTTTTTCTTTAAATTTTTGGATGCTATACCATTTGCTACATATATGTTTGTTTTGTGCTATATTACTTTGTTTTTTATGGTTCATTTTAGCAAGATGTAGTTCCTTTACTTATCTCTTTTAAGTAGATCTATTTTTCCTTTTGCTTTGTCAGAAGTAATTGCCACTCCTCTTCTTTTATTTCAGCTGAAAAATAAGGGATTCTGCTGCAGTCCTTTGTCATGTGTGTGTGTGCTTCAAATATCTTTCTTGTAAACAATATATTCTGCCACCTACTTCCATTTTATGGGTGAGTTCATTCCATTCACATTCATAATTATAATTATGAACTGTGTATTTCCTTCTATCCTAGTTTTTTCTCTCTCTTTTCACACTGTACTTCCTCACCATTGTTTTGCTTTTAACCCGTGGCTCTCCCAATGAGCCCTCCATTTTCTCAATCTTTTATCCCTTTTCTTTTTTCCTCTCCTTTTCTAATTTGCTACAGAGTAAGATAGATTGTATTACAATCTGAGCATGTATAATGTTTCCTTTTTGAACGACTTTCAATGACAGTAAAGTTTAAGTGATGGTTACTCTCCCATTGTTCCCTCCATTTTTATGTCTTTCAAAGCTCTTCATGTGAGATAATTTTCTCCATTCTCTCTCCCTTTTCCTTCTTCTCCCACTGCAATCCTCTTTCTCCTTCCCTTGTTTTTTGATATCTTCCTATCAAGTGAACTGATACTAGCAGCCTCCATCTATATATACTCCTTCTTATTGCCTTAATAGTGATGCAGCTAAGAGTATACAAGTATCATCTTCCTGTGCAAGGCTGTGAACAGTTTTATTTTATTGAATCTCATGTTTTCTCTTTCTTGTTTACCTTTTCATAATTCTCTTGTGTTTTGTATGTGTAAGTCAAATTCAGTCAAATTCAAAGTCAATAATTCAGTCATGTCTTTCCATCAGGGATGCTTGGTATTTAATTTTGCTAGGTAGGTGATTATTAATTGCAATTCTATCTCTGTTGTATTTCAAGCTCTGTAATCACATAATGTAGAAGCTGCTAAATCTTATATCTCCATGACATTTGAAATGTATTTTTTGGCTGTTGGCAGTGTCTTCTCCTTGGGCTGGGAACTTTGGAATTTGACTATAATATTCTTGGAAGTTTGCATATTGGGATCTCTGTCTAGAAGTGATTGGTGGAGTCTTTCATTTTCTACTTTGGGCAGCCAGGTTGTGCAGTGGATAAAGAACCAGTGCAGGAGTCAGGAGGACCTGAGTTCAAATCTCACCTCAGACACTTGACACTCACTAGTTGTATGACCTCGGTCAAGTCATTTAACCCCAATTGCCTCATCCTGAGTCATCTCCTGTCATCTTGATGAATATCTTATTACTGGGTAGCTCTGGAGGAGAAGTGAGGCTAGTGACTGTGCAGCCCTCCCTCTCTCAAAACAAAGTCAAGTGCAAGTAACGTCATCATTTCTCTGACCTTCTTTTGATCTCTGTCTTTTTTGGCATGATTTCTGGTTCTATGATATCAAGGTAACTTTCCTTGATAATTTCTTAAAATATGGTATCCAGGCACTTTTTTTTTTAAATCATGCCTTTCAAGTAATCCAGTAATTCTGAAATTACCTCTCCCAGATCTTTATTTTACATCAGATGTTTTTCCACTGAAGTATTTCACATTTGTTCTTTTTTATTCTTTTCCTTCTTTTTA
>CM053772.1:102595764-102621794 GCA_028658325.1 Potorous gilbertii | reverse complement strand
TTTGACTAAAGAAAGGGATAAAATGCACACTCATTTTGGTATGAAAAACTATCTTACAATACAGGAAAGTGTGGGAGAAGGAGATAAGCAGGGTGGGGGGGATGATGGAAGGGAGGGTAATGGAAGGAGGGAGCAATTTGAAGTCAACACTCTTGGGGAGGGACAGGATCAAGAGAGAATAGAAACAATGGGGGGCAGGATAGGATGGAGAGAAATATACGTTGTCTTACACAACATGACTATTATGGAAGTCATTTGCAAAACTACACAGATATGGCCTATATTGAATTGCCTGCCTTACTAAAGAAAATGGGTGGGGAGGGAGGGATGGGGAGAAGTTGGAACTCAAAGTTTTAGGAATAACTGTCAAGTATTGTTCTTGCTACTACGAAATAAGAAATACAGGTAATAGGGAACAGAAAGTTATCTGGCCCTACAGGACAAAAGAGAAGATGGGGACAAGAGAAGGGAGGGATTATAGAAGAGAGGGCAGAATGGTGATAAGGGAAATAAGAATGCTCAGTGTACTGGGGTGGGTGGAGGGGACAAATGGGGAGAAAATTTTGGAACCGAAAATTTTGTGAAAATGAATGTACAAATTAAATAAATAAATTTATATTAAAAAGAAGAAAGGAAGAGCACAGAGCAGATGAAGGTGGACTCTACAGCTCTAAGGAGATGCAAGGAACGGGTGTCACCTCCATCCCATAAGACAAGAAGAAAGATGTTGAACTGAGAGGTGAGTATCAGGGAACAGACAAGTCCTACTTTCGGTAGAGTGTGCTAATTCAAGGGATGAGCCAGACTGAATTGGAGCGTAAGAACAGAGGGAGTAAATAAATGAATGAATGCAAAAAAAAGAAATTTATCAAGGAAACTGTCTTGATATTCTAGAACTAGAGGGTAAAATAGATATTGAAAGAATTCACTGATCACTTCCTAAAAGGAATTCCACAAGGAAAACTCCTAGGAATATTATAGTCAAATACCAGAGATCCCAGATCAAGGAGAAAATATCGCAAACAGCCAGAAAGCAACAATTTTAGTATTATGGAAATACAATCAGGATAACCTTAGATCTAGTAGCATGTACATTAATGGATCAGGTGGCTTGGAATATGATATTCCAGAAGTTAAAGGAGCTAGGATTAAAACCAAGAATCAACTACCCAACAAAACTAAGTGTAATACTTCAGGGGGAAAATGTTCATTCAATGAAATAGAGGACTTCCAAGAATTCTTGATGAAAAGACCAGAGCTGAATAGAAAATCTGACTTTCAAACACATGAATCAAGAGAAGCATGAGAATGTAAACAGGAAAGAGAAATCATAAGGGACTTACTAAAGTTGAACTGTTTGCATTCTTAAATGGAAAGACAATATTTGTAATTGTTGAGATATTATTAGGGTACTTGGAAGGATTTTATATATACAGATAGAGGGCATAAGGTGAGTTGAATTTGAAAGGATGATATCCAAAAAAGCAAATTTAAGGAATGAGAAAGGAATATATTGGGAGAAGAAAGAGAGAAATAGAATGGAATAAATTACCTCTCACATAAAAGAGGCAAGAAAAAACTTTTTCAATGGAAGGGAAGAGGGGGACAAGTGAGAGGGAAAGAGTGAACCTTACTCTCATTGGATATATTATAAAGAAAGAATAACATGCCCACTCAATTTGGTATGAAAACCTCTCTTACTCTACAGGAAAGTGGGGGAGAAGGGGATAAGAACAGGTTGGAGGATGATGTAAAAGAGGAGAAATTAAAGTAGAGGGTAATTAAAAATGAACAGTTTTGAAGAGAGACAGGTTGAGAAGAGAGACTAGAATAAATGGGGAGCAGGATAGGATGGGGGAAATAAAATTTTTCACAACATGACTATTATGGAAGTATTTTACATGACTGCACATGTATAATCTATATTGAATTGTTTGTCTTCTCAGGGAGGGTGTGTAGGTGAGGAGGGAGAGAGAGAAGTTGGAATTCATAGTTTTAAAAGCAAACTTAAAAAATTATTTTTATGTGCAACTGGGAAATAAGACACATAGGCAATGGGGTATAGCAATTTATCTTTGCCTACAAGAAAATAGAGGGCAAGGGTTAAGAGAAAGGAGAGGTGTGATGGAAGGGTAAATTGGGATATAGGGTAATCTGAATGCACTCTGTCTTGGAATGGGTGGAGGGGAGAGAAGGGGAGAAAATTTGGAACTCAAAATTTTGTGGAAGTGAATGTGAAAACTAAAAATAAATTAATTTAAAAAAGAAATAGAACAATGAATCAATTTCCCTTGCAAAATATAGCAATATTAAGTAAAACCCACTGAAACAAAATTTTCTGATGTCATTATCCATTATTCAAAATAATTTCAGAGATCATCTGATCCAAATGTACAGGAATCCTTTCCTTAAAATACCCAACATGTGTAATTCCATGGTTTACCTACATGTACCTAGTGAGAGGGAACCAAGTCTAACACAGTTTCTCTGAAACTTCTACCTATTATCTTAGCTTTTAATATATGCTTGTTGAATTGAATCGTAATGTACTGATGAGTCATGTTTTACAAAGAAGATGTACTCTAGAAATTTGTATGTAAATTGAATAACTGATCGTTTAATATTTTAAATGTCCTAAGGGAGACTGATTGCTATTTACTTTCAAAAAAGAGTCTTTTATAAGGGAGTATTCATCTATAAATTTATAAATTCTTATTTTTATATACTGGGTTTGCTTAAAAACCAAAGCATTAAATATAACATTTTGGGCTTGAAAGCATGGATGCATATTTTAAGGTAACTAACCTGTAAGCAGGTTAAAACATATGCTTTGGGAAAATGAATCAATAAATACTTGCTGGTGGAACTCTCAGGGAATAAGGGAAAACATAGCAAGTCTAATCCGTAGTTGAAATGTTTCTACCAAACATTTTATAAATAACTGAGCCAAACCCTGCACTAAAATATCATACTTTACCCACATCTGCAAAATGCATGTGACTATGTACAGGGAATCGTGGGCAAATAATTCTACACAAATCAGTCAGCTATTTAAGAACTGTCTAATTTTCTGAGAGTTTTGGTATCTTATATTTTCTAAGGTATTTCTCTTTTTTTGGGTCTGTTCTCAGTTTTGTTGGTATAAAACTTTTCTTTAACTTGTATGTAATTTTTTTCTTTTGGTTTTGATATGATTTTGCCTTGCTGATATTTTATTTTACTGTGATTTTTTTGCTTTCTTCTTTTTAACTAGACTAGCTAAGGATTTTTATTAGTCTCTTCTATTTTAAAGGGAATTATTTTTTTGTACAAATTTTTAAACATTGTTTTAAAAAAATCAAGTTTTAGATTCTTTCCATGCAGCCTCTTCCCTACTTATTGAGAAGGCAAGCAATATAACACTTATTATACCTGTGAAATAACACAAGGCATATTTTTATATTAGCCATGTTGCAAAAAAGAAAAAAAAACAAGGAAAAATGTGCTTCAATCTGCACTCTATGGTTTTTCTCCCTAAAGGTGAAGATCATATTTCATTATCTATCTTTTAGAATTGTCTTGGATCATTGCATTGATTAAAGTACTTAAGCCTTTCAAAGATGATCATTGTTACAAAATTGCTGTCATAGTTTATAATGACATCTTATGCAACTACACTTTGTATCAGTTCAGATAATTCTTCCCAGGTCATCCTGAAACTATTCCACTTATTTTTTCTTATAGCACAGTAGAATTATATCAAATTTTAAAGAACCAGTCTTTAGTTTTACTTATTACCTTTCTGCTGTTTTTTCTTATAGCACAGTAGAATTATATCAAATTTTAAAGAACCAGTCTTTAGTTTTACTTATTACCTTTCTGCTGTTTTTTTGTTTCCAATTTATCTATTTCTCCTGTATTTTAAAATATTTCCTCTTTTGTGTTTAGATTTCTTCATTTGATGAATTTCTAGTGTGTTCCAATGTATATTAAATTCATTAAACTTTTCTTTATTTTGTTAACAAATATTAGAAAAGAAATGATTTATCCCCAATGACTGCTTAATCTACATCCTAAAAATTTTGGTTGGTTTTTTCATTATTATTGTTTTCTTGTGCATAGTTATTATCAACTTTTAAGACATTTTTTTTACTACTTTTAACTTAGTTATTATTTAGTCTTTATTTGTGTCCATATCTTTTCTTTGAGTTTCCTGACCCAATTACTATTTTTTATTGTGTTTTGTTCTATAAAAATTGTATTAACTATTTCTGTCTTTTTATATTTGTTTGTAGTAATATATCTATGTTCTAGTCCATAGTCAAATTTTGTAAAAATTCTATCTGGTGTTGAAAAATATGTATATTCTTTTTCTGTCCCAGTTAGAAGAGTTCATAAGTCTTTTAACTCCAGTTTCTTCAGCAATTTATACACATTCATGTATTCCTTTTGTTCCTCTATCTCTTACACTAATTCAAAAACTGTTAAGGAGATTTTGAAGTTTCCTGTTACTATTGTGTTAATGTCTCTATTTTCTCACAGGTCAATGTTTCCTTTATGAATTTGAATGCTAAGATATTTGGATCATACAAGGCTTTTTTTCTTCTTCCTGATATTGGTTTATTGTCTTTGTTTCCATTAAATACAATATAATTTCTTTGTTTATTCATTTTTTCTCTTTGAATGTTTTTGTTTGTCACATAGCATGATTGCAATTCCACTTCTTTTAATTCACTGCATCATAATTATTTTTATGTCCCTTAAGTTTCATTTTGTGTATATATGTTTTGTTGATGTGTTTCTTACAAGTACCAGATTGTAGGGTTTTGTTTTCTTATTCAGTCTGTCACTTTTTCATTTTATTGGGTTGTTTAATCCATTATATTTAGTTACTTGAGTTAGACTTTTATTTTTCTCCATCTCTAATATTGCTTTATTCAAGCACATTTTGCTGCACCTACCTTTTGCTGCAAACACAGTTCTATGTTTCTTCAGTCTTCCTGTAGCTCAGATAATACTTTCTTTATGAATTTAGACAATAAGGTATTTGGAGCATAGAATTGCTGCTTTAACAGATATCAGTTTATTGTCTGTGATTCTTTTACTTATAATGACTGGAGATGACCCATGATGCACCTTGACTACCTGCATAGACTTTGGCCTAAAGGGGCCAAGTTCTCCCAGTGCATCCTGGATCATCTCCAGTCATCCTGATGAATATCAGGCCACTAGATTCAGATGACACCGGAGAAGAACTGAGTCTGGTGACCTTGCACAGCCCTCCATTACTCAAAACAAAGTCAAGCACAAATCATGTCATTATTTCTCTGATGGCATGGTCTTCTTTGACAATAAAGGTCAAATACAATTACTTGTAATATTTTTTGTTTATCTTTTTCTTTGAATATTTTTGCTTTGGCACATAAAATGATTGAAATTCTTCTTTTTTTAAGTTACTTGATGTGTAGTAATTATTTTGTCTCCTAAGTTTTATCTTGCTTATGCCTTTGTTTTTATAAATGTGTTTCTTATAAGCACCAGTTTATAGGGTTTTGTTTTCTTATCCAGTTTGTCACTTTTTCATTTTATTGGATTGCTTAATCCATTCATACTTAAAGTAATGAGTTAGATTTATATTTTCCCCCATCTGTGTCTTTTTTTTTCTGTGTAATTTTTTTTTCAAGTTTCCCCCATCTGTGTCTTTTTTTTTTCTGTGTAATTTTTTTTTCAAGTTGCAACTTTTTCTCCACTTCTGCTATAAACACAATACTATGTTTCTTCAGTTACTTTATCCTAATCTTTTTAAAGGTAATTCTGTTCTCATTGTCTTCTCGCCTCACCCTGATCCTCTCTGCTCATTTGTTGTGCTTTTTTCTTTGGGATTTTATTTATTATGTCCTTTTTCTCTCCTGCTTTTATCTGGTTATGTAATTCCACATCTTATTCTTTCCCTTTCAGTAAAGCCTCTTTCCTTTCAACTTTTAATTAGTATTTTTTAGTTTGTTTTAATTCCTTTCCTAAAAAGGATTTTTCTTACTCTCCTTGTTACCCATCTTTTCTGAGTCTGTTCATTGATTCACGATCCATACAATTACCTTGTCTCATTATTTTCTTTGTATTCCTCATGCAATCAAAGAATTCAAGATACTCATTCTAGGTTCTTCCCTCCAGATTCTTTGTACCTAGAGGGTACCCACATTGTCAGACTTGTAGGGCTGACTTCTCCCATTTTCCATTGTGCTTCACTCACACAACAATGCCATTTATAACAAATATCAGAGAAGACACTTTCCCATGGTGGGATCCATCCTTCACATTCCTAATTATGTAGCCCACCATTGATCTATGTCCTCCCTTAGTTATTCCTCCTCCACCCACGTATCTGCCTCAAAATCTCCTCCTTCCACTTCCCCAGGTGCCAATTGTCCCTAGGAACTCTAACTTTCTTCCACCCTCCTGGGGTAGGATAAACAGATTTCTCAAGCACCAAATATCTATCTCAACATTCCCATGTTCCTTCACATATCATCCCTCTTCATCTATAGGAACATTCATCTATGAAACTCCCTCCCACTATCCAAGTAAGGACTATTTTCTTTCCTTTCCTTTTCTGTCTTTCCTCCATCTTCCTCATCCATTTCCTTATAGCTTTTTCTATTTCTAATACAACAGGGGCCACATCTTCTTCTCATAGCTAGCTCTTGATTTCATCCTAGAACATGACACACTCCCCCCTATCCTGTTGGTCCTTTCTTCCACTTCATTACCTTCCCACATTGTAAAATAGTCCCACAAAAGACATTCATTTTCCTGTAGGGAGTAGATCACCACCTTTTGTCCATAATACCCCTGCCTACCTCTTCACTGTTACTGCATCAGTCTTCTGACTTTTCTCATCTCCTTAGATACATTGATGAAGAAATTTCGTATTGCTCTTTCTGCTGTCATTTTGTCACTTTCTTTCCTAGATTCGTTAATTCTTCCTTCATTTCCATTGCTTGTGGTGCTCAAGAAACAAATAATCTTTTCAGTTCTGGTTTTCTTTTTAAAAAAGATTCAAATTCCTTTTTTGTTTTTGAATAATAACCTTTTCACCTTAAATTCATATTCACAATGTAGGTCATCTTGAGCTACAGCTTGTCCTCTATTGTACTTTGAAACACATTATTCCATTCCATTCTATATTTTCTTGAGGTTTCAGGAAAATCTTGTGTCAATTGGATTTTCTTTCCTTTGTATTTGAAGGTCTTTCTCTTTATCACCTATAAAACTTATTTCTGAATTGGATTGTTACTTTTAACCACTATGAATCTTAGAATTTGTAGACTTTGTTTTATTTTATGTTTTTCTGGAAGTGATCTATGAATTCTTTCATTTGGCATTCCATTCTCTATGTACAGAAGTTCTGGACAGTTTCTTTTCATTATTTCTTTCATTGTAGTGATAAGGCCTTATTCTATTAGAGACCAAAGGATCTAAGAGATAATATGATTTTAAGGAGAAGAGACAGACAAGATGTGAGAGTGACAAAGGCAATATGTGGTACAGAGTGCTGGACTTATCACAGACTTATCCTTTCCAAGCTAAATATTAACATTCATCAAAAGTGCTGTCCCCAAGGCAAAATGACTACCAGAAGAATTAATGTCAACAAATTAGAGCTCTCCTCTGAGCATGAAGAGTTGGCTGTTGACTTGGAGGGAAAGTTGAGCCATCACACAGTTGGCAACAGTGGAGCATAAAAGGATGGGCAGAGTTCAGAGATTTGGTGTATAACACTGCATTTGCTCATCGGGGTCAGAACACTCACAAACACCAAGACTTGTTTGATGAAAATGATGGGGAAATTCAGAAGCTGCTAAATGAAAAACAAGAACTCCACAGGATTTACCAGTAGGATAGTTCATCTACCTCTAAGAAGGCGGCACTTAATTCTATCAAAATCAAAGTATAAGCAAAGCATAGAGAGATACAGGATTCCTGACTCAGTAAGAAGGAAGTTGAAATTCAGTTTTTTGATGATAATAACAATCTAAAGCACTTTTATGATTCCCCAAAAGCTATTTCTGGACCAAAAACCTATGGTACATCATAAGCATTCACTGATGATGGAGCCACATTGATTAGTGGTAAGGATATGGTCCTAGAGAGACGGGCTGAACACTTCCATAGTGTTCTCAACAGACCATCATCAATCAATGTTGAGATCATTGATCATTTACCTCAGGTTGAAGTCAATCCCTCCTTAGTTGAATTTCCAACTGAAGAAGAGGTTTGAGGGCCATTAGTCTCCCTTCATGTGGCAAAGCATCTGGTGATGATTCTATTCCAGTTGAGATTTACAAGGCAGGTGGACCATTGCTCACATGAAAACTAATTGAAATTTTCCAGGTTATATGGCAAGAGGAGGTTATCCCCCAAGAATTTAAGGATGCCTCCATTGTCCATCTCTATAAGGATAAGGGAATAGATTGTCCTGTGACAATCACAGGGGGAATCTCTCTCTTAGTCATTGCCAGAAAAATTCTTGCTAGCATCCTTCTTAATAGGCTAATCTTTCACCTGGAAGATGTTCATATACCTAAGAGCCAATGTGGCTTCAGAAAGAGCTGAGGAACATTCAATATGGTGTTTGTTGCCCGGCAACTCCAGGGGAAATGCCAGGAGCAGAACAGAGGTCTGTACACAACGTTTGTAGAGCTTACTGAGGCCTTTGACACTGTTAGTCATAAAGGCTTATGGACAATTATGTCAAAATTTGGTTGCTTGGAGAAGTTCCTAAATATTGTATGTCAATTTCATGATGACATGTTTGCCCAGGTTCTGGATAATGGACAAAGCTCTCGTGCCTTCCCAGTAACCAGTGGAGTGAAACAGGGCGGTATGCTTGCTCCCATGCTTTTTAGCATGATGTTTTCAGCTGTACTGACAAATGCTTTCAATGAGGATGAACACAGCATCAAGGTCAACTACAGTACTGATGGTAAGTTCTTCAATTTGAAAAGCTACAAGCCAAGACCAAAGTGGAGGGAGTGTTGGTGCATGATTTTCTGTTTGCAGATGATTGCACACTCAATGCAGCCTCTGAAGCTTAGATGCAATAAAGTATGGATCAATTCTCTGCTGCCTGTGCTAATATTGACCTAATAATTAACACCAGGTGCTTCATCAGCCACCACCACACCATCTATATGTGGAACCATCAGTTACAACAATGGAGAAGTTTTGAATCCTGTGGATAAGTTCATTTACCTTGGTAGTGTACTTTCCAAGGATATTCACATAGACAATGGGGTTGATGCACGCATTGCTAGAGCTAGCTCAGTGTTTGGGAGGCTTGGAAGAAAAGTTTGGGAGAGAAGAGGTATTAGACTGACAACCAAACTGAAGGTCTACAAAGATGCTGTTTTGACCCCATTGTGGTATGCCTGTGAAACATGGACAGTCTACCAGCACTATGTCAGGAAACTGAATCACTTCCATTTGAACTGTCTGAGAAAAATTCTGAAGATCACTTGGCAGGGTAAGGTACCAGACACTGAGGTTCTTCCTCAAACTAAACTGCCAAACATTCAAACTATGCTTCAAAGAGTGCAACTCTGATGAACTAGCCATGTTGTTTGGATGCCAGATGTACGCTTGCCAAAAAGATTATTTTATGGAAAACTTGCATGGACCAGGTGATCACATGGTGGCCACAAGAAATGATACAAAGATACTCTAAAAGTCTCTCTCAAGAACTTTGGATTTGACTCTGCCACATGGGAGACACTGGCACAGGACCATTTAGCTTGGAGTGCCCACATCAGAGAGACTGCTGTGCTCTATGAGGAAAGCAGAATTGAGACAGCACAAAGTAAACATAGGATGCAAAAATTTAGAGTATCTACCCCAAATATTCACATGGACTATTTGTGCCCAACTTATGGTAGAGCATTATGAGCTCATATTGGTCTGATCAGCCACAGTTAGACACACTGAAATTTCACTTTGTCATGGTGATATTATTTTGGTCCTCTTTGAGAATGAAGGACAACAGCCAACGAACCAATATTTAGTAAAACAATACAAATAATTAAATGTATATGTATGGAAGGAACATATTGGTATAGAAGAAATATATATAGTATACATATATACATATATATAACCTTTTATATATCTATAGAAGAAATAATAGTCAACAGGGAATATATCTATCTACTTTTAGTAACTTCTTATAAAATCCATTTCTACATAAAAGGAATTATTGGTTTTGTATTCTTCTACCCTTGTATGAGACAATTGTAACAGAAAAATGGGGAAAGATCCTTTCAGGAAAAAAAGCAAGAGTAGAGACAGATACAGAGATGGACACATAGACATAGATATAGTTATGTCCATACCTACACATATACACATATATGCATTGGTACACATATTCGTGTGTATGCATGCACGCATGCATGTAAACATGCATTATACATGCATATTTTCATATATCAGGATAACATTGAATAGTAGCTTATACCAACCCATCTATAAAGGTTTTTGTGTATGTGTATGTAGGTGTATGTTCAAGTTTGTAATTGAGTTTGTAATTCATAAATCTATGTATAAATTTAAATACATTTAAAGTACACATAAAAACATTTTAAGAACAAATTTGTATATATGTAAATGTATATATTTATGTATGTATATATCATTTTTGTTTACTTTTACCAATACAAACTTTAGGCTTTGTCTTTATATTATATAAAATGTGTTTTAAATTCATTCAAAAAGGTGTGCATACAGTCTTTGTAAATAATGGTATTTAAATATATTCATATGTCCATAGGCACATACAGATAGCCATATATTATATTGATATACATACATGCAAATGTGCACATATATGGCATGCACACATATTTATGTGTATGTATATGGGTTTGTGTACACACACACACACACACACACACACACACACACCCATACAGATGGCATAGTTGATCAAGTCTGCCTTGGGGTCAAAAACTATGATGTTTCATTCAAGTTCTATCTCTACACATACTAACTATGTGACATGGACAAGTCACTTAATCTCTCAGTGAACCCAGGCAATACTCTAGCACCATCATTTACAGAGGAGTCACCATTTGGCCTTGATCAAGGCAGTTTATTTATCCAATCTGGTAGTTCCACATATGATTGAATTTACTAATCTAATCTCTATCACATATATACAGTTATCTATGTTGCAAAAGAATGGTCATGTGTTATTAGTTTAAAATTATTCTCTCTATATTAAAAAATACAATGTACCTTGCCATATGCTTAGTAGAACATAAAGCAATTGTATATGAAAGCATGATTTCACATTTTAAAATTTACTTTAAAAAAAGTGTAGCATAAAATTGCTCATTTTCAAGTATCCAGCTTGCCTGTACTTTCGAATTTTCTTCTGTTCTCTTCTGTGGCATGTATGTATGTATGTATGTGGATGTGGATGTATACATACATATACAAGTCTATTTATATACACATATATGTACTTATATACACATGATGCATATAAAAACATGTATCAATAGACACACACACATATATATATGTACATACAAGTACACATACATACTTATATACTCATATTTTTCAACAGTCCTTATTTTTTTGGAAGAAGGAAGGGGCAAATTCTCTAGTCTTAATTAAAAATAGAGAGGAAATAAACAGTCAAACAAAGCAAATCCAGTGACTATGTCTAAAAATGTTTGATTCTTTCTTCATTTTGAGTCCATATCCTCTATATAAAAATGCTCTCTGAAAAGATGCTTTGTTCAGAGTTCTTGTCTTAAATTTATTTTTCTTTATGATGATGTCATTATATCAATAATTCTCCTTGTTCTACTCCACTATGCATCACTTTGTACTACCCAAGGTTCTCTGAAATTTTCTATGTCATTATTTTTTAATGGTACAATAACAATCCATTATATTTATACATAACACCCTGTTACAATAGTGATCTCATTTTAAGCCTAAGGGGTAATTTAATAGTCCCTAAGGTTCACTTTATTCTTTCCTCTCTGACTTTAGGTAAATTACTTTAGATGAAAGGTTTTGAGTTCAACCAGGGCTTTTAAAGTTTTTTAAAACCTGGTCCCCTCTTACTTTTCCTTATATCTTACCACCCTTTAGTCTGTGAACTGGGGACACAGCCCTCCTTGCTGACTAAATTTTCACTGGCTGTTCTCCATGCCTGGAATTCTCTCCTGCATCTCCAACTCTTGACTTCCTTGACTTCTTTCAAGTCAAAGCTAAAATTCTGTTTTCTAAAAGAGGATTTTCTTGATCTTCCTTAATGTTATTATCTTTCCTCTGAAAACATCTCCAACTTATCCTGTTATATATCTTGTTTGTACAGTTGTTTGCATGTTGTCTCTCCCATTAGTCTGTGAGAGCAGGGACTATTTTTTTTTAACTTTTCTTATCACCAGTGCTTAACCAGTCTCTGCTACATAAAAAAAGCTTAATAAATGGGTATTGACTAACTGAATTCCTTGATATCTCTCTTCTCTACCACAGCACATTTTGCAATTTGCTTCTTAAAGATATAATGCCATTGTCTCCTGAGAAAGAACTGATGGAGTCTGAATATAGATTGAAGCATACTATCCGGGCAAGTCACTTTACCACTTCAGTATCTTTGCTAAGAAAACACCAGATGAAGTCACAAGGAGTCAGACGTGACTCAAAATGACTGAACAATAATGACAAATACTTATATTCATGATTACACATTCATATCTGTGCTTGTACATTTATACAGAGAGCATATACAGGATATGAAGATATATGCATATATCAAGTATCTCTAATGTGATGCAAAGTGATTGATTTATAAAAGTTGTGTTAATACACAACTATATTTGAACAAATATTCTTTTCGTCATTTCTTAGAAGTTATTTCTCTTTACATTTATGCATAGATGAATATGCAAGCAGTTTACATTTGTGTATTTAAATATTATATACTTGCAAACATGGGAACATACTGCTAGATATTCACAGATATATGTATGTATGTATGTGTGTTTCTTCATATTATTAACATCATATCTCTACCTCTATAAATACCTGAAACATAGAGCATGATTATTTATAAAAGTGTGTACATGCAGAAACATGTATATATACATGTATATGTATATATACATACATACATATATATACACACATATATATGTTTAAAACAAATATCCATTTTCAGGTTCTAGCTGAAGAGAAGTAACCTCATACTTTCTAAATGAAGCAAGTTCTCTCTCTTATGATTATTATACAAGTGGGGAGAGCACCACTGATAACTATTACATTACTCTTTTATTTCATATGACAGGAAGGCTATTGTCAACCTCTCCCTCAGGTTATTATATTACGCAAAATTTAATGTGAGTAAAAAAAAAATACTGTGCTTTTCAGTTTTTCTTTTAAGAAAGACAATGACTACAATAACTTAAACCGGGAGGTTCTAGGCCACAGGGGTGGGAACCTGAGGTCTTGAGCTCGTAAGTTCCCACCCCCAATCTAGGGTTTGAGGAATAGGAATTATTTTGAGTTAAAATCTTATAACCTATACCTGAAAGGAAAACCACATGCAAATCTATCTTTATAACCCTGAAAGCAGACCTCAGTTATTGTTGAGGATTTCAATCCCTTTAAAATAAACATAAATCTTAACTTAATATTTCATATAGCACAATGTTTACCTTAAAGAGTTAAATGAGCATTAAAAATTTTTAGGATTTCAAGTCTTAGGACTTTAAAAGTTTGCTGACCTAACTTAGCTAGTTGTCCTTCATTTTCAAAGGGAAAAAAATGACACCACTATGTTAGAGTCAAATTTCAGTGTGTCTGACTTTGGTTGATTGGACCAATATAACTTGGAATACACTGCCACTGGTTGGGCACAAATAGCCTATGTGAACATTTAGAGTGGATTCTATAAATTTGTACATTTGTGTTTCTTCAGAGCTCCTTCAATTCTGCTTTGCTCATAGGAATACAGTACTTTCTTTAATGTAGATATGCCATGCTGGAAGTCCTTTGTCAGTGTCTCCCATGTTTCACAATGAATTTGAAAATTCTTCAAATAGACCTTGATATTGCCCTTGTATCAGTTCTTCTGACCACCAGGGAAAGGCTTACCCTGTGTGAGTTCTCAATAAAACAGTCTTTTAAGCAAGCCTACATTTGGTATTTGAACAACATGGCCAGACCATTGTAGGCCATGACCAGACCTTTGAAACTTCCCAAATCCTGAGCTAGCTCTGGCAATGCATGTGTCAACTTCATTATCAATGTGTCAAGCCCTGGAAAGTATATTGCCAATGTAAGGGAACTTAGCCACCCTATTCAAAACTTCTGCATTTGTTGTAACCAATAGTTCCATGTATAAATGGTATAGCTCTGGCTGGTGAAGCACCTGTGTTTTTTTGGTGTTAATTGTTAGGCCAAAGTTAGCACAAGCAGCAGAGAATCAATCCAAAAAGCAGAATTGGCCAAATGGAAAAGAAGATCCAGAAGTTCACTGAAGAAACTAATTTCTTCAAGATTAGAATGGAGCAAATGGAAGCTGACTTTATGAGAAATCAAGAAGTTATAAAACAGAACCAAAAGAATGAAAAAATAGAAAATGTAAAATATATCATTGGAAAAACCATTGACTTGGAAATAGATCCAGAAGAGAGAATTTAAAAATTATTGGACTACCTGAAAGGCATAATAATAATAAAAAGAGCCTAGACAACATCTTTCAAGTAATTGTCAAAGAAAAACGCCCTGATATTCTAGAACTAGAGGGATAAAAAGAAATTGAAAGAAACCACTAGTCACCTCCTGAAAGAAATATCAAAAGGAAAACTATGAATATTGTAACCAAATTCCAGAATTCCTAGGACAAGAAGAAATTATTGCAATCAGCCAGAAAGAAACAATTCAAGTATTGTGGAAACACAAGGTCTAACAGCTTCTACATTAAGGGATAGAAGGACTCAGAATATGATTTTCTGGAGGTCAGAGAAACTAGGATTAAAACCAAAAATCACCTATCCAACAAAAAGGAGTATAATCCTCTAGGGGAAAAATGGATATTCAATGAAATAGATGACTTTCAATCATTCTTGACGAAAAGATCAGAGCTGAATAGAAAATTTGACTTTCAAATATAAGAATCAAGAGAAGTATGAAAAAGACAAACAGGAAAGAAAAATCACAAGATACTTAATAAAGTTGAAGTATTTACCTTCCTACATAGAAAGATCATATTTGTAACTCATGAAACCTTTTGCAGGATTAGGGTAGTTGGAGGAGAAAGAGAGAGAGAGAGAGAGAGAGAGAGAGAGAGAGAGAGAGAGAGAGAGAGAGAGCACATGGGGGAGGTGAATATGATGGGATGATATCCAAAAGTAAAATGAAGGGGTGAGAGAGGAATATGTTGGGAGAAGGAGAGATAGAATGGGATAAATTATCTCACATAAAAGAGGAAAAATAGTTTCCCATTGGAGGGGAAGAAGAGGGAGATGAGAAGGAGTGAGTGAACCTAACTCTTATTGGATTTGGCTTAAGGAGGGAATAATATACACACGCAATTGGTAGATTACCCTACAGAAAAGTAGAAGGGAAGAGGATAATGGAGTGATAATAGAAGGGAGGGTAGAATGGGCGATGGAGTAGTCAGAAGCAAACACTTTTGAAAAGGGACAGGATCAAAGGAGAAAATAGAGTAAGTATGAGAACAGATAGGATGGAGGGAAATCTAGTTAGTCTTTCACAACATGACTATTATGGAAGTGTTTTTCATAATTACACATGTATAACCCATATTTAATTGTTTGCCTTCTCAATGAGGGTAGGTGGAGAGGAAAGAAGATAGAGAATTTGGAGCACAAAGTTTAAAAAAATAAATTGTTTGTACACGCAACTGGGAAATAAGATGTACAGGCAATGGGGTATAGAAATCTGTCTTGCCCATCAAGAAAGTGAAAGGGAAGGGGATGGGAGTAGTGATGAAAGGAAGGGTAGACTGGGGGATGGGCTAATCAGAATGCATGCCATCTGGGATGGGGGAAGGGGAGAGATGGGGAGAAAATTTGGAGCTCAAAATGTTATGAAAATGACTGTTGAAAACTAAAAATAATTAATTAATAATTGAGTGTAATGAAAGAAAAAAGTATGGGAGCAAGTACACAGGCTTGCTTTACTCCATTAGAGACTGGGGAAGCATAAAGGCATTGTCAATTCTAGAACCTAAGAAAATATATTGTCACTAAACTGATGTACAATACTGAAGAACTTCTCTGGAGTACTCAATTTTGTCATAATTTCCCATAAATCCTCATGATTGAAAGCCTTGGTCAGTTTGTTGAGCATTGTGTACAGACCTCTGTTACTGACATTTCCCCTGGAGTTATTTGGCAGCACATACCACATGAACTGTTCCTCAATCCTTTCTGAAGTCTGACTCTCAGGTAGATGACTATCTTCCGGGAGAAATATCAGTCTGTTAAAGAGGAATCTGGTAAGACTTCATAAGAAAGTCACCATTGTTGTCAGAGGACAATTTGTTTCTTTTATAGAGAGGAACAATGGAGGCATCCTTGAATTCCTGGGGGAATAAGCTCCCCTTGCTATATAACTCAGAACATTTCAGTGAGTTTTTGTATGAGCAATGAACACCTTGCCTTATAAATATTAGCTGCAATAGAATCAGCACCAGTTGCTTTGCCACAGGAGAGGAGCCTAATGACATTTATAATTTCTTCAATTGGGAATTTGGCTAAAGAGGGATTGACTTTAACCTCAGCATTTGATAGCTTCAGCATTGATTAGTGATAGTCTGTTGAGAATACTATGGAAGTATTTATGCCATTTCTGCATGGTCATGTTGATAGAATCCTAATAAAGCTACCCCCATCATTCTAGCTTCTTTATAGGCCCCACTGAACAGCAAGCCCACTGCCCCTACCTAGTCACTCACTCCCACCCCAACTCAATATCCTAACTTCTTCATATATGTCTCACTGCTCACTAGAACATCAAGTGTGTCCATAAACTCATATTTCTCATAGAACAGCAGGCATATCTGTGTGATGGGATCCCATTTGTTGCCTCTAGCTAACCAGTACCCCTAGGCCCATTCTTCATATTTCCCACAGAAACAGCAGGTGTGCCTATGCACTAAACCAAAACCACATCTATCTAGTCTTAGACAGCACCACAATACTCAGTCAACCAGAAAGTAGTACCACCATGATGCCTAAGCAGGATGTGGACCCCAAAACAACAGAAGGGACTTTCCCCAAGTAGGTACCAGTGCATTAATAGTAAAGAACTTTTCTAGAGTATATTTATGACAGAGGGTTTATTATTGTAATATCATTATCATACATGCATACCCCCCAATAGGCTTTTCTGTATGCATTGTGGGTAATCAAATGCACAGTTCTGCTGTGGCTGGGACCCCCTCTTCTCTTGCTTAATCCCTTAATAAACCTCTACTGCCTTTTTAATATTCATAATTTCTGTTTTATAATTGCATCTGTACCCTATAAAAATCCACCTTGCTTTTTCTGAAGTGGCTGGTTCCTTTTGGAACATAGCCTGCTTCATGAGAGGCATCAATCTCACTAAATGCATATAGTTGGATTAGAAGTCATATGACTTCTTTGAGACAACTCCACCACAGCACAACACAAACTGCAACAGTTTTTGGTATCCCTAGATAGGTAGAGTTTAAACCACAACAATGTTTTTTATCACTAATCAATGTGGTTCCGTCTGCACTGAATAATTGAGATGTATGTACTATATGCCTTCAGGACATCATAAAAGCCCTTTGGACTCTTACTACCAGCCTAAATTTGTGTTCTTACTGAGCCAAGAAGGCTCCATCTCTCTAAGCTTCACTTGTACTTTATTTTTGATGGAGTTAAATACTGCCTTCTTAGAAATGCGTGAACTATACTTCTGGTAAACCCTTTGGAATTCTCATTTTTCATTTAGCACTTTCTGAATTTTCCCATCATTTTTGTCATAGTCTTGATGTTTGTGAGTGTTCTGACCCAGATGAGTAAATGCAATATTGTACAACTTCTCACTCCTTTTATGATCCATTGTTGTAAACCATGTATTGGTTCATCTTTTCCTCCAAGTTAGCCATGAATTGTTCCCACTCAGAGAAGCACTTTTAACTGTTGACATTAAGTCTTATTGTAGTCATCTTGCCTTGGGGCTGCTGCTTTTCTGAATGTGATTTGGATGTGATACTTGGTAAGTTCTCTCACAACAAGGACTGTTTGTCTTTTAGATCTACTAGATTTCATGTTGCCCATAAATGTGCACACATTCCATGTAAGAATGTTTGTAGAATCATCTTTGCCAAAGATTTTGTACCTTTATTCGTGTTTCAGTGGCAGGGTGGGGTTCCCAACCTGCCATTGTATACAGGCCAAGATTGTTTAGCAGACATGTTTAAGCCCTTAGAATTTAGATTATTTTCTAGCCCTTTCATCATACCAGGAGATGAGCAGCCTTAAAAGTCCAGTTAGACATTCAGGGGACTGCCAAATTCAGTTGCTTCCAGTGAGAAGATGCCTCTATGGCCTGAACAGCCTATGTGCAGGATTGTGACTGGAGTCACAATCTACTATCAGTGTACTGCCAGTGTATCCACACGTGTTGCTTTCTCACTGGCCTATTGCCACAGGACTTTGAGAGAGGGAAAAAATGGCCAAAAAGCATGGGTGATAATTTTTAATTTGTGCATAAATTGGCTTAATTGAAGTAGAGATGCACCAAGTTGTCAGCCTCACTCTCTCTTCCAGAGTTGTCACAGTTCAGTGGCAGTATAGAGTCAAGATGACTGGTGATGACTCTTGATGCAGTGAATAACATTGGTGTTTTCAATATCTAAACCAAGCTCTAAGAACTCCATAGTGCCTGTTCCAGTTGCCTTCATGGCCTTTGGAACAAATTATTTTCATCTGTCCATTCCACAGGGGGAAGTCTTCCCATGCTTGGGGTAGTCACCACCCCCAACTCAAGGAAATGTTTGAGATCCCTTGGTTACCTTCAGTCTGGTTTAGCTTGTCTGCTAAAATAATTGACTAGGGTGTGGCTGCTGCCCATGATGTAACTTTTTGGAGTTACAGGGGAGAGTTAGGTGGATCAAGTAGACACAAAAGATGAAAGGCAGCCCTGAAAAGGGCTCAGCAACCCTCACATCAGAGGTACTAGTCCTCCTTGAACACATCCTGTACCCCACCAGCATGCCTACCTATTCATTCTTTACCTCTGCTTTATTGTTAAAATATTTTAGGAATCTTTGGCCAAGGAGTTAAAGGGCTTAATAGAATTGAGGAAGAGAAGGAATATTAGAGGCTATTTTAGTTCCGAGGTCATCTTATTTTGTAGATGAAAAAGCTGAGTCACAGGTTGGTAGCCCAAGTTCACATGGCTATCTAATGGCAGTGTAACATTAAGCTAGAGAGAGTACAGTACAAATGGAAAGTACATGGGATTTGTTAACATGGGATCTGTTAGCTTTTCTATTTATTACTTGTACAATTGTTGACAATTAATCTCTCGAAGTCTCCATTTACTTATGACTTGTCAGGTCCCTTCCAGGTCTAAACTCTATATTTTTATAACTATATCAAGTCCCTTTAAATCTAGAACAAGAAAATTGTAGGTAATACCCATATCATCTAGGAGTTATAGCATCATGTATTCTAATATTCCTCTCCCCTTACCATGTTCTGCAATGGAAGAGTGTAGATTTGTTTCTGTTTGTTGCAGGATATATCATAAAGCAGCTTTTTTCCCCAGGAGAAATCTATATAAACTAGTTGCATGTATAATAAAAGAAAGGACCACTAACATTCAAACAAAAAAAATATCACATAGGAAGTATGACAACTCAGTTTCTATGAGGGGAAGTAATTCTTGGATAATACGTTGTTGTTCTTAGAATAGGAAAAGTAGTTGTTTCAATAAAGGGAAATGAGTGGATGTCATTTTCTGAGCTTTTCAAAAAGCCTTCAATAGAATATTAAAGGAATTGAGTTGTCATAGAATTAGATGGCAGAAGGGGAGCTATTTTGTCATACATATACAACTGACTTAGAGAAATGCACAATTATTTCTCTAAATGGAACACTGAAAGACAGAACTATTGCAGCAACAATAGTATCTTCAAAAGATTAATGATGAAAGGTATCTCCCACTGCTTGGCAAGAGTTAACTGATGACTGAAGATGTAGAGTAAGACTATGTATTCTCACACATCGTCAATATATTAATGTTTTCCTGGACTACACATTTGTAAGAACAGAATTTCACAACATTCCTTTTAATATAATCACAGAAGGCACAAATAGCTTATGTGAATTAATCAACTAATAAATCAGAGTTATGAAGTAGATTTTAATGTCTTTCTCAATTTTTGATGATTAAGATGCTCTGATTTGGACAAAGACAGTTGATGCACAAAGAAACACAAAGTCTCTTGTGAGTGGCTTAAAGCATCAGCATAACTCTTAGCATATGTATGAAATAGTAAGCCAGTTTAGAAACCTGAAGTCCAAAGACAGGCCTGTCTACTGGTAGAGGATCTCTAGCCAGTCCTTCAGAGCAAATTACTTGGGAAGTGGGCGTGGAGGGGCAAGGAAAGAGTTTTTCAGAGTCCACTAGTTAAGTATGCTTAATTATAAATGGAAAGTACACTGGGACTGGGGCAGGTTAGAGGGAGGCACAAACAACTTTATTAGAAATCCCAGGCCCTCAAGATTATTCCTAAAATCCTAAGGGAGTATACAGTAGCTAATACAGGTAAAGAGACTGAACCTGGAAAGGGTATTTAAAATACTTGTTATAAGGGAGAACTCTGATTTGGATTACAGGATGGATAGATTCATTGGAGAGAAATGATAAGCATACCTCCTCCCCTGCTCTGAAAACAAGAGGTATCAATTAGTTTTTAAATACTCATACGAAAACAAAACAAAAAAAAACTACAGGAAACAAACAAGTAGAACAATGTGATTAATTGGTTACATTTCACATAAGATAGTAATACTCACTATAAAATAAAACTTTAAAGAAAAAAGGATTCTTTAAAAGTATTATAGCTGGTCTTATTTTATATTATAAATAATTTGGAAGGAGTATAAAACGAAATTTTCAATTCTTTATGACAATGAAATTTAATTCGATAAAAGACTCAAACATATAAGGAAGAGACTAAAAGTTGATATTAATCTGTGAGGACAGAAAAGTTCTAATGGATTTAAATAGAGAAATTTTAAATAACGTGTATACTTACAGATTTTTAAAGAATTCAAATAACATATTAAAAAAAGAAGGGCTTTGAGATGCTGGTTATGATTATGAAATAGGACTTGGGAATCATTGTAGCCTAAGGACATAGGCCCAATGTGTTGCTGCATTCCAAAACTAAGTGAGATATTGAGCATCATGAAGGAGGGAACTGAATTCAAAACAAAGAAACTAAAAAACGTGTTTCTAACCTTAGTCCACATGAACTGGTAATATCCCAACTAGAGCTTCTCTGGAGCTGTCTAGACAGTCTTCCTCTGTTGGAGGAGAACACAGCTGTCAATGCTAATAACAGGCTGCTGTTTGGTCACTTTTCTCAGTGTCAGATAGAGACAAGCGCTCATATCCTTTCTCAACTGTGACTCTTGATCTTCCTTTTAGCCCCTCTCTCAAAGGGCTAGTTTGTGTTATGCATTCTCTCTAACATTGGAATTTTTCCAAGATGAAGATGAAAATGCTGACATACACACACACACACACACACACACACACACACACACACACACACACACACACACATTTTTCTTTGTAAGTTTTCTCCTGAAAATCTCAAGGTATGAATTTGAAGGTATTGTCTACTGGGACAAAGGATTTCTCCTTTGCCTTTAGGCATGCACAGTATATATCCAGGAAAATCCTGTTCATTTCTATTCTTCCTCAGGATGCCTTCTAGGGATCTTACAGGCTTTTCTTCCATATAAAATTGAATAGTTACTATAGAATTGTGGGCAGAGTCTCAGATCTATTCCTCTGAGCCTGTTCTGGGAGCAGTATATATACACACACATATATATATATATATATATATATATATATATATATATATATATATATATAGATATAGATATATATAGATATATAGGTATAGATATCTATATATGTATGTAGATATCTATATATATAGATAGGTAGATAGATAGATAGATAGATAGATAGATCTGATTTTCTCACCAAGTTGGAAGTTTTTTGCCTATGTCAAATGACAAGTAGAGTAAAACTGAAAACGTGGGCATGTAGACAGTATAGTCACTCTACACGGGAGGCTGAGACTGCTAGCTTAACCCTACTTATTAGTCACAATTCTATCCTGCCTTCCTAAAACCTCCTTTTTATAATTCTGATCATGAGACTAATACTACTATTAATAATACTACATGAGACTAATACTACTATATGAATAAGAGAGTTATACTCCATGGTGAAGACCATGTGTGACAATCACCAACTAAATCCTAGCTATTCAATTTTGGGTCTAAATCTTCATATAGTCTTTCTAATTCCAAGACCACTCTCTATTCCTGTATTCTAGGTGATAATTCTACAGCTGTGTAATATAAATCAAAACTACCATTTTCCCCAACAAAGAATACTTTACTAACAGTCCATAAAATTCTCATTTCTTTAGAACCACAATCTCCCAGCTACAGTGTTGTTTTTTTCCTCAGGTCAACTATGTTTTTATTGTTCTCTAAGCTATACTGCTGATTCCTCTCCACAGCACTTTGTCTGCTATGCTGTAGAAATCTCTTCAACCTGGAAGCTCACTCCACCCCTGGACTATTCCCATTGGCAGTCTCTCTCTCTGGCTAGTTTCTCCCAGAACCTCCAACTTAAGGAGGAAGTCCAGGCCAACCATGCTTATTTATTCCTCTCCAGGCTATTCTGCAGACTCATCTCCACAGGACTTTGTGTACTATATCCCTTCATATTTTACCACTGCTACCAAACACCACCACAACTTGTCATCTCCCTTTTATGTGTCATCTTCACCCATTAAAATATAAGCTCTTTGAGGGCAGAGACACCTTTTGTTTCCTTTTTGCATTTAAATTCTTAGAGTTTAGTACAATGTCTAGCACACGATGTTTTTGTTGTTGCATTTTCCTGTCATGTCCAACTTTCCCCAACCCCATTTGGAATTTTCTTGTCAGAGATACCCAGAGAAGGGTTTGCCATGTCCTTCTCCAGCTCATTTTATAAATGAGGAACCACAGCAAGTAAGTGTCTCAGCTTGAATTTGAAATAAAATCCTCCTAACTCCAGGGCTCAGTGCTCTATCTACTGTGTCATCTAGCTACCCATAGTAAGTGCCAAATGCTTGTTGACTTACTGACTGAAATAGATTTTACTTGGTAGAATTCATATCCTTTGGCTCACACCTATGATTTTATTTGTATAAAATACATTGTGAAGAATTTCCCCCTCCCAATGCAGATTGCAACTGATCTGCAATTTAAAGTCTTAGAGATCTGTGTGGGTAACTAAAAGGATAAGTGACTTGTCTGTAGAAGTATACTGGGAAATAACAAGTGGGTCCCTGGGAAAAAAATAAATTAAAAAAACCTCACTTTTAAATTTAATCACATCAACATTTTTCTATCACTTTCTTAAATCTAGACAAGCAATGAAACAATAAATCAAGCACTGATTTCCAACGCTTTTCAATTTCTTAGGTTTAGATACTCACATTGATAATTTAATAATCAGCTTTTGCTCTGATTAGAAATGACTCCAGCACATCCCTGGATGTCTGCCAAATCAGGGGAAGGAATTTTACACAGGTCTTCCTGGCTTTGAAGCCACATTGCCTTTAAGAATTTATATATAAAACATAGGTATATACTATGAAAACTCTGTTTTGTCAGAGTTGCAACATGGCAGTAGCAGCATCTTGCTTCCGAAAAAGTGAAAGAAATAATTGGGAACTTTTGATTATTTTTTTTTCCTTGAGGAGGGTTCTTCCTCTCCAAAAAGGAACTTCCCAATTCTAAGTTTCATGGTTTTAAGTTAAAGATTACCTTACATTAGTCTAAGAAGGTCAGTGTCTTTCCACTGCTCTTGGAACATGGATTTGGTATAGGTGCTTATTAAACCTAGTACACAGCAGTGGAAGGTGGTAGAGCAGTAGGGAGAAGAGGTTTGGTGGAACTGATATGTCCACCTGTAAATGTAGTATTCAGGCTACATCACAAGTTAAGTAAATATTCTTCCTATATAAATGCTTAACTAACTTATGGGTGATCTCCTTGGACCCTCCAAGTTAGTGATTCTTAAGCTTTTTGTGCTCTGGACCTTTTTGGCAGTCTAGTAAAATCTATGGATCCCATCTCAGAATGTTTTTAAATGCATAAAACAAAATACATAGTATTACAAAGGAAATAACATATTGAAACCTAAATATGTATATGTATGTGTATATTGTATATATTATATGTGTATATATATGTATGTATATATGTATGATTATAATTATGTATTGTATAGACATAGACACACATACATACATATATGTATGTGTGTGTGTATATATATATATATATATATATATGTATATAACAAATTCACAGACTCACTGAAATCTATACAAAAATTGACTGGGAACATGGGAACCATAAGAACCCCTCTTCTTAGTATTATGGAGGACAACATAATTTGGAACTATGAATTACAGAATACAGATTGCAATACCAGTTCTATTGCCAGGTTTCTGTGATCTGCAACACCAATACGTAATATACATGGTTTCTTGGACTTTCTAATAGAGAACAACTGGTCTGCATTGTTACTCCTACTTGCTTTCAAAGAAACTACAGTCTCCACCTTTTAGGGAAGCAAGAGAAGGGTTGTGGTTGGATATCTTGATCTCCAAGAGGGGTAATGGCCTAGAATAATACCTATCTGCCACACCTCAAATATTTGTAGCTGTTCTCTTTAAGGACTTCATATTAAAAGCCACTTTCCCTGATTGCTCCAAAGAGGAGCAACTTAAGGAAGTAGCTGCTAAATCTCACTATCTTTAGCTCCCTCCCACCAAACACATGGTACTTAAAAAAAATCTCAGATGGAGGAATATATCCAAGCAAAAAGTAAATAAGTACTGGGGGTGTATACTACCATTCATATATTAGTATGTAAATGAGTTCTTCAGTTCATTTCTAAGGTAAAATCTCAGCTTAACCACAGAAAGAAATGCCTCAGAGAATCTAGGTTTACAGTCTCTGAGGATTCAGATATCAAAGGGCATAATGCAAGAAGCTTCCTTAAATGTCTGTAGTTCAAAGGGGATTTCCCTTCTGTCATTCAAAAGCTTGTGCCTTGTCTACCTTATCTGTATTAAGTAATAATGGCTAGTGTTTATATAATGTTTAAAGGTTTGCTAGGCACCTTATGTTAACTTATTTGTTATATGTTAGCTTATTTCATTCTCAGGAACCTTATGAGGTAGGTGCTATTACTATTGCTATTTTATAGAGGAGAAAATTGAGGCAGATTGAGGAGAAGTGACTTGTTTAGGGTCAGATAACTAATAATTGTCTGAGGACATATTTGAATTCAGGTGTTCCCCACTCCAGGCCCAGAGCTCTATCTACTATGCCAAGTAGCTGCCTCTATACTTACCAAGAATGCATAGACATCCACTGGTCATATATAGGCTGTCTCCACTTAAAGAATATAGAATTCTTAAAATTAGAGACTCCTTTTCCTGGTGTGTTCCCAATTTATATCCCAGTGACTGATGCATAGTAGGCTTTTAAGAAATTCTTTTTTTTCTTGTACTTCATTCTTTTTTTTTTTAATAAATTTATTTAACTTTTTAAAATCATTTTCACAAGATTTTGGGTTCCAAAATTTCTCCCCATTTGTCCCCTCCCCCCTCCCCAATATACTGGACATTCTAATTACCCATATCACCA
>CM053772.1:102574288-102595264 GCA_028658325.1 Potorous gilbertii | reverse complement strand
ATTTTGCTGGGTAGGTGATTCTTGGTTTTAGACCTAGTTCCTTTGACTTCTAGAATATCGTATTCCACACCCTTCGATCTCTTAATGTTGAAGCTGCTAGATCTTGTGTTATCCTGATTGTATTTCCACAATACTGTAATTGTTTCTTTCTAGCTGCTTGCAATATTTTTTCCTTGGCCTGGGAACTCTGGAATTTAAGAAATTCTTGATTGAGATAATACTCTGCTGTCAAAGACACAGTTGCTGCTAATGTGACATTTTTATTCTCTACACCAAAGATCTTGAGAAATTTATAACAGTTCAATCCATAAGATTTCCCAAGAAGCTCACTTAACACTGATGAAAAACAGAGACAGAAATCCACTCCAGGATCAGATTTCCCAGAGTCACACTGCATTTACAAGGAAAGGGCTTGAATGAGTTTCTTGCCTTCTCCCCATCCAACAAAATAGATCTATAACTGCAGTGTAATGGTCACTGTGGGAATACTAGACCCCAAATGTAGGTTTTTCCCTCTTTTGTAATCTAAAAATTATTATTGATACATTTTATTTCTACATCACTTTCATTTCTCAATCTATCCCTTCATCTACTATTGCTTATAACAAATTGCATATAACAAAGCAATTTAACAGAACTTTCAAATCTATTACTTTTAACAAAAACATTGTGAAAGAACCATTCTTTATGACAAAAAAGATAAAACGATAAAAGAAATTTCACAAAAACCTATCTTCACATCATGTGTCTACTGTTATATGCATTGTTCCATAGTACCACACAATTGAAAAAAAAGAGAAGGAAATAACAGTCTTATCTTTTCTATAATACCAAGATTAGCTATTATAATTTGACAACATTAAATTTTAGGTTTTTTATTGTTTTTTGTATTTACATTATATTATTGCTTTTGATTGTTTTGGTGAAACTAGGTGATTATATCTGATTTAGAGCTGGAAGACACTTCAAAGACCCAAGATTCTCACTCCCTCACTTTCCAGATGTGGAGATTGAGACAAGAGGTTAAGTCATACTGTTGGTGTCTGAGGTAGGATTCAATTCAGTCTTACAGATTCCAAGTCTGTTCCTTCATTTAGCATTCCATCTTGGCCTTCATACAAGGGTTATTTTCCAGATCAATAATTTCCTGTACCCTTGTTTTATTGATACATTTGTGCAAAATCTTCTTAACAATATGCAACCAAAATGATCTGACTTTATTAAATATTGCGTGCTCATTTAGGGAAAGTCTTTTTATACCCAAATGTCCTAAAAAGACACTAATTTAGACTTCTCAATTATTTTTTTTAATATTCTAGTAACATATTCATTTTAAGTTTTTTTTTTTTTGGTAGCTGTAAGATATGGATCTAAACCCAACTTCTACCAATTTATTTTCTCAGTTGTCCCAGTAATTCTCATTAATTAGGCCATTCTTCTCTAAGTAATTTTTTTCTTTGGGTTTATCAAGCCTTGGGTTATTGAGCTATATTGTTTCTGATTCTTCCTATCCAATATGTCCCACTGATAAAATTTTCTAATTTCTGATCATCAGCCAATAGTTTTATGACTACTGCTTTAAGTATAATTTGAGATCTGAAAATGATAATTGTCTTTCATTGCTACATTTTTTGTTTCCCTTGAGAATCTGGGCCTTTTGCTAATTCAAATGAAGTTGGCATTTTATTTTGATCTGTGAAGTCACTTAGCAGTTTGATATGGATAGGATTAAATATTTTAATTAATTTGGGTAGCATTTTCATTCTTATTATATAAATATAGTCTTACAATGAGTGATTATACATTCAGTTATTTCATTATTCTTCATTTCTATGAGGAGCATTTTGCAACTTTTTAGGAAATTGATTTCCAGATATATTAGGCATTTTGTAGTCATTTTGAGGTAGGCATAGTTTGTTATTTCATCCTGAATTTTATCATTGCTATACAAAAATGACATTCATTTTTTATGTATTTGTTTTGTCCTCCAGCTTAACTTAATTATTAATTTTCCCAATAAGCTTCTTACATGGTTTTCTAACTAAATGATTTTGTCCTCATCCAATGGCATGATTTTGTTTACTGTTCTGCAGCATTTAAGCCTTGTTTTTTTCTTGTCTTTTTGTTCTAGAGTTGTCAAATAATTGCAGAGAAAGGAGCATTATTGCTTTACATTTTATTATTGGCAAAGTTTCTATTGTTTCCCCAATTTGTACAAGGTTACCTCTGTGTTAAAACATTAAATATTAAATGAGTATATATATATATATATATATATATATATATGTATATGTACGTTAGCATATATAGAAGGCATATTTGTTGTATAGTCATTTCTGACTCTTCCTGACCCCATTTGAGGCTTTCTTGGCAAAGATGTTGGAGTGGTTTGTCATTCATTTCCTTCTTCAGTTCATTTTACAGATGGGGAAACTGAGGCAAACAGGGTTTCCTGGTTTGTCTAGGTTTACACAGCTAGCAAATAGCTGAGGCCAGATTTGAACTTAGGTTCTCCTGATTCTGGGCCTGGTGCTCTATCCACTGTGCCATCTAGCTGACTTCTTTAAAGTCTTTATTTGTTCTTAAGTAAATTGAAATTTATTTTTTTTAGGCAACTAATTTATAAGTTCTCAGTTTTGTTGACATATAACTGTGCAAAATTGGTTGTGGTAACTTGTTTTATTTCTCCTTTATTTTTATTGTATCTTTCTCTTGTGAATTTCACTTTTTTCCTTTTTTTTAAAATCAAATGACTTAAAAGTTTTTTGATTTTGTTACCTTGTTCAAAGAATTTGTTTTTAGTTGTTTTTTTATGCTAAAGTCTTTTTTTCTATTTTCTTTTTTGTTGTTGTTCTTAGATTTTCAAAATGTGCCCTTCTGTGCTTATTTTAAGGGTATTTTTGTTAATTTTCTTTTTTTTAATTCCATATTAAACTCATTCTTTTTTCTATTTTACTATTATAAATTCTCAGCAATATTTTTTCTTCTCTGAGGATTATTTTAGCTGCACCCCAAAACTTTGGTATATTGCCACATCATTCTCTTTTAAATGGTCTTACATTCACTCATTAGTCAATATTTTGGTGGCAAGTCTCCATTTAAATTTGAGTCCTTATTTTCACTTTATTAGTTTTTATTGTTTTGGTCTGTAAAGGACAGCATTAGTAGTTATACCTTTTCAATTTACTTATAATTTCTCTGTGCCCTAGCATACGGTTTATTTTTTTTTTATAAAGGTACTATATGTTTGAGAACAATCTATAATCTTTGATGTTCTAATTAAGAAGATATCATAAATTTTTCAGCTGTAAATTCCAGAAATTTATACAATGCTATATTATGGTTTTTTTAGTCATCTGATATTGAGAAATACAAAAGCATGACACAATTAATCTTTTTTCTGCCATATTTTATCTGTTGGCGTACCATTTTAAAGCATATATTAAGTGTTGACATTATCTTATTTTATCAGGTTCCATTAACATGTTTCAATAGTGATTCCTGTTTATTTATACTTGTCACATGAATAGTTTTAATTTGTTGGATGCGTTTCTTTTCTCTCCCATTTAAATTTTTTTTCCAATTACATGTAAAGATAGTTTTCAACATTCACTTTTATGAGATTTTGGATGTGCTTCTTATAGACAGTTGACTTTTGGTTTTAGTTTTCATACTATTTTCTACATTATTCTAATTAGATTGTTTAATCTATATATTCTTAAAGTTCATATGTTTTGTTTCCCTCCATTAATTTTCTCAGTACTTCTTTAAAAATAAATGTTTCCTCTTTTAAATGAATATTTTCATCTTGAAGTTAGTTTATTTAATCTATTGTTCAGAGGTATATAATCCTTTATGAACCTGTGGACCATACTGTCCTTGGAGTTTTCTTAGAGAAGATACCAGAGTAGTTTGACATTTCCTGTTCCAGTGGATTAAGACAAACAAAAGTTAAATGACTTGCCACACAGCTAGTTAAGCGTCTGAAGCTGGATTTGAATTTAGGTTTTTCTGACTCCAGGCCCAGGTCTCTATCCAGTGAACCACGCAGCTGCCTCTTAAACTGCTTTGATGCCAATCTATTTGTACAACCTCTCTCCTTTCCTCCATTTCTGCTTGCCTATCTTTTCTTATCAGATTTTATTTAAATTATTAATTTTACACATTTTATCTTCTCTTTTCCCTCACTCAATTAAGTGATTAGTTTAGAATCTCATCTCTTTACCCCCAACTTTTTATTTTCTTTTACTACACCTTTTTCTAAGAATACTCAGACCTTTAACTTGACCCTGTGGTACCTGTTCTCTTGGAGATCTAAACCAGAGGTGGGGACCCTGCAGCCTCAAGGTCATATGTTGCCCTCTAGGTTCTCAAGTGTACCCATTTGATTGAATCAAAAATTCACAGAACAAATCTCCTTAATAAAAAGGCTATACATTTGTGGGTAGTATTGCCATGCACTATAATAATAAATCTGATCAAAGCCGAGACCTTCAATTAAACAATGATTTTTGTGAATGTGTCCATAAATTCAAAGTAATAAATTTGATGATTATTTTTCTATGTGATAAATAATAATGTTTCTCTTTTTCTATTATTTATACTAGATGACTATAGTAAAGCAATGACATCAGATAAAATGTACTTTTCAAACTGATAGAGTATTTAAGTTCCTTGACATCACTCTCTATTTCTTCCTTCTACCTAGCCCATAATCTATGATATCCCCTCCTCCACCATATAGAATCTACAGGTCAGTTCAAATTAGGAAGACAACCTATGGTCATATGCCTAGGATCTGTTCTCTGTAGAAAGAAGTCCCTTAGAAGAGTAGAAATCCTGAGTAGGATTCCCAGTTTGGATAGGAGTCTGACAAGACTGGGGGTAGGATTTGTTCATTTTGAAACTCTTTGTGATTGGAAAGATTCTGTATTCATTTTTCCTCCCTTTTCTCTCCACTCTTTCAAAGTAGAGTATTCACTAGATCCTGGGGAACTAGAAAAAACATTGAGGGGAGAAGGGGTTAATGGTCAATCCTGTCTCCAGTGTTATGCTTGGGTTGACCTAAAACACATACACACACACACACACACATACACTTGCGTATTGTCTTATACTTCTTGAGAGGGGCAGGGACCATCTTTTTTTGTTTTTGTATTCCCAAAACTTAATACAGGGCCTGGTACATAGTAGGCACTTATTACTGTTTATTAATTGACTAGAAGTGGCAATTGCCTAGATGAACCATTTTAAATAAACTGCCATCAAATACTCCATTTTTTAATGAAGGAGAATAAAGAAACTAGTTCTTTAGATGACGTTATCCTTATTTCATGTGCTCAAGCATTTTTCCACCTTTTGTTTCACTTTCTTTTTCTTCCTATATATGTACAATCTCTTCAGTGTCAGATTCAGCAGTGTCAGATGATGCAAATTCTGTTTATTCTCTACTATTATTAATGTTGTTGTATATGACAGTTACTTCAAAATGAAACAAATCAGAGTTTGGCCTAATGACATTCTTACGTGGACAACAAAATGTTCTGTTAAAGAAACTTTAAGCTAAGCTGGTGAGAAGAAAATATTATCAAAAGCATCCCTCAAAGACCAGCTAAATTCGATCATGTGTTGTGGAAGTGAACGACAGAATCCATATATACATTCACTTGCTGAATTGGTTTCTGGATTCCTATAATAAAAAAAAAAACAGGTAAAGGGTAAATCAACTATGAACTCTACAGATTTCTCACATCTTTTAGTTACTTATTGCATTCAATCTATACCCTATAGGATATACCTATATACCTATTTGGTATTTGAACTTCCAGGTCATCTTTAAGGTCATACAATTTTACTATCTTGGTAAAATAAGTAAAACAAAATTCAGAGCAGTGAAAATTTTTAAGTTTGAACACCTCTTTGCTGAGGTGTATGTGTGTGTAATATTGTTCCCCTGAGCCTAGTATCACTGAGATGAGAACTCATCATGACTCACAGTAAAACAATTCTGAGAATCATAGACTAACATAATCTTAACACAACATTATGGATAAGATAAGGTATAATTTTATGATACTACGCACTGAAGTGTAAAATTTGAATGGAGCCTCTGTTTGGATGTCTAAAGACAGATTAAAATACATGAATTTTTTTGTCCCCATATCAACTATAAAAACACCTACCTGGATCTTTTCACATCACATTATTATGGGAAAAATAAGTGACTACTATGTGGCACAATGGAGGGAACACTGGGCTGGGAATCAGGAAGACTCCTCTTTATGAGTTCAAATCTGACCTCAGATACTTAGTAGCTGTGTAATCCCAGGGCACCTAACCGTGTTTACCTCAGTTTCCTCATCTGTAAAATGAACTGGAGAACAAAATAACAAATCACTTTAGCTTTTTTTGTCCCCAAAACCCTAAAAGGGGTCACAAAGAGTCATACCCAAATGAAACCACTGAATAACCAAAAAATGGGAAGAATAAGTAAAAAAGAACTAAAAGAATTTGAATTTGTGCATAATGAAATAAAGATTCACATGAGAGATTCTAGATATTATATATATGTATATACTTCTGCATGCTAAATGATTATTTTAAGGAACAAAATAAACAAATAAGATGAAGAGATATAGAATATATTTTGTCAAGAAAAGAAAATGCTGAAGTGGTTGAGATGTCTATTAGATTCCAAATAAAATATATACTGGGGAAATGTTTACAGATTAAGTGTGTTTGGAAAATTGTAAAACAAAAAGTAAAGAGGGATGAATGAGGGGAGGAAGGAAGGAAAGAAGAGAGGAAGGGAGGAAAGAAGGAAGGAAGGAAGAAATATTGGTTTTTAAAATCCTACCAGATTCTATTCTCCCTTGATACTCTGGAAGGATACTGTCCTGTCCTCCATTATCTTTAGTGTGTCTCCATAAGAACTGAGTTTAATCAAAAGATGAAGGAGACTTTTTTTTTACTGGTTGGATAAAAAAGCCAGAAAAAGGTCCTTCTTGAAAACAATTTATCTACCACTCTTGAGAATAAATGAGGAGAGTAAAAGTAATGAAATTGGCAAACTATGAAAGAAGTCTAAAGAACTTAAATGATAATTGGAAGTTATATAGAATTTTACAGTTTGCCAAGCCCTTTATCTGTATTATGCCATTTGGCTCTCGTCATCCTGTGAGTTAGGTACACAAGAATAATTATCTTCATTGTATGGTGTCAGAGATGGCATTTAAGCTAAGTTTTTTTGCTTCTAGGTTAAGCACTCACATAACCTTACCCACCTATTCTTCTCTTTATTCTACTAATGGCTCTTTGGAGGATGAAGTAAAAAAAAAAAAGGAAAATCAGTAGCCATGAATAGAGTCAATATCCTTTTTTTGTATCAGGATCAAAGTGGGACAGATGATGAAGAAGATTTAACTTTGCCTTCATTCCAAGTAAAGATTCTGTTATCTTTTACAATAGCCTATGCTGTATTTTATTGGTGATTATTTTTATCTGTCAATGTATAAGTCAAAAGAAGGCTACTGAGGTCAAAGGAAATGATCAGACAGTTTTTTATGATTAAGTCAAAACTATATATAGTCATATGAAAAAACATTCTTAATCCTTATTGATAAGAGAAATGAAAATGAAAGCAACTTTGCGATATTGTGTACCTATCAGATTGACTGAAATGATAGAAGGGAAAAATGACAAATGTTGGAAGAGTGCGGAAAAATTGCATACTAATGAACTATTTTGTAAATGTTATATTATATTTTTATTTATCTTGTTAATTTTTTTCCCAATTCTATTTTAATCTGGCTTAAGTATCACTAAAGAGTTTGCAGGATGTGAGATTACCATCTCTAGGTTACAGCAGTAGTCCACGCAAGAGGAGAGGAAGAAGAGAACGAGGTGGTAACCATGTGAATGGAGAGAAGGAAATGGATGAACAAAATGTGGCAATTGATTGGATATGGGGATTGAGGGAAAGTGAAGAGATGAGGATAACTCCAAAGATGTGAAACTAGGTGACTGGAAGGCTTTCCCAGGATGGAGGATGAGAGAGGGATGATGTGCTAAGTGAGTTCTGAGGGGTTCCAGTTTTTCAATAACATTGTAGAGAATGAACAGGGGAAATTATATTTGGACATCAGGATTTCAGGGTTCCAACTCGATACAAAAATTCCCTACTATTTTCATGATTATAAGGGAAGCAGGAAAACAATTTTTAGAGCCAGTGTCTCTGATGAAGGCCTCATTTCAAAAATATATAGAAAACTGCATCAAATATATAAGAACACAAGTCATTCCCCAATTAATAAATGGTCAAAGGATATAAACAGGTAGTCACATAAAAAATCCTCTAAATTGCTATTGATTACAAAGATGCAAATCAAAACAACTCTGAGGTATCACATCAGAACTATCAAATTGGCTAACATGACAAAACAGGAAAATGATAAATGTTGCAGAAGATGTGGGAAAATTGCAACACTCATGCATTGTTGGTGGAGTTGTGAACTGATCAACTATTCTGGAGAATAATTTGCCCAGAGAGCTTTAAAACTGTGCATGCCATTTGACCAAGCAATATCACTACTAGGTCTGTATCGCAAAGAGATCATACAAATGGGAAAAAGACTCATGTGTACAAAAATATTTATACCAGCTCTTTTTGTGGTTGCCAAGAATTGGAAATTAAAGAAATGGCCATCAATTTGAGAATGTCTGAACAAGTTGTGGTATATGAATGTAATGGAATGCTATTGTGCTATAAGCATTGATTTCAAAAACAACCCGGAAAGCCTTATATGAATTGATGCTAAGTTAAATGAGCAGAACCACAAGAACATTATTCACACTAACAGCCACATTGTGCAATGACTAATTTTCAAAGAATTGACTCTTCTCGGCAATGCAAGGATCTAAGACAACTCCAAACGACTCATGATAGAAAATACTGTCCACATCCAGAGAAAGACTGAGAAGTCTGAATGTAGATCAAGGCATACTATTTGTTCTCTTTTTTCTTTCATTGTTGTTGTTTTTTTGTTTCTTCTTTTTAGTGATTCCTCCCAATGGTTCTAATATTTCTTTGCAACATGACTAAAGTTAAAATGTTTAATATGAATGCATATGTACAGTCTACATTAGATTTCATGCTGTCTTAAGGAGGGGGAGAAGAGGGAGGGGGAGTACACTTAAAATTCCAAAGCTTATGGAAGTGAATGTTGAAAATTAAAAATAAATAAATTAATTAAAAATTTTATTTAAAAAAGCAATCCTAATTTGATGAAAAAAATGCCCTATTGAAAGGGCACTCAGGCTTGGAAAAAGTAGGCTGGGGGACAGCAGACCCTTTCTCCTAAGGGCATAAAGATGGGGAAACAGGATCTTCAGAATATAGCACGCAATTTGTCACATGTATGACTCCCAGTTTGAGGGTATGGGGAAAGACAGGAGGCTGTACAGGGGAGGAAGGAGTTTTTCCAGGATCAAACTGACAGGAAAACAAAAGATCCCTATTCTTGGAGGAATGAGTTAATTGGAAGAGAAGAAGAATGAACTCTGGAGGAGAAACAAAAGGAAGAGGAAAAGAAGGTTCAAGAACAGAAATGGAAGGAAAGAAAGAAGAAGGACACTTATGACTAGGAAAAAGAACAGGGTGAAGAAGGGAAAGGAAGGAAAAAGGGAAAAAGAAAGAGAAAAGGAAAGACAGGGTAAGGAGGGAAAGAGAGAAGAAAAAAGCTAAGATAGAGAGGGAAGGGAAAGATGAAGCAGAGAGAAGGGGAAAGGGAGGAAAAGCAAAGGGTGAGGAATAAAGATAGAAAGAGCTGAGAAGGGTGAGAAATCAGAGAAGAAGGGGAAAGAGGTGAATACACTATTGATGGAATTGTGAACTGTCCAAACATTTTGGGGAGCAATCTGTAATTATGCCCAAAGAGTTATAAAACCGTATTTTTTCCTTTCACCCAGCAATACTACTATTAGGTCTATTTCCCAAGGTGATCCAGAAAAACAGGAAAAGAACTTATAGTTTCTAAAATATTTATAGCAGCTCTCCTTGTGTTGAAAAATAACTGGAAATTGAGGGGATGCCCATCAATTAGGGAATGGATGAACAAGTAGCGGTATATGAGTGTGATGGAATACTACTGTGTTATAAGAAAGGATGAGATGGTTGATTTTATAAAAACATAGAAAGACTTGGAAAGAAATAATAAAAGGTAAAATGAGCAAAACCAAGACAATATTATATATGGTAACAACAATATTGCTCTAAGAATGACTTTGCGTGACCCAGTTACTTTGAGTATTAGAAATACTAAATTCCACCATAAAAGAACTATAAAGGAAGATGCTATCTACCTCCAGAGAAAGAAGTGATGTTCTTATGTACATATATATATATATATATTTATATTATAGTTTTACATATACACACATATGTGTGTATGTATCTGCATCTAATGGTGGCCTTCTCTAGTGTGGGGTGGGGAGGGGGGGAAGAAAAAGACACAGCAGAGAACAAAAAAAACTCAGAAGGAAGTACAGAAAAGCAGGGTATATTTGAAAATAATGTGTAGTAGTTATGTAGTTTTTCAAAAAAGTAAATAGTTTTAAATGGAGATCCATGGTTTCATATTGAATCTTCTCTTTGTACTGTGCCGTGTAAATAGAAAATTTTAAATCTTTTTGCATTTAAATTCAAAATGAATAAAAACTTTTTTTAAAAAAAAAGATTACTGAATTGAGGCTGCTTCAATAGGAATATCTCACCCCTTGTGTGAAAATCATCAGTTAATCATCCTATTTTCCACATACCATTTTGCAGTTTCTAGAATAATCAATGTTTATGGATCTTTACAAATATTCTTGTACGGACTTCAACAACAGTAGTGTGTACTCTAAAAATTTAATAATATCTATCACTCCCCTTTTCGTTAGACATTTTATTTACTGAACAGTACAGAAAAAGGCAATTTGTGTGAGGAATACAGAGAAAAAGCAACTTGAGAAATAGAGACTGTGACATTTTTGTATTGATGATTTGTATCATATATAACATATATGTGAATATTTGGTTACTTAGTCTAAAATAGAGCTAGGTCCCTACACTCAAAGAAACCAACTGAGAAAACACATGAGAAGTCAGAGAATTAGAAAGTAAAAGCTGATGAGAGAAACTGCTTACACGAGCCAACAAATCAGAAATTAGAAAAGAATACAGAAGCTGACATAATCAAGAAATCAAGAGAGGAACAATCTAAGTATGACCAGATGACTAGAGAAATAAAATTCTCATGTGGGGAACCAATTGCAGAAGTCAGAATCCTCTATTGTTTGAAGAACCAAATGAAGAACTTCATTGCTCTCTAGTGCCCTCTATAGCTTGAGGTTCTCCTACATGGTGCTTTTACAGAGAGAAAACCTTCACATCCACAGAGCACACTTGAACAGCTTTGCAGATCCCAGGCTTAAGGTGACTGTTTTCTAAAATTTCTTTAACAGTACCTCAGGGGCCTAAGAGTAGCAAAAAGGTGTCTTCTTCCAGTAAAAGGGCAGAGAAGCCCAGAAGAAGAGTGGCTCTGCCTAGCAGGTGACTCATGGTACAGACTATCCCCTAAAGAGCCTAAGGTTAACTACCTTAAGTTCAGCACTTTGAGTTGCCTTAGACATATGGGTTTCTCTGTTCATTTCCCTCACTGCTATGTTTCTTTAAGTTTGTGTCCACTTTCTCCCAAGAAGGATACTGTGTGCATTGGTGGGAAAATGTGATCTAAGTTTATGAGCAGACCTATGTTATGGTTATTGTCATTTGTCTTCTGTCATTAAATGTTTCATGTTTAATAGTAAATGGTTTCATTGTGACTGATTTGGTTGAATGGCATGTATAGTGATGGAGGCTCAGGGACTAGCTTTGAGAAGCACATATATATAGCTGCTCCACACCAGGGTTACCTATAGGCTAGTGACAATCAATTGTAGATGAATAACCTTCTCTTTGCGGAAACATTCAATTTGCCAATTTGGGTGTAGGTGGGATGTGTGAACCAGATCCAGCACAATAAGAGAGAGTTTGGAAAATTTGGGGGTGTAGTGCCATGCCTTTCAGGCCTATACTACATGCTTGTTCACAGAGGAAAAAGGAGTATTTTATAAATAGGAAACAAAAATATTTTCACTGGCTTTTTTTGTCACTTGAACATTTGCAAATGATCTTCCTTAAAAAAACCTGAAGTATCTGCAAATATCTAATTAAACAGTTATTGTTTTGAAGCTTTCATTTGGTTAGACCTACATAATTCATGTTCTATTTTTCTCTTCTCAGGTGTATTTTTTTCTCAATATAAAATTCCATTTATACCACCTGAATTCTTTATAATGCCATGGTCTAAGCTCAGGCAAATGAATTAGGTAACAGGCAATTTAATGTTGACGATAGTATCCATATAGTTTTATTCCTTTGTGAGCTCAGGTTAGTACTTACAGACTGAGCTAAATATGTTCTATCTACATAGTGTTATCTCATCTCATTACTTAAGATATTTGTTTCTGATTGATCCTAATTGTAGAATTTAATATTAATTTACCAACTACTTTTGAGTTAATGGACAGTTATGAAAAAGAGGTGTCAAAGTAGTAAATGGTATTCCAAGATGGATTTCAGGGCATGCATGAGAAAAACCAAGATGAATGGCTGCTGAAAAGGAAAGAACAAGATCTATTCTTTTCAGATATTTGGTGCAGAAGAAAGCAATAATAGAAGAAAGGAATGGGAAAACATGTACTTGGTGTTTATTGCATTGCCTTTTTCATTTAGAGGAGAAGGGAAAGGGGGCAGAAGTCTCAAGGAATGCTTCAAAGGCTCCAAATCACTTTTACAACATCCTTTTACTTCATGCTATCTTGTATATCTGTCTAGTTGGAAGGGTGACTCAGAATTGACAGTAGATAATGTCTTCTTGACTTATCCTTGAAGTACAAAGTTTCTCGAAACCTGTATGATTCCTGCCCCTGACTCCCACTAAGTCTGAGAACACTTCCCCTCTCTTTTTTTGAGCCCTAAGAGGATATAGGAAAGATTAAATATTTCTTCACTGTGTGCCAATATTTCCATAATTGCTCCCCATTTTTTTTTAAGAAAAGATTGTATTGCCATTATCTTGCTTCCAATTTAGCCCATAAAGCTTGTATAGGTACATTTTTAAAATATGTACTTTTTGCTACTCAAAATGAAATTAGAAAAATTCAGGGTATAAATTAAAAATAAACTTTTGTGGGAGCATATTAAGACATAAGAATGCACACAGTTATTTTCTACAATAATAAAACAATTCACATGTATACATATATAATATATGTGAAAATATGTGTATTTATACACATATATTTCAAATGCTTTGTAGTTTAAAAAGTTATATATATATGTATATATATATATATACATATATATATATATATATGTATATATATACATATATTTCTCCATTTGATTCCTAGAACAATTGTGTCAGGTAGATGGCATAGCTATGATTGTCCTTATTTATGTGTAGAAATTTTTGGCATGGAAACTCTATTGATGCAAATCATAGATTAGCAAATTGTCTATAATTTATAGTCTCAGTGAATGACCTAAGAATCTGAAAGGTTGTAACTTGCCTAAGACCACAGAGCTAGTGTATGACAGAGGAATGATGGAACCCAAATTCTCTTTATTTTACAGCTGGTTCTTTAACAGTTCCGCCTCATTTTGCAGATGAAGAAACTGAGAATTAGAAAGGTGAAGTGACTTTGTCTTAAGCCACATAGCTAGGAAATTCCAGTGCTTCTGACTCAGAAGAGCCATTGTTCTAGCTTCCTAATAGAATAGGCAGTTAGTACCATTTATTAATCATTTACTACTTGCAGAGAATTGTTTAAGTCTGTGAAGAGTTCCAAAAGAAGTACAAGATATAAGATAATAGATTTAGAATTTGAAGGGACCTTAAAGACCTTACAGACCAATATCCAGATTTTGAAGATTTGGAAACTGAGGCTCAAAAACGTTAAGTGACATGTGCTGAGTTCCACAAGTAGTAAGTGATAGAGTCAGGATTGAAACCAACGTCCCCTGGCTCCAGATCCACCATTCTTTTCACTGTACCATGATGCCACTATGCATAAATCATATATTTAAGAATTTAGCTCTTTAGTGAGCAGAATTCCAAAAGCACTGAGGTACTGAGTATGTTATATTAATTCAATACTGATTACCTACTTAGAATTTTTGTAATTGAGTGATGAGCTGTGTTGAGATATTATTCCTCTCTGAACTCCAAGAACCACTATAAGAATCTTGGAGCTCAAAGTGTTACAATCTATGAATGTGCCATTCAGTAAATGGAATTCAATCAAGATAGAGTTACCTTGTGAAATAACTGACTGACTCTTAAGAAAATCAAATCAATTAGCTAGTTAAATAGTCTCTAGGCCAATACAAAATTCAGTGACAAATGATAGAGGTGGACGAATATTGACTGAATTTTTTGACACATAAGTGCTGATTCATTCTGTTGCCAAATCTTGCCACTTCTACCTCCACCATATCTTTAGAATTCAAGCCCTTCCCTCTACTCACATAGCTACTACTTTCCTCCAGGATCCTCATCATAATCACCTGGATTATTTCAATTTTTCTTAAGTGGACTCTCTTTCTCAAGTCTTTCCTCATTCTAATCTGTCCTTCACCCAGCTGATAAAGTGATTTTTCTTAACTTCAGTCCTTACCATCTCACTACTCTATGCAAAAATTTTCATTTTTATAGTATTTTAAATCTTTCAAAACACTTTCCTCAGAACTGCACTTTTCACACAACTACCTTGTGTATATGAGTATCTAGGTGTTTTAGTTGATGGAGGGTATTACTTGGAGTCCAAAAAACTTGACTTCTAATCCTACCTCAGATTTGGTGTTTTCCTTCATTTTCGAAGAGGACCAAAATAACATCAGCATTCACAGTCAAGTTACAGTGTGTCTGACCGTGACTGATCAGAAAAATATGAGCTCAGAATGTTTTACCACAGGTTTGGCACAAATAGTCTATGTGAACATTTGTGGTGTATTTGCTAAATTTGTGTATCTCATGTTTCCTTTGAACTACTTCAATTTTTCTTTGCTTGTAGAATATAGCACATTCTCTCATTAGGGCTTACCATGCCTCTTACCATACCATGGTCCTGTGCCAGTGTCTCTCATGTGACACAATCAGTTCCTAAGTTAAGAGACACCTTGAGAGAGCTCTTGTATTTCTTCTTCTAACCACCACTGTAAGTGCTTGTCCTTTGTGAGATCTCTATGAAATAGTCTTCTTGGCAAGTATACATCAAGCATTCTAACAATGTGAACAGCCCATTGGAATTGCTCTCTTTGAAGTGGAGTTTGATTAGTTGGCCCTTTACTTCTATAAAAGGACCTCAGTGTCTGAAATCTTATGCTTCCAGGTGATCTTCAGAATCTTCCTAAGATAATTCAAATGGGAGTGATTAACTTTTATGACATGGAGTTTGTATACTGTCCATGATTCAGAAGCATACAACAATGAGGTTAGCATAACTACTCTGTAAGCTTTCAGTTTAGTAGTCAATCTAATACTTCTTTCCTACACTTTTCTTTGTAGCCTCTCAAATAGTGAGCTAGTTCTAACAATGCATGTATCAACCTCATTATTTATGTAGACATCCCTAGAAAGTATACTACCAAAGTAAGAGAATTTCTCCACAGTATTCAAAACTTCTCCATTTTCTGTAATTGCTTGTTCTATACATGGATGATGTTGTGCTGGCTGATGGAGCATATGTGTTTTCTTGGAGTTAATTGTTAGGGCACAGTTAGCACAAATAGCAAAAATTGATCTATATTTCTTTGCATCTCAGCTTCAGAGGCTGCATTGAGGGCCCAATCATCTGTAAACAAAAAAAATCATTCACCAACTCTCCCTCACTTTAGTCTTGGCTTATAGTCTTTTCAATGTAAGAATTTACCAACAGTGCAGTAGCTGACCTTGGTGTTGTAGACATCCTCATTGAAGGCATTTGACAACAGTGCTGAAAACATCATGCTAAAAAGTATGAGAGTAAGCACACAGCCTTATTTCACTCCATTGGTGACTGGGAAAGCATGAGAGTATTGTCCATTATCCAGAACCTGGAAAACTGTGCTGTCATTATACTGACATACAATACTGATGAACTTTTCTGGACAACCAAATTTTGACATGATTTTCCATAAGCCTCACAACTGACTGTATCAAAGGTGTTGGTCAAATCTATGAACATTTTCAACAGACCTCTGGCATTTCTTTTGAAGTTCTTGGGCAGAAAACACCATATTGACTATTCCTTGACCCTTTCTGAAGTCACTCTAGTTCTCAGGTACATGAAAATCTTCCCAGTGAAGTATCAACCAATTAAGGGGGACTCTGGCAAGACTTTTGCCTGCAGTGACTAAGAGAGAAACCCCTTTTGATTGCTGCAGGACAATATATTCCATTTATCTTTATAGAAATGGACAATGGATGCATCCTTGAATTTCTGGGGGATAACCTTCTCTTGTCATATAACCCAGAAAATTTCAATCAGCTTTTGTATAAGCAATGGAACCTCCCACCTTGTAAATCTCAGTTGGAATAGGATCAGCTTTGCCACAAGAGAGGAGCCTAATGGTATCCAAAACTTCTTCTTCAGTTAGAACTTCAGCCATGGAAGGATTGATTTCAACCTGAGGTATATGGTCCATGACTTCAGCATTGATTGAACACCATGGAAGTGTTCAGACTCATTACTCTAAGATCGTGTCCTTATCACTAATCAAAGTGGCTGCATGAGCACTGAGTCACTGAGATGCGATTGCAGAACCTACACCATCTTCACAGCATCCCTGGTCACTGGAGCCACTCCAGAAAAACATGTATTCAGCTCCAACTTCAGCTCCTGCCTCAGATAGAGAGTAGATATATGATCTTAGAAAAGTCACTTAACCTGTCTGTAGAAGTTTCCTCATCTGTAAAATGGGGACAATAATGTCACCTACCTCCCAGGGTGGTTGCAGATAATAAATCTGAGATTCAACAGGCAAAATGGCTTATTCCATGGTCACATAGTAAGTTTCTATGAGGTATTCTGATTTTAAGTTTGCCATTTTTCCCATGACATCAGGGGGAAGTGTTAGAAAAGAAATCAGTGAATAAATTCTGAAGAACTTACACTATTGTATTTGAACTTACACAGGCATGTTGAGAAGTAAGCCTAAGAACAGGCAAAGTAAAGTTTTATATGGTGGACCCCTCATGCTCCCTAAACCAGGAAATACTTCTTCTGTTTACTCTGAGGCTCAGGATCTAAGCCTTAACTTTCAGGGTAACAGCATCTACAACAGAGCACAATAGAGCAAAAAATACTTGTGATTAGTCAGATTGAAACACACACACACACACACACACATATATATATATATATATATATATATATATATATATATATATATATATATATATATATATATATAGAGAGAGAGAGAGAGAGAGAGAGATGGAGAGAGAGAGAAGAAACCTAGAGTAATTTCCTAAGCATGAATTCATTTTCTAAGTCATGAAAGACTAAGTGCCTTTTTTGACTTAACACTGAGAAAGATTGTATGAATCCCTGAACATCACATCAGTGAGGAGAATATTATAAAAGATGAGTCAGCTAATTATAAACTGAATTAGGACAACCTAGCAATGTATTACAGTGTAGTTATACATGATATAATACAGCAGTGCATACGATTTTCATTACTTATTTACTGATTACCACTATTATTCAATACAAGAAAAAAGTTCATTAAGAACCTACTATGTATCAGGCACTGGTTGGAGGCTGAGAATATAAAGAAATAAAAGTTTCTATTCTCAAGGGGATTGCCTTCTCCTGGAATTATGTTCTTTTGGTGTAGAAATAGGGATTAGAGTGATTGACATTTCTTTTGGAAGAGATTTGTAACTTTGAAGACTACCTTTCTTTTCCCCGGTATGAAAATATCTTATCAAATAATGTTTTATTCTATTCATACATAGTTGCATATTTTAGACAACAGGCTAATTCTTTCCCCTTTCTTTCTCTTTCAAAAAGTAATTCTTCCTTGGACTTTTCTTTAATAAACTTATATAGGTGGTTGACGCAGCTGGGCATGGCATCATGAAGATGAAATAAGGATAAGATGGACCAGATTTTTTTCTGACATTGAAGAAGATTTATACAGTATATCTTGATTTTTGATCAATCTTTCTGTTAGAATTTTCCCATGTTTAATTAGGTCTAAAATTTTCTCATATGCTTTTATGACCGACCCCTATGAACAATTAGAAAAAGTGAAATGCCTCTTCATGTGACAACCTTTCAAATACCTGAGGATAGCTATTGATTCAACTGAATTCAGCAAATATTTACTAAGCACATATGATGTATCAGACATTGTACTAAATATTGAAGACAGAAAGACCAAATGAAATGGTTTCTGTGCTCAAGAAGTTTACCTTCTACTTGGGATATTTAATTTATAGACCAATACATAAAATGTGTGCAGGAAGAAATTTCATGAGTATTAATAAGCAAAGGCCTTATGTATGAGGTGGAACCTGAGCTATTTTTTGAAGTAATTGAAAATTTCCCTGCTTGTTTACACATTTTTGAACTTGCGGCACATTGATATAGAATTTTAGAAGCTAGAGTTATCTCAGTGCCACAGTAGGATACTCCATTTTGATACCTATTGTATAAAGTTAAATTTCCTGCAGTGATTCTGCACGTTTCAAATTGTTATTTCCTTTTAAAGTTGCCTATCAGTTTGTTTGTTTTTTGCAATTCTGATTTTTTAATGTCACTCTTACCTGCACCATATGATTCTTTTTAATATTAAGATGAAGTAAAATTATTTGTGTTTTGAGAATTTTCAGTCTTTCTTTTAAGGTAATTTGAGTCTCCAAATGGTTCTATAAAGTCAGTACTGGAAATAGTTGATTCAGGTAAAAAAAAATATGAATGTCCAACTATATGGAACCAATGATTTCAAATGAATTGGGATAGGGAATAGAATATTAAGGAAAACTGCTATATTTCACCATGACCGTCTGAATTAAAATTAACCATATGATTCTTACCCAGATGTAAAAATCTTTAAACTCCTCATAGTTCACACTCATTCAAACATAGTAAACACACACTAGTTAATGAGGTACTATCTGTAAAATTATTGGCAAAATTTAAAGATATGTATAAATTTAGATCTTTCAGCATTGATCACAATAGTCAAATTGTTCCCAAACTCAGCTTTCAATGAATATGTATTATAACCCCGTTCATCCTATGCACTGTACTAGGCACCAAGGGAGATACAATGACATATAATACTGGTCTCAGCTTTAAAAAAAGTTTATAATCTAGTAATTTATGCTTTTGTGTCCAATTTTAATGCTATAGCAATTGCTTAGAAAAAGACCAACGTGAGGGGGAGGAGCTGAGATGGCAGAGTAGAAAGATTCACGTATGCTAGCTCCAAACCCACAGCCCATGGATTTCCTGTAAAAAGAACTCCCAACAAACTATGGAGCAGTGGAAGCCATGCAGCAACAGAGCAAAGGAGATTTCCATCCCAGGGAGCCCTGAAAAACTGACCACAAAGGTCTGTCACACATGGGATGGGAGCAGAGCCCAGCCCTGCCCTGACTGTACGGAACCAAGAGGAGCAGATTCGAACAGGCTTCAGGGATGTAATCTCTGGCGGCTGTGAAGGTCCCTCCACCCATAGGCGCACAGGTCAGTGACAGAGACTTCTGGGCTGGCTGAAAGGGGAGTGGGGTGTCTCCATAATTTAGGCCCCCTCGGGAGGCAAAGGCAAAAGCAGTGGGTGGCCAGAGGCTCCCAGAGCAGGCAGGACCTCAGATTCATTATTGAAGGTCTCTGCATAAAACCCCTGAGGGAACTGAGCCTGGCAGGCAGTCCAACCTTGACCTGAGCACCACAACTTAAGCTCACTTTGAATAGCAGCCAGGCCTGCCACCAAAAGCCCTGAGGCTGGGGAGAAACACTTGAATCTCAGACCCCAAGCACTAGCTGGGCGGGTCTGGGCGTGACTGGAGAGGAATCTCAGAAGTCAAATAACTGGCTGGGAAAATGCACAGAAAAGGGAAAAAAAATAAGACCATAGAAGGTTACTTTTTTGGTGACCAGATGTTTCCTCCCTTTCTTTCTGATGAGGAAGAACATTGCTTACCATCAGGGAAAGACATAGGAGGCAAGGCCTCCGTATCCCAAACATGTGAAATAGATATCCAATGGGCTCAGGCCATGGAAGAGCTCAAAATGGATTTTGAAAATCAAATTAGACAGGTGGAGGAAAAACTGGGAAGAGAAATGAGAGAGATGTAAGAAAAGCATGAAAAATGGGTCAATACCTTGATAAAGGAAACCCAAAAAAATGCTGAAGAAAATAACACCTTGAAAAATAGGCTAACTCAATTGGCAAAGGAGGTTCAAAAAGCCAATGAGGAGAAAAATGCTTTCAAAAGCAGCATTAGCCAAGTGAGAAAAGAGGTTCAAAAGCTCACTGAAGAAAATAGTTCTCTCAAAATTAGAATGGAACAGACGGAGGACAGTGACTTTCTGAGAAACCAAGAAATCACAAAATAAAATGAAAAGAATGAAAAAATGGAAGACAATGTGAAATATCTCATTGGAAAAAACAACTGACCTGGAAAATAGATCCAGGAGAGACAATTTAAAAATTATGGGACTACCTGAAAGCCATGATCAGAAAAAGAGCCTAGATATCATCCTTCATGAAATTATCAAGGAAAACTACCCTGATATTCTAGAACCAGAAGGCAAAGTAAGTATTCAAGGAATCCAGAGATCACCGCCTGAAAGAGACCCAAAAAGAGAAACTCCTAGGAACATTGTGGCCAAATT
>CM053772.1:102561061-102573788 GCA_028658325.1 Potorous gilbertii | reverse complement strand
TTGTTCTTGCTACTAGGAAACAAGAAATACAGGTAATGGGGAATAGAAAGTTATCTGGCCCTACAGGACTAAAGAGAAGATGGGGACAAGAGAAGGGAGGGATGATAGAAGAGAGGGCAGATTGGTGTTAGGGGAAATTAGAATGCTCGGTGTATTGGGGTGGGGGGAGGGGCAAATGGAAAGAAATTTTGGAACCCAAAATTTTGTGAAAATGAATGTAAAAATTAAATATATAAATTTATATTTAAACAAAAAGAACAATGTATTGCCACTTTTATATAGTTCCTTAACATATATAAACAATCATGTGAAGTACACTAGTTAGTTTAAACATTTTTATTTTAATTGAAAAATAAAGCAAATGAGGCACAGGGAGTTTAAGTCCTTTCATCAGGGTCACATGGTTAATAAATATTTGAGACAGACTTTGGGATTAATTCTTCTGAGTTGAAGGTTAGTGTTTTGTTTTAAAAATGTTTTTATTGATAGCGTCTTTCTTTGAATTAGTCCTTTCTAGAAGAAAAATAATATTTTCTCTTTTCCTCCAGACTGAACTCATAGCACTGTGTTCTAGTAGTTATCAACGTTTCTGATACGTGACCAGATGCATGCTTCATGGTTCTTCAGGACAATCAGTATTATTTCAGTTATTCAGTTATCCTGCTTTTTAAAATTTTTTTAGCAATCATTTATATTGCTATAGTTGATACATACATACACACACACACACATACACACACACACATATATATATATATGAGTTTTCCTCATTCTGTTTGTTTCATTTTTCAATTATCCATTAATAAAAAATCTTATATTTCTCTTAATCTCATTTACCAAGATGAGATCTGCCACAATAATATTCCATTATAGTCATATATTATAGTTTTTGTTGCTATTTACCAACTAATAGACATCTTTTTATTTTTCCAGTTCATTGCTCCTACAAAGGGTGCCGATATGAATCATCTGTTAACTACTGAAGTTCCACTTCTATCTTTGTCCTTCTTGTGTAATACATATTTGTCTTTCTTGCAGTAGTGGTATCACTAGATTATAAGCTATGAGTGTAGTTCAAAACTGATATCTAGACCTTTATTTGGATCAACTCATAGTTTTTCAACAGTATTTTAGTGCTCTTGTATTCCCACAATGCCTTCAGTTTCCACTCTACTCAGTTTTTACATCTCAGTGTAGATTTATTTCAATTTTCATTTCTCTTATAAGTAATTTAGAGTATGCTTTAAAATGATAATTCATAATTTGTGATTTTTTGAAAATTTTTTCCCACATTTTTGATGACATCTATTGAAGGATGTCTCTCTATACACATACACACATACACTAACTCCTTTAGACTTCAGATATTGGAATTTCATAAGTAATGCTTCATGGAAGGAGTTTTTCAACCCTTTCCCTCATTCTATGAATAGAATTTCTTTGTGTAAAATCTTTAAGTTTGCACTAATGAAAACAGGCAATTATGTCTTAAAGGTTTTCTCATTCTTTCTTCCATTCTTCTTTTTTTGGGAAATTCAATTTATGTTTAGGCTTGGGGATCACAATTTAGAATACTTCTGCAGGATTATTCATAGACATATAATTGGGTCTATTTTCCACTTTTCCCAGGTTCACTCCTCTGTGTCTTACCTACCTCTCTGAAACTAAATTTCTTAAGCTCCTAAATTGACCTTGGGGGACTGGTCATGAAAGAATTATGGGTGGTGATGGATGACTTTAGGAAGTTATTGTAATTTAATCCTTTCTGCCTTTTTCCGTCTTACTCTGTGAATTACATTTTTTTCTTGTGTATACTGATAGATATATCTCACTCTTGTTCCCATTCTCCTGTATAATTTTATCCCTTAGGCTCCAAACTCCCCCATATATTCCCTTTTTGTATCCTCTGAAGTTTCATAATGATGAACTTCCACCTAACCCTAACATCTGAGATCCTTAAGGGGAACCGACAAAGATTTAACTAAGAACAAGTTATCTAAAACTGTAGACTCTGGGACCACCTTTACCCACTATACTATTGTCTTTTAGAGCAGGGCAGTGTGAAGAAAATTGACATGGTCAGTTGATCTTCAGTTATTTAATTAAAATTATTTTTGTGTTTATTTTATTGTAGCAAAAATAAATTTATTAAAATTATATTCTTAAAATAAAGTCCATGTGGTAATAGATTCTATATTTGTCTTCCTGCCATTACTAATTATGATTCATTTTATGACATTTTTTTTGTTGTTTTGGTGAAAGGAAGAGCTACTCCCTCTGCTATTTCTTTTATCATCTTTCACCTATGTTTTTTCCATTCCACTAGCTGCTTCTCACTTACTTTGAAGATATCTTCAAATCTTTAACTGCCAACTGTCAGATACTGCATACATAATGTAGAAAGCAAATGCTTGTTACAAAATTGGCAAATTTGACTAATTCTAGAAAATCTGTATGTACAAGACTTTCATGATGTCTGATCACACAGGTGTTATTTAACATTCATAGGTTAGCAGTAGAGAGGTATAGAAATGAGTTATTCTGCTATATAAAATAAGTCTTTTCCTTGGCTAGAACTTTCATTCTATGGATAATCACTTAGGTTTCAATTTTATCGTTCTGATCTATAAATTTTTCTCTAATGTTTCATAACAGGACTAGTCTTATCATATATGATAAATCTACAGAACAAAAATAAGTATCTTCTATCAGTAATCCAACAAGGTTTACATCAACAAGAAGTTTTCTATTTAAAGAACAATTCTTCCTTTTTAAAGAGTGAATAGAAAGCAAAGATGAAATAAATTATAGTTTGTTAATTTTGAGATGTTTAAACAATACAAGAAAATCTTTAAAGTTTATGGCATTTCCCCCCCATTTAATTCTGAATAGCCTTTTCAGTCATTTTAAACATTTGTCTTCTGAGATCAGGAATTGACAGTTAAGACATAGACTAGTTAGGCTCTTTTTCTTAAAACATGCATATGAGTTTATTAATGGAAATGACATTAAAGAAGATGGATTTCCATCTGTTTTGCAAATGTACCCTAAATACCATAGGTTTTTTTTCTATTTGACTTGTGGCTGAAATGACTTAAATGGTTGAAACTTTATATGTGTATTTTATCTCCATATTGGAAAGTGAGTTCCATAAAGTATTTCCAAAAAGTGTTTGTTTTATTTATATCACCAGTGCTTTGCATACTTATTTGTATATGTAAAGTACTTAATTCATGTTTTTCATACATTTATTGATGTATTTCAATTACTATTATATAAAGTTTGTGCTTGCACATATTAAATTCTTTGTAAGAATTGCTGAAAAGATAAGCATTTAATTTATTCTTCAAAAGGGAGTTCTAAGAAGAAACTAAGATTCTCTCTTGGTTATTATTTAGGACTTTCAGGTTTTGGAAACTCTGCTCACCCAATTTCTGATTCTCAGAAACAATATTCACTAAAATTTTTTGCATCAAGGGCAAATTCAGCCAAGGAGGGCAAAAGTTTGGAGGAATGTCTAAACCATACAATTCTATGCAGGGAGAGGTTAGGAATTTAGAACTAGAAAGAAACTGAAATTCTATTCAGTCTTACCAAGTCATTTTAGAGTTGGAAATAGGCCCAAAGAGGTTGGGTGACTGGCCCAGTGTCATGAGGCTATTAAGTGTCTGAGGTAGGATTCAAACTTAAAAGTTGAGGAAACTGAGAAATTAGGAAGTTGGCAAGCCCAAAAGGAACAGGGGTTGGAGTAAGGAAGAAATGAGCCTAGGTTCTGATCTTCTTAGAGAAAGAGAATAATATGAAGTTGCATAGATTCCCAAAACAGGATTTTGATAGAATTGAGGAGAAATTTCTGAGTAATGGTGACAAAAGGATCCTCTGAAAAAGATAATGGGAAACACAGAATATTTCTATGTTTCCTGCTTCTCTGTATCAGGCATTATGAGAGAAGCAGTCTTCATAAGGAAACCAAGAAATAAAATTGTCTTCAAGGCAAAGTTAGGTTTCAATGAATATCTTAGGATGAAGGGAATGTGATGAAAGACTTCTAGGAGGAAGACAAGTTTTTAATGATAGTGAAGGGTGTCAGAGAACATAGATAAAAAAGGAAGTCAGAGGAATATAAAAACTAAGCTAGAACTGTGCTTTCTTGAGCAGGGACATTCTGGCACTGAGTATGTCAAAGAGAATTTCCATAAAGAAATTAGGGAGGCACCAAAAATAGATGGAGGAAAAATCTCCAAATATTTTGAGAACACTTTAACAGGAGCATACCACCATTACTACTGATCCCTGGCATTCCCCATAGTATAAGTCTTTGAGTCAAATATTGTAGGTAGACAATTAGCCTTCTTGGGGAGGCAATCAATGAATCAAAATTAAATGCCTGTTATGTACCAGGTACTGTACTGGGTATCAACAGCTTAGAGCAAAGGCATGAGACAGGGGGAAGAATGTCATGTATCAAGAACAAGAAGAATCCTAAAATGACTGTAGCAGGGAGTGGATGAAGTGGGGGAATGTATTATTTGACAGTAGATAGAGTACTAGGTTTTGAGTCAAGTAAATTTGAGTTCAAATTAGACTTCAGACACTTGCTAGCTGTATGACTAAAAGGTGGGTTTGGACTCCATTTCTGAAGGACTTTAAATGCCAGAGGGTTTAATACTTGATCCTAGATTTTATAGGAAGCCACTGGAGTCTATTGAACAGAAGAGTGACTTGTTTGAACTGGTGCTTTAGGAATATTACTTCAGCAAGTCTTTGGGGTATAATGGCCATTGGTGGGTGACAACCGAAGGGTTATTGAGGAAATAGCAAGGTTATACTACCTACCTCATATGTTGTTGTCCAGGAGAAGGAGAATTTGGGAGTGGGGTGGGGGGGGGAGAGGAACAAAATCATGAGAAGACCCAGGCTAGTCCTAGCTCTGATCACCAAAGCCTTGGCTTTTATCAGCTAGTTCTCATGCTGCCTCTTTATAATCTTTGATTCCCACTTGCTTCTGAACATCTTTCCAGTCTTCTCTGGTGGCCCCTGTAGTGGCATTGCTTCTATTTCTATCTACTTAATTTACCTTTGTTCTCCCTTGCCCCCTCCTTTAAGTAAGCAAATTTCTCACCAGGCACCACCTACCTTGATCTTTATATCTCTTCTTCTACCACATCTCCCCATGCTGTACAGTGAAATTGGCAATTTGTTTAGGATCTTCTTTCTCAACAGGTTTTTTGTTCCACTTTTCTTTGGAACCTTATTTTTATTTCTTCAGGGTCATTCCCAGGGACCACAATTATCATGTGCCCTGAGTCTAGTCAGATAGCACTGGACAACTTGGATCTGTCCATTACAGGTTATGTAGCACAGGATTCAGAGATGGAATGGGATTTTGAGAGTGTCTAGTCTAGTCTCTTCTCTTTGTCAATGAGGAAAAGGAGGAGCAGAGAGTTTTACTGAGTTGTCTAGGATCACACAGATAGTAAGAAATAGATATAGGACTCACACTTCTTTCTTTTGACTCCATGCTCAATTACTTCCCTTTCCTGCCTTGCTGTCTTGTCTTTCTTTGTCTTCCCTTTTTTCCCTTTCCCAAAAACAACTTATCTCTCAGAAACCCACTCTGTGTAAAGTCACAGTTTGCTATTTTGGCAAAATTTATGTTATTTTACCATGAAACTTGTATATGGATATGAGATGGAACTTCAGAATTGCTTAAATTTGTACTTCTCAAATTATTGCTAATTTGAAGCATTTTTTTCATGTTTGTGGATAGTTTGGGAATATATAATAGTTTGGATTTCTTTCTCTGAAAATTGATCCAAGATAATAATTTTGATAATAGGAATTTAAATTTCCATGGGAATTTAAAAATCCTTGAAAGGAGATACTAAAGGTTTCAATTACAATTCGTACCTTAACTTTTACTACTTTGATTTTATGCATTAGCATATTGGAAACCATATCTATTTTGTAGAAGGAAGAAGACACTATGTCACATTCCCTAGAATTGGACAAAAATAGAGATAGTTTTTTTTTTTTTATTGCATTGGTAAGGTGTTATTAGGAAAAAAAATGAAGAAAAATCAGCGTCTGCAAGGGATAGTAGACATTGCTGTCGGTCATCCCTAAATTCTTGCCTTATAAACCTTTGTACAGCCATGTATTTTCTTAAAATTCAATAGTATCCTTATTTCTTAAACTATAAGTTGTCAAAGAGTATAAACAAGTAGGTTTCAAAAGAAGAAATCTAAGTGTAAGCCACAGACAGATATATGAAAAATGCTCCAAATCACTAATTGTTAGAGCAATGCAAATTAGGTAAATATGAAATCCCACTCCATATCTATCAGATTGGCAGAGATGACAAAGGAAAGTGCTACAGAGTTTGAGAGAAAATGGGAATATTAAGTGCTGTTTGGAACTGTGCACTGGTACAGTTTTCCTGGAGAGCAGTTTGGAAATATGCTCCCAAAGTCATATAACTGTCCATACTTTGATCCAATTATATAATTACTAGACATATATCTCCAAAGAGCTTTAAAAAGGAATGGTGGGGGAAGCACTTATATGTACAGATACACACACACACACACATATACATACATACATATTCATTATACTCTTAACATAGTAACAACAAGAAAAAAAAAACCCTCAGGACACTAAGGCAATAATTATCTATTGGTGAATGTATGGTAAGTGAATATAATGGACCATAAGAAATGACTAAGTTGAGAGTTTCAGAGAAAAATTGGAAGACCTCTCTGAACTGATGAAGAATGAAGTGAGCAGAAATAAATTTTTTAAAAATGTACAATTACATTATAAGAAAAAAATAACCTTAAAACCTTTCAATATTCCGACTGCAATAATGATGACAAAAGACAAAGATAATGAGCAATACTCACCTTCTACCAGAAAAGGGATAGAGGTGTTTATATTTAGAGAGGGGATAATCTGGGTAATATCTACAAATAATCCTGAAAGAGAATTAAAAGACATGAAGGGGAAGGAAAGAAGTAAATTGTGAGAGGATGCCTCTTAGAACATACCACTTACAATTGGGGAATGGTTGAATATATTGTGGGATATGAAATAATAAAATATGATTGTATCTCAAGAAATGATGAAAGAAATTATTTCAAAGAATTCTGACAGTTGCGCTGGAGTCAGCTTGTATCAGAGGCAATGGTTACATTTTCATTTTGGAAATTTAAACCTTGGAAATTGGCAAAAACTACAAATCAACACTTGATATATTGTTTGTTTTTTTTAATTGTCTAAACCAAAGTGATCAGGGAAAAAATTGCAGAGAATTGGTTTCCAAACATTTCCCAACACTCCCCTGCCTGGACAACATAAACTGCTGTGGAATATGAAGTGCGCATAACTAGGAAGACAATTTAAACTAAGATGGCAAAATTGAAAAAGCAAGACACTTTGAAAAATCTAAGAACTTTATTGCAATGACCAACCATGCCTCCAAAGAACCTGTGACTTGGCATGTTGTTCATCTCCTGATAGAGATGTGATGGATACAAGGTTCACAAAAGAAAGTGAATTTTTGCACATAGTTAAGACATGGATTCATTTTAACTAGGCTAATTTGTGTTTTTTTCTATCTCTCTCTTTTTAATTCAGGTCACTCTCCCCAGTTAGGGCTTAGGGGAGAATGAGCAGTAGTGATATGCTGCCCCCAAAAGAGGCAATTATAACATTTTCTTTAAATGCAAAAACAACAACAACAAAAACAGAAATAAATTCAGAAAGAAAATGAGACATGTAGGGCAGTTCGTATAAAAGAGAGATTCATAGTTTCTTAAAGAATCCTCTTTTTATTTTATTTTGCTTGACATTCAGAATAAAGATGAGAGAAGCAGTATAGAAGTTAGGAAAGTACTATGTTGCAGAGCACCATACAATGTTAGACAAAATTTTCTTACTTGGAGTTCCTTGTATTAGTGAAATAATAGATTCAATCCTAAAAAGTTCTGAAAAGAAAGAGAGAAGAAACTATGATAGAAAAAGAAAAATCACAAAAAGTCTAAGAGGAGATAGAAGAAGAAAAGGGATAGAGTTAAGAGCAGTGGAAAGAAGAAAAGAAGGAAAGATTGTTGTTTGTCCATCATTCTCAAAGAGGATCGAGAAATTAGGTAGGTGATGCCTAACCTGTAAGTGAATTGGATTTAAGTGAGGAAGGTCTATGCAAAGACACCAGTCTCATTTTCTCCTCTGTAGCCCTCAGGGTCCAGTGATCAGATATGGATCAGGGAAACTTGAGATGGCCCAGTAAGCAGTGGGGGACATTGACCTTTCCAAGCTAAGGTCTTTAACAGGACTCAGTTTGACAGTTGCAGTGCCCAAGAACTGATTTTCATATTACACCTCTTCTTTCATGCTTCTTCCAATCTATATAAAATCATTTAAGCCTGGATTGTCCTGTGAAGAAACTGTATAGGGATATAGCGCTCTACATTATTAGAGTAGATGGACCCTTTATCATGCATGTCCCTCCTCCTAAAGAATAATAGATATGATTGTTGTTGTTTTTTTTTTTCTCAACGCCTCTTCCAGGTTCTCCCCGACTAGTCATCTCTTACTCTGGGAATCACCCTATCCAGATATGTAATCGTATCAAGACCCTTATGATAGTTTTCTACTCATCTTAAATAATTCTCTTTTTTTTTCCCTGAGAGTATAGTTCTTGATTTATGATTTGTTCCCTCCAGTCCTTCCCAGTACATTATCTTTGGGGACTTCCATTGACATGTTGAGGTTCCCTTAAATTCTCCTCCTTCCCCTGCCATAAAACACCTTTATTCTCATTATATGAACTTTTAGTCTACAACAGTCATATTGAAGAAATAGTTATAATCTTTGTCTGATCATTTTCCACTGTCATTGTACCTTCACTGTACATAGCTCTGAAATTCCTTTATCTGACTCAAATCTCTTATTTTTCCTTCTTTTAATATATCTTAAATCTCCTAAATTTTTTCTCTGTCTACACTGCTACTTCTAGTCATTCTACCCTTTCAGGTACTATTCTGGTCTCACTTTTCTCTCCAAATATTGATCCTTTAAAAATTAGTTCAATTTTATGCTTTCCTCTATGCTTGAATTCTCCTCACATACACACCTACCCCATGCTATCACCATGAATCTCTTTCCAAATCTAAATCCTAGATTATTCACCCTATGCCTTCTGTTCTATAAATATGTTGCTAAATTATAATGAAGTCCACAGCATGATAGTTATATGCCAAATATAATTTTATCTAGGCCCTCCCTGTTGTAGATCAGTCTTTCTACTCTTCTGTAATTGACTCTTATTCCCACTCTCTTCAGAATCTGATCCAAACCTTAACTTATCTCATATCACTTAAAATACCCCTGCCCCTCCATTCTCAATATAGGACCTTGCCAAATACTTCACTGAAAAAAACTGATGATATCAATTGAAAAATTTCTTCCCACAAAATCTATATTCTAAATCATTTCAACATTCCCTTCCATCTGTATTTTTCCAGTTGATTCTTCTTGAAAATATCAGTCCCTCTGATTGAGTTCTTGATCCTACCTCTTCTCATATATTTCAGGACTCTGTTCCTTAAATTATCCACTTTTCCTCCCTTACAAGCTCTTCTTAGGGAGTGATTCTTTTCCTACTACTTACAAACATGCTTGGATCTCCCCCATCTTAAAACAAAACAACAACAAAAACTTCACTTTGATGCTACTGTCACTGTATTCTCCCCCTTTTCACAACCCAAAAAGTTAGCCACACCCACCTTCACATTCTCATCTAGTCCCTCTTATACCCTGACAATTTGTCTTCTTACTTCATCACCAAACTGAAACTGTTTACTTTTCAGGTTTACTGATGATCTACTAATTACCATATTTAATGTCCTTTTCTCAGTCTTTATCTCTTTGTAGAATATTCCATTTTTTTACCACTTCCATTTTCCTGGACATTTCCTTTTCCCAAGACTTTCACAATGTGCTCTTTCCAAGTTATCCTACTACCTACCTGGCCTTGTTCAGACTCTTGTTGTATAATCAGTTTTGTGACACTACTATTGTATGGGTATACGCTAGGGCTCTGTCCTTAGCCTTCTTCTTGGTCTATCTTTCCTCACATTATCTGCTGTAGTTTCAGATTTTTTCCTCCAAAGATCTCCAATCTATATATCTGGTCCTTGTCTCATTGTATCAGAAATTTTCTGTTGAACATCTCCAAGTAGCTGTTTGTAGACATCTCAAGGTCAACATTTATAAAACATAATCCATTATTTTCTCCCAAATTCTTCCCCTTCTTCCTTATTTTCCTATTTCTGTTGAATGCACCAATATATATCCAATTACTTACGTCTACAGCTTTTTATTATTTTCCTTTTCCTTTACCTTTCACATGCATCACTTGATAAGTCTTGTTGATTTTGCCTCCACAATAGACTCCACATGTGTGCCTTTTTCTTCGTCTACATAGTAATCCCTTCCTTTCTTTTCATGTGTACTCTATCAATAATTTCCCAATTGATCTTTCAGCTTCTAGTCCCTCCCCCTCTAATACATTCTCCTCACAACCGTCAAATTAATATTCCTGAATCACTGCTTGAGCCATATCACTATCCTCCTCAAAAAGGGCAATGGTTCTGTGCTTGGGGGATAAAATACCTGAAGTCCTCTATGTGCCTTTTAAATCTCTTCAGCCTGGCTAGAGCCTACATACATTCTGTATTCTAGACAATTTGACCTTCTTCCTATGCCCAATAACATACCATTGTCTGTCTCCATATTTTGCAGTCTGGTCAGCAGCCCTGGAATGAATTTTTGTCTCATATTGTTTGACTTAGAACAAGTTCTACTTCCTAGAGGACTATTCTTATCCAGTATCACCCAGTTGTTAGTGCCCTGACATTAGAAATTAATTTGTGTGGAGGGTGGTGCCAAGATGGTGAAGCAGAAAGATGGACCTATAGAAGCTGCCTCTCATAGCTCATAAAATGCCTATAAGAAATGACTCTAAACAAATCCCAGAGCAGCAGAAGCCAGAAAACAACAGAGTGAAATAGAGTTTCAGCATAAGGCAGCCTGGAAGGCCAATAGAAAAGGTCTATTACACTGGAGTAGAGAATAGCCTAGCAAGGGTCAAGTGACAAGGACAGGACTAGACTAGGCTGGGGAATGAAATCCCAGGCAGAAGCTGCAGTTCCCAGATTACTCAACCCACAAATGCCAAAGGCAGCTTCAAAAGTCAGTGAGAAAGCTCTTTCACCTGCATGACAAGGGACCTTGATCTGGCCCTGGTGACCATAGGGCAGCAACAGTTGCTATGGCACAGTGTCCATTTTAGGAACCCTCAGACCAAAACCCCTGAAAGAATCACTTGGCTGATCTAGGTCTCAGCCCTGAATGGTAATCCTGGGGTGAGGAGGAATGCTGGTTGGTCTGGAGGAACTGTTGGAGCGTCTGGAGAGGGAACCCTACTGGTAGATTGTGGGTGGAACAGCTTGCTTGTGGCTATTCACAGACAAGAGTCCAGACCAGGAGAGGAGTAAACTCCTCTTCCTTGATTGTGCCACCTTGGAGGAACTGAGAACTTACAGGTCCCCAGAGTATACCCTTTTCCAGACAAAGGACTCAAAAGTCAAGTAACTGCCTGGGAAGATGCCCAAAAAGGGGAAAAAAGACTACAGAAGGCCACTTTCTTTGTGAACAGGTATTTTCTTCCATCCTTTCAGATGAGGAAGAACAATGCTTACCTTACCGGGAGGAAGACATAAAAGTCAAGGCTTCTGCATCTAAAACCTCCAAAAAAAATATGCAATGGTCTCAGGCCATGGAAGAGCTCAAAAAGGATTTAGAAAATCAAGTAAGAGAGGTGGAGGAAAAATTGGGAAGAGAAATGAGTGATGCAAGAAAATTCTGAAAAGCAAGTCAACAGCTTGCTAAAGGAGACCCAGAAATACTGAAGAAAATAACACCTTTAAAAATAGATGAGCTCAGTTGCTAAAAGAGTTCCAAAAAGCCAATGAGGAGAAAAACACTTTAAAAAGCAGAAGCAGCCAAATGGAAAAGGAGATTCAAAAGCTCACTGAAGAAAAATAGTTCTTTAAAAATTAGAATGGAGCAGATAGAAGTTAATGAGTTTATGAGAAACCAACAAATTACAAAACAAACCAAAAGAAAGAAAAAAATAAAAGATAATGTGAACTATCTCACTGGAAAAACAACTGACTGGGAAAGTAGTTCCAGGGGAAATAATTTAAAAATTATGGGACTACTTGAAAGCCATGATAAAAAAAAAGAGCCTACACATCATCTTTCATGAAATTATCAAGGAAAATTACCCTGATATTCTAGAACCAGAGGGCAAAATGGATATTGAAACAATTCACCGATCACTTCCTAAAAGAGATCCAGAAAGAGAAACTCCTGGGAATATTGTAGCCAAATTCCAGAGTGCCCAGGATGAGCAAAAAATATTGCAAGCAGCAGGAAAGAAACAATTTGAATATTGTGGAAATACAATCAGGAGAACAGAAGATGTAGCAGTTTCTCATTAAGGGATCAAAGGGCTTGGAATATGATAATCCAGAAGTCAAAGGAACTAGGATTAAAACCACGTATCACCTACTCAGGGAAACTGAGTATAATGTTTCAGAGGGAACAATGGTCATTCAGTGAAATAGGGGACTTTCAAATATTCTTGATGAAAAGACCA
>CM053772.1:102548464-102560961 GCA_028658325.1 Potorous gilbertii | reverse complement strand
TAGTTGGAGGGATTACATACACCCCCCCCCCCCCGCCATACACACACACAGACCAGAGGGTGAGTTGAACAGGAAGGGGTGATTTCTACAAAAATAAAATTAAGGGGTGAGAGAGGAATATATTGGGAAGAGAAAGGGAGAAATGGAATGGAGCAAAATATCTCTTATAAAAGAGGCAAGAAGAAGCTTTGTCAATGGAGGGAAAAAGAGAGGAGGTGAAAGGGAAAAAAATGAAGCTTACTCTCATCACATCTGACTTAAGGAGAAGGAGACAATAACATGCACACTCAATTTGGTATGAAAATCTATCTTACATTATAGGAAAGTAGGGTAGAAAGGGATAAGTGGGGTTGGGTGGATTATAGAAGGGAGGGAAATGGGAGGAGGGAGTAATTAGAAGTAAACACTTTTGGGGAGGGACAGGTCAAAAGAGAGAATAGAATAAATGGGGAACAGGATAGGATGGAGGGAAATACAGTTAGTCTTATACAACATGACTATTATGGAAATTGGTTGCAAAATTACACATATATAGCTTATTTTGAATTGTTTGCCTTCTCGGTGGGAATGGGTAGGGAAGGAGGAAGGGAGAGAAGTTGAAACTCAAAGTTTTAGTAAGAAATGTTGATAATGGTTTTTGCACACTACTGGGAAATAAGAAATATAGATAATGGAGTATAGAAATTTACCTTGCCCTACAAGACAAGAGAGAAGATGGGGATAAGGGAAGGGAGGGATTTGTTTGAAGGGAGGGCACATTGGGGCAAGGGCCAATCAGAATGCATGGCATTTTAGGTTGAGGAGAGGGATGAGAAAAGGAGAAAATTTGGAACTCAAAATTTACTGGAAATGAATGTTGATAACTAAAAATAAATAAGCATTAAAAAAGAAATTAATTTGTGTATATTTTATATTTAGTTCTTTATGTATAAATTCTACCCCCTCCTCTCCATGAGGATTTAAGCTCCTTGAGGACACTATCTATTTCACTTTTGTATGTTGTATGAGAGGAAATAAAACTTCTTGATTAATGAATGAATTTGAAATTATATAGTACGATTATAGTGCATGACACAAGAAAAGTGAGATATAATAAAAAATAAACTGGAACATTTATGTAGCTTTATCCCAAAATTAGAGTGCAACTCAACTTTTTAATAGCTCTTTCCTTTGGCTTCCCTTGATTTATTTTTTCATAATTACAGGATAGTAAATACATGAGATTTGTGTAGTCTAAGGGGTTTAATGTAATCCATTTGTCACAAAATTTGTGTTATAGTGAAGTATTGAAAATCAAGGTACCAACTTGCTTGATAAAGAAACAAAAACAGAGGAAGTCCTAAGGTCAGAGTCAGCACAGCTAAGAATCAGCGTATGATGTCATTAATTATGGAGCCCCATGCTTAAATTCTGTATAGGTTTATATCAGAGCTTTGAGAGACCCTTAAGTGATTATAATGCGCTAGTTGTCATATAGGGATCAGCCAGAAAGCTGCCTGACATGTACATAAGATTAAAGGTGGTAGTGGGTTGGTGTCTACTACATAGTAGGTCTGATCCATTTTCCTCTTTGTGACTTTGACATGGGAGAGATGCCAGATAGCATTCGTCTACAAATGGTCTCTGGGAACATCTCTTCATTTGGAGAAAGTAAAATTTAGAACTTAAATATTAATGGAAATAGATACAATTTCTGAGGAATTTAAACTCTGAATCATGTTAGAATCAATGGGTTGCCTACAACTTACAAGTTTTAATTTTGTATCTTTCATTTTTTTCCCTGTTTTGTTCCATTAAAAAAAATTCTGTCCTATAATGTAAACATGCAATTCTCTTAGAAACACTAGGGACCTGGAGGGAGATAAGAACAGTGGGGATATAGTTCAGCTATTTTAATATAGCCATGAAATAGTTTGAAAGGCAGAATGGCATAGTGTGTAGAGAGTTAGACTTGCTATCAGAATAACTTGGATTCAAATGATACCTCCAACATATACTTAATTCAGGAAGGTCATGGAACCCCTCAGTTCCCCAGCCAACTTTTTAAGACAAACTGCTTTCCCTCTCCTCTTCCCTACATGAACCAGTCTCTGCTGTCCTCTTTGCCTTCCCATACTATTTTATTCTTTCTTCTCCTCTTTTAATTTCTTTACATCACTCTTCCTAGTCATCAATACTACCAGTCAATTCATCTTATTTCTCCTAACCTCATAACATTAATAATAGCTTTCCATTTTGACAAATAAATAGAAGTAAAACAAAATCCCATATGAACTGTGCCTTTACTTATATTTCTCATTCTTCTCTCATATCCATCAACCCAACCAAGAGTGGGCAAGCATCCTCCATCATCAGTTCTCCAAAGTCATAATTCATCATTCCACTTAACAAAGTTCCTAAGCCTTTCAGAGTTGTTTTCTATTGCATTTTAGTCATTATACATATATATATATATATATATATATATACATATATATATATATATTTGATTGGTGTTGTTCACTTGATTATGAACCTGATTACATAAGCCTTCCAAGATTTCTCTGAATTTGTCTGTTTTCTACAGCTAGTGTAATAATATTTCATAATATTCACACACAGTTTGTTTAGCCATTCACTATTTCAAAGGCACCAATCCAGTTTCTTGCTCTGAGCTAAGTAAAAAGTCTCACCATAACTATATATGTATTGTTCCTTCCCCTCTAGATTTGCTTCCTTACATTTTGTGATTATTAGTGTCATATCTTTGTCTAAGAATCTATACAACTCTGAGACTTCTTGATTGTAATTCCAAGCTTCTTTTCAGAATGGTTGGACGAATTCACAATTCCCTAATACTGCTTATCTTCCCAGAGCCTCCCCACAAACATACATCATTCCTCTTTCTAATGGATGAAAAGTGGAACCCCAAACTTTCCTTAATTTGTATTTTTCTTTTTATCAGCAATCTGGAACACTTTTCGATATTCTTGGTGATAGCTTATATCTCTTCTCTTTAAAATTGACTGTTTCACATATTCCCTGACCATTTATATATAGGGGAATAACTTTTTTGTGATATATTTGTATCCTATATCTTCTGTTCTCCTACATTTTGGATAGCAGTACTTTAGCAGGGAAGTTTGCTGCAAACATCCTTTCCCTGTCAACTGTATTCCCATTGACTCCCACTATACTTACCCTTTCTCTGTAAATGATTTTAAGTTCTTTGCAATCAGAGTGCTTTTTAAGGTATAAGAAATGGTCTATTCCTATATGTGCAGATGAATAGAGAGGAACATTGATGCTGAAGCCAGGGTACCCAGAAAAGGGTTATACTTTGCATGTTTGAGAAAGTCTGAAGGAGACATTGGAGCTGGGACAATCCCAGCTAAAGCAATACTTCATGGTTTATGCAGAGGATGCACTCTGAATTCTAGACCCACCCATTAGCCCTTTAATAGAGCCCATGGGATCTCTTAATAGTTAGTCAAAAACATTTATTAAGTGCCTCCTAAGTGCCAAGCACTGAGTTAACTAAACTTTGGAGATATAATAAAAGGTAAAACAAGGTTCTTGACCTTAAGGTGGTCACAATGTAATGCAAAGATGGTGAGTGTTTGCCTTGGGTAGGGGGATCATTTTGAAAATTTATAATAAGTTTTCTATTTTAAGCTATGGTAGAAAATATAGTCCTTTGATGTAGTAAAATTTTCTGATATAGTCAGAGACATAATGCTAATTGTGGCAGGTGGCTCATTTAATTTGTAATGACTGTATATTATGAAAGGAAATTGGTTTACTACATAAGAAAGTTAAAATCTGTAGGCAATCACCACTGTCTTTAATTACCCTTCTTTAACATGCCATCAACAGTCCTTTGATGCTAATTAGATTATAATTTTTAAATAATAACCATGCATTGGTTATCAAGATGGATGATATTTAAGTCAAAAGAACCAATGTTCATGTCAGATAATCCTTGGCTACATAGTGACTGGGAAAAAAATAATAAAACAACACACCAAATACTTTTTAGGGGCCCTTCATGATGACTGTAGTTTCTTTTACAAAGCATGTTTGGAGACATAAAAGTAAAAACAGTACAAATAGACAAGTTTCAATGGTTCCAGATTTCAATGCTAATGACTTTCTATGATATATTTTGTATCAAATGCCTATTCCATGTTGAGTTTACACAACTCAACTCAATTTAAGAATTATAAACATATCTTGCAAAAAGATAGTCCCAATTTTTTTATAGCAATTAAATTCCAGCATAAACTTCCAAGGTAATACAAATTCTATAAGAAATATTTATTGTATACTGAAAGCAGTCAAATAACACATGGTATTTTTATTCTTCTTAACAGGATCAAGCCTGTTCTCCATCCTAGAGCCCAACCTTTGGATTGGCCAATTTTCTCCAAAAATTGATCCTTCTCCCATAGTGGTAAATGCATCCTAAAACATAGCTTTCTACTTCTCCTAACAATGAGAATGAGATGCGTTCCTTTTTACATTATTATCACTCTTCAGAGAAATCATAGAATAGTGTATACATAGCTACTAGACCTGTAATCAGGAGGAACTTGGCCTAAATTTTGCCTCTAATACTTATTAGTTTAATTAACACAGAGTAAGTCACAACCGCTGACCACATCACACTAAGATACTATATTAGTAAGACTAATATATACTAAGCTATAAAAAGGTTGTGATCATCCTTGCTGGAGGGAGTTTTCACACCAAGTCTCCCTTTGTAGAAATTACAGACCCTTCCAATGTTCCTCTTACTTACTTTTTCCAAATGCTATTCTAGAAAACTTTCCTACTCAGACTCTGAATTCCATTTCATCTTTGGACCACAGGCAGTATGGATCTTCCCTGAAGTACTTACCTTAACCTCCCCATAGGTACAAGGCACTTGTTGACCCACGGCTTAAGTTGTGATAAGAAGGAGTAGACTTCTATGTGCTCCAGAATGTCAGTACCATACTGTGACATCATAGGATCCTAGAACCATTTGGAATCTGAAGATTTAAGGGGATCATCTTACATTTGCACAACAAGTAGGAGAACAGCTAAATAATACAAACAAATAAAATAGCTATTTATATATATGTAACACATTTATATATATATATTTGCAGTATATGTTTATATGCATTTCCATATTATTTTTGGATGTGCACCTGGGAATAGAAACTATACAACTTTCATTGCTAGTACAATTCCATGTGTAATCAATAATATAAACAAAACAAAAAATTTACCTTGGTTTCTCAAAATTATGAGTTGATTATAAGCATGGGAAGGCACTGCCATTCTGGACAAAGTTTCCATCCAGAAAGATCTGGGAAGCACGTTTAGTCTGTTTTTAAATTATCAGTCTCACTAATTATACAGAGGTAATTTTGTTGATAAATTCTTTGGCTATTGAAACCTATAAAACAACGAGAAAATAATGACCTTCAATACCATTGGTGTCTTCTGCTTTTCCTATGATGGTAACAGAGTTGTTGAAAAGGAAGCAAAGGGTGCTTAGAGTCAACATTTTTAGAAGGACTATAGACTTTAATTTGGCTTTTAATACTCCAAATGTGAGTTTTTGCTCAGTGATCAATGAAAAGATATACTAGTCACATAACTGAATCATATCACATCTGACTATCTCAGCATAAATTAAACAAAAAAGAGAAGGAAATTAAAGGTCTATGTTGATAGGGCTCACAAGTCCTCCTTGGAGGTACAAAAAAGAGAACTGACAGAACTGGTTTTATTGTGCACAAAAGGCAAACATATATATATATATGTACATATATATATATATGTACATATATACACACACATACATATATGTGTATATACATATACACATATATATACACACAGACACACATATATACACATTCAGCTCCACACATACATATGCACATATACACACACACATTTATGTATAATTTCATGAGACATTAATCATCAAATATCACATTGATCATGGTATATCATATATTTGCAAAGAGATGACCAGGAAAATAATTTCAGCTTAATTACCAATAATCTCTTTCAGGAGGAAAAAGGAGTAGAAAAATATCATGAAACACTCAATAAAAACCTCCAAACTTATTCAGAATTCATGAGGATCATCAATGACCTCAGTTCAAAAGTAAAAACAAGTGGGAGTAGGCAGGATGGGTATGAGGAATAAGCATCCAAAGACTTGTCAATTACACAGAAGTATCTATATCATGAATAATTATTTTCAGAAAAGAATCAGTAGATGCTGCACACAATAAGCACTATGTATCAAAACTATTAAATTTATTGTACTTTAACAGACAGAAAATTACTCATTACTGACTTGGAAGTCGTTCCTGAATCAGATCTCTGTGTACACAGTTGCCTAACTGACTCAGAGCAAAAATCAAAACAAAAAAGCTAAAATAAGAAACAAAAATGAGAAAAAAGTATCCTGCATGCAATTGAAACAAGTTCATCCTGATGTATTAAAAACGATTATTGATAATAACAATGAGTAGTGGGCAGAAAAAAGATAACTGATGATTATTTTATTCAGAAGTCTACAGCAAAGTGATCCAAAAGACCTAAAAAAGTGCCTTAGTGGCATCAACTGGATGCAACCAGCCTCTAAACTATGGGTGGCCAGAGTGGAACAGAGCAGGTTAGAGACTGAAGAGTCAGCAATGAAACAGAAGTTTAATTTCAAAGTGAGAAAAATGGTCTGCAAGCAAGGACACATGTGTGGTAGCACTTCCCCTAGTGGTGATTGGGAGGATGAACCTGAGGCTTTGTGGGAAGATCTCAATACTTACAGTATAAACCCTGACCATGAGGTATAACAGCAACAATGTGACACTTCTGATTCATAACAGGGCTTTATGGATACAGCAGGGGCTTGTCCCAGCTCAGAAAACACCCTATACTAGTTAAAGCAACACAATAATTATATGAAACAATACTGGAATTTTGCTGTGCCTGAGATCATCCAGAGTGTGAGTACAAAGTATTGTTGTGCCAAACTCAGGTCATAGTTTGCTTGCTGGGCCTCAGCTCTGGAAAACAGTGTGCCTCCTGATATCTTGATATTGAGCATATATTCTATTTATTTGCCAAGTAAAATGACATGGCAACCAAAGGCAACACTGGTTTTTAGAATCTAATCTAATTTGTAAATGCTCATGGAGAAAGATGACAAAAGGTCATTAGCAGTCTTACCTCATAAGGTAGAAAGAAACAACAAAAACTCCCAAAACAATCCCTCCTCCAAAAAATAAAGAAAACAGGTTAAAGAAAGTTTAGCAAGAGGCATAACTAACCAGTCACATTAAAAGTATTTTAAAAATAAAACTTGAAGGTAGACAAGAAACACAAGAAAAATACAAAAGATCTACAAATATTTTATGATAAGCTATATTATCAATAAAGGACAAAAGGACTAGCAAACTTATTTTCTAACATTACAGCTACCAATGTAATTTATCTGAGGAGGTAGAAGAAATATTAAACAGAGCAAAGGTGAGGAAAGCAGGTTATTCAACTAAGAGTACATGGAAAAGATCCATGATAGGGGTAATAGATCTGTGAGAGTAGTAAGGGATGAATCCACCATGTATCTGAATGAGAAGATTCTAGAAGTCTGGAATATATCTCAAACTTTACTGGTATATACCCTACCCCCACCACCAAAAAAAGATGATTTAGAGAATTTCATCAACTATTGAATTAAGAATCTATTTTCTCATTTGAATAACATCATTGTGAGAAAAAAAATGTATATATATATATATATATATATATATATATGTGTATATATATATATATATATATATATATATATATATATATATATTTGCACACATGCATTCATTGTGGGAATATTCAATGAAGATGTTGCTAAAGAACAGTCTGACTTTTATAAGTGATGTTCCATGATACACTTCATGTTTCCCATGATGGAAACCAATAAAACATGTAGGAACTATAAGATTCCACTGTCTTTTTTTTATGTTTCAATGTATTTCCTTTGGTAAAGCAAAAAGTCACCTTTAAAGCTCTCTCGTAATGAAGTCTTCAGTCTATATAAAAACATTAGATGAAATTATTTATTTGTAACTTTTTTATTACAGCTCTGGTTAATGTGTATCTTATTTTAATTCTGATTTTTGTGTTCTGCATCACTTCATAGATAAATTCACTTTTTACCTTCAAATTTATCATTTTTAATGGTACAATAATATTTCATTATAAAAAAATTACTAAAATTTAGTAGCTGTTTCTCAATTGTTGGACAAGTAGGTTGATTCAAATTATTTTCTTGTATAAATAAAACATCAATAAATATTTTGGTACAGATGTATCTTTCTGCCTTTTAATATCAGACTTAAATTGTATCCCTAGTAATGCCCTTACTAGATTAAATAGAATCCTCAATTTTGTAATAATTATTGACATTGCCAAATTTCATGAGAAAAAGTTCTCACAAATTTACAATTTCACCAACAATAATTTAACACCAAGAAAATACAAGTGCTCCATCAACCACCACCACACCATTCATATGTGAAACCATTGGTTACAACAAATGGAGAAGTTTGGAATGCTGTGGATAAGTTCACTTACCTTGGTAGGGTACTTTCCTGGGATGTATGCACTGATCATGATGTTGATGTACACATTGCCAAAGCTAGTTCAGTGTTTGGGAGTCTCCAAAGAAAAGTTTGGGAGAGAAGAGGTATTAGACTGACAACCAAACTGAAGGTCTACAGAGTTGCTGTGTTGGCGTCATTGTTGCATACCTGTGAAACATAGACAGTCTACCAGCCCTATGCCAGGAAACTGAATCACTTCCATTTAAACTGTCTTAGGAAGATTCTGAAGATCACTTGGAAGGATAAGGTACCAGATACTGAGGTCATTGCCCAAACTAAACTGCCAAATATTCAAACTATGCTTCAAAGAGTGCAACTCTGATGGACTGGCCATGTTGTTTAAATGCAAAACATTTACTTGCCAAAAAGACTATTTTGTGGAGAACTTGCATGGGGCAGGTGATCACATGGTACCTGGAAGAAGCAATACAAAGACACTCTTAAGGCCTCTCTCAAGGACTTTGGAGATAATTGTGAGACATGGGAGATGAGGGCAAAGGACTGTTCAATATGAAGGGCCCACATCAGAAAAGGTGCTGTGCTCTATGAGAAAATCAGCATTGAAGCAGCCCAAAGGAAACATAGGAGGCACAAATTTCGACTAACCACCCCCAATATGTGGTCGAGCATTCCAAGCTCATATTGGTCTGATTGGCCACAGCCCTCCACATTGAAGCTTCATTTTATCATGGTGATGTCATTTTGGTCTTCTCTGAGAAGGAAGGACAACAACAGGCTTTGAGATGTACCTCTACAAGCCAGGAGAAGCTTGCAAAGCCTGACTGTCCCTGTGATTCTTGGGAGCCCTGAGGGCTCCATTAGTCCTTTTTTTTTTTTTTAATTAAATGGACCATCCCTTGAGCAACTACTTAAAGAAGCCTATTCATTGAATAGGTGCATCTCACTCAAAGTAAGAATGCTATAAGACCTTAGCCTGAAAGGGCCAGGGTCTCACAATGCATCCTGGACCATCTCCAGCTGTCCTGAGGAATATGAGGCCACTGGATCCAGATGGGACAGGAGAAGAAAGTGAGGTTAGTGACCTTGCACAGCCCTCCCTCCCTCAAATCAAAATCAACTGCAAGTCATGTCATCATCTTGATACCATGGTCCTCTTCAAGAACAAAGGACAAACTCAACAACAAACCCCTGTGATTCACTTTCAAGGAATTTGTCTTTTTTACTCCTTGGAAGAAACTGGAGGACTCCAGTGGGAGAAGAAATGAAGGAGAAGGATTTTTTTTAACTGAGGCCATAGAAACAATTGCTCCATCATGTTTGTGATAGAAGAGAGGTACCACAAGATAGAAACCCTGAGAATGAAGAAAATCTTTGGTGGACTATGTAGTAAGGGTATCTGGTTCTTGTGTCCATCGAAGAAGATAAGACAGCTCTGACTCCTGGATGGGTTGGGAAGGGTGGGATTGTCTGATCTTTGGTGAACTTTTTCCTGGCTGAGAATTCAGGCAATCACAGTACCACTTTCTCCCCTTTCACTCCTCTTTCATTTCAAGAAAACAAATGCTTTAATTCAGTATTTTATTGTTCTTTAAAGTTGTTTACTTGCTGTTTTAATTAGCTTCAGTCTGGACTTACCTTCACTGAGTCCCAATTCCAGTGGTTAGAACTCCTCCATTCCTAGGAATTCCTTGCAATGGGAGAAAAATCATAGCAAATCTTTGCTGCCTTAACATGAGATACTGCTCCATTCTCTATGGGAGTTGTATAGGGACTCTCCCTCATCCTTATTCCTGAATTCTGGATTGCCATCAAGTTATCTAAGAGATGTCTTAATAACAAATTATAAGACACTGATAAAGGCAAACTATTTGCTTATAACACACAAAAATGTATTCTTAAAACTGTTACCATTAATAATGTAGTTTGAAAGAAAGGTTGTGGCTGAGTTGTGTATGAGGGGTGATTCTAAAAAAGTCTTCAAGGTAAGGTAAGAAGCAGCCATTATCTCATAAAAAAAAATGGAATGTGAAAGGAAGACCTGATACTGAGGAAGCAGGTGGGAGCAAAGAGTTGGTAATGTTGGAAACTTACTCTCATCTGGGTAGAAGAGGAAAAATAAAGTATACTTATGAGGAGGTGTAGAAGTCTTCTGAACTGCTATAAAAGTGAGAAAACTGGCATGGGAGGGACTTTTCAAAGAGTGTATAAGACAAAATAAAAATAGAAAAAAAATCAAAAATTACATGATAATTTTGTTGTCTATTTGAAAAATAACAAGTTGTGCATAGCAGACGTGCAGTTTCACGTACAATTGTCTTTTTTTTTTATTATTATCTAATGGAAATGCTTGATTTATTCCATCAATTAAAAAAAAAAGTCAAGGCCACTCTCAACCATTTCCCCTTAATCTCCAAACAAATTCACACCATATGAAGGAAAAAGGAGACATTCAAATTGAGGGTGTTCTGAGCCTTTCCTCCTGGTGTACATAGATCTTCTATGCGGACAGGGATTTTAAGGACCAAATGATACCATGCAGGGGATGGAATATGGAAGGTCCAGGAAGGGTGAACTAGGACTTTGTTTAAAAGAAGTCTTTCAAGATGGCAGAGTAGAAAGACTCACATCTGCTAGCTCTGAACCCACAGCCCATGGATTTCCTCTAAAAAGAACTCCTGACAAATTCTGGAACAGTGGAAGTCATGCAGAAACACAGTGAAGGAAATTTCTGTTGCAGAGAGCCCTGAAAAACCGATCCCAAAGCTCCATCGAGCCCCGAACGGGAGCGGAGCCCTGCCCTGCGGAGCCCTCCCCTGCCCTGCCCCAGCCACGCGGCACTGAGCGAAGCAAGTAGACCCAAGCAGGCTTCAGGGACCAGAATCTCCAGCGGCCGTGAAGGTCCCTCCACCCACAGACGCACAGGTCAGTGAGAGAGACGGGCTGAGAGGGGAGCGGGGGATCTCCGGGACTCGGACCCCCTTGGGTGGCAGCCGCTGCGGCAGAGGCAGAGGCAGCTGTGGCCAGAGGCTCCCAGAGCAGGCAGGAGCTCGATAGCAGCTCCATTACAAAAGATCTCTGCATAAACCCCCTGAGGGAACTGAGCCTGAGAGGTAGCCCTGCCCCAACCTGAGCACCAGCAGATAAGCTCCCATTGAATAGCAGTCAGACCTGCCACCAAAAGCCCTGAGGCTGGGGAGAAGCATTTGAATCTCAGATCCCAAGTACTAGCTGTGCAGACTTAGGTCAAGGTGGAGAGGACTCTCAGAAGTCAAGTAACTGGCTGGGAGCATTTGAATCTCAGACCCCAAGCACTAGCTGGGAGGACTTAGGCCAGGGGGTGGAGAGGACTCTCAGAAGTCAAGTAACTAGCTGGGAAAATGCCCAGAAAAGGGAAAAAAGTTAAGACCATAGAAGGTTATTTTCTTCAGAAGATGATTCTGCCATTCCTCTCTGACAAGGAAGAGATCTGCTTACCATCAGGTAAAGACATAGGAGTCAAAGCCTCTGTATCCCATATATCTGAAATAGGTATCCCATGGGCTCAGGCCATGGAAGAGCTCAAAAAGGATTTTGAAAATCAAGTTAGACAGGCGGAGGAAAAACTGGGAAGAGAAATGAGAGAGATGCAAGAAAAGCATGAAAAACGGGTCAATACCTTAATAAAGGAGACCCAAAAAATGCTGAAGAAAATAGCACCTTGAAAAATAAGCTAACTCAATTGGCAAAAGAGGTTCAAAAAGCCAATGAGGAGAAGAATGCTTTCAAAAGCAGAATTAGCCAAGTGGAAAGAGAGGTGCACTGAAGAAAATAGTTCTCTCAAAATTAGAGAGGTGCACTGAAGAAAATAGTTCTCTCAAAATTAGAATGGAACAGATGGAGGCCAAT
>CM053772.1:102502963-102547964 GCA_028658325.1 Potorous gilbertii | reverse complement strand
GCAGGGTGGGGGGGGATGATGGAAGGGAGGGCAATGGAAGGAGGGAGCAATTTGAAGTCAACACTCTTGGAGAGGGACAGGATCAAAAGAGAGAATAGAAACAATAGGGGGCAGGATAAGATGGAGGGAAATATAGTTAGTTTTACACAACATGATTATTATGGAAGTCATTTGCAAAACTACATAGATATGGCCTATATTGAACTGCCTGCCTTTCCAAAGGGAATGGGTGGGGAGGGAGGGATGGGGAGAAGCTGGAACTTAAAGTTTTAGGACCAACTGTTGAGTATTGTTCTTGCTACTAGGAAATAAGAAATACAGGTAATGGGGAATAGAAAGTTATCTGGCCCTACAGGACAAAAGAGAAGATGGGGTAAGGGAAGGGGGGGACGATAGAAGAGAGGGCAGATTGGTGATATGGGTAATTAAAATGTTCAGAGTATTGGGGAGGGGGGAGGGGACAAATGGGGAGAAAATTTTGGAACCCCAAATCTTGTGTAAATGAATGTAAAAAGTTAAATAAATTTATTTAAAAAAAAGTCTATCTTTATCAGGTTTGTCTTCTTAGGGGCTAGATCCTAGGGACTGATGGATTCGAAAGTACCCCCTCCTCCTTCTTGAGGTGGTACTTATTCATTGCAGTTGTGGCATCCAGGAAGTGGGACACCCAAAGTGTTCAGGGAAATCCCAACAAAGCAATTCTATCAATCCCTGAGGGTGAAATGGATGGAAAACCCATTGGATATGCTTATAGAAGAGTCAATCTCAGATGCCTTTTATGATGAAGTGGGTATCCTAATCAAAGGCAGAAGTACAAGGGTGGGTGGGTGGGGGAGGCATTAGGATGAAGACTATGTTCTTTGTGAACTTTGTGGTAGCAAGTTAGCAGACTTGACTGATATTTCAATGCTATGTCCTGACTAAGCCTCAGTAGTAGTAATGGCAAACCTTTTGTACTACAATAGAGAAAGGAAAGAGATATATGCAATTTGTCAATAGAATAAAAATTGGAAACCATGTGGTTTTTCCCCAATTACCATGAGTAGTGCTATTGGACAATATAAGTCTCTTGTCCTCCTCTCCTGTTCCTGTTGTCTTCCAAATTTATGGCTCCTGCTCTCTATTTTTTGTTTCTCCACATAACTGTTCAGTTATTCATTTAAATCACATTACCTACTCTTCCTTTTCACCTGTCTCCCTCTTTCCTGTGGGCTTCTATCTTCTTCCTTGTGTATGTCAGCCCAATTCAGTTGACAGGGTTCTGCATAACTTTTTGGAAGGAACAATAAGTACTGCTTATGCCTTGACTCTATGGTAGACTTTTTGTTTTGGCTCAAGTTCATTTGCATTCTAAGCCAGAATTCCTTTGGGGAATTGCTAACCTTAAATTAGATGGCTATCTCTAACTGAGGGCTTTGATCTTTGCTTGCAAATAGGTCAAAAGAAAAGAATTAATCTTAGCTTGAGGGCCCTCTGCCTTCCTTTTTCTATGCTGAATGTGTTAGCAATGATTAAATTCTTATAAAATGCTTAGCATAACCTAGTTTGAAAGAGTCTCAAGTTCTCTAAAGCCTAGTACTGTGCAGCTAAAATGGTGCTGTCCTATGCTTCCTCATCAGGTTCAATGGAACCCTTGAGGCCTGAGGATTCAGATAGAGCATTATTTTTTTAAGCAAAAACGTTCAGTAACCTCCGGGTAAAAGCAATCCACCTAGTGGTAAAGGCAGATAAAGACCACCAGTAAGCAGAAAAAGACAAAAAAATTTTTAGAATTGTCTTTATATGCCTCTTGCCCAAATGGTCCCTGACTGTGTGTGATGGCAAGCAAAGTAGGATCTTTTGCTGTTTAGGTTTTAATATAATCAAGTGCCTCTGATTGAATAATATGATTAAAGAAGATTTTCCCCACCCATTAATGGACCTGGGAAAATTTGTAGGAAGGCCCACATCTTTTGTTAACTTTCTAATTAGGCTCTACTTCTCAAGGGTTGTTTCTGGCTCTGAAAAAATATATAAGTACCCTTGAGGTAAGTTTCTACTTTGGGGCTTAGTTTTTGGAAGAAGTTTTGTGTGCCAGATCAGATTCTGGGAAGCCACTAAGCAGCCCCAGAGCTTTGAAAACTCATATGTTGGTGCTTCCCTCTCTGGTAACTATGTATGCATGTAATAGTAAGACAGTTAAAGCTGTCTATTGATCTATGATGTATGTATAGCTTATATCAGACAGTGGGAAGCATGTCTATTGATTCTGATTTCTTTGTATTTTCTCAAGTTCAGGGTACTGACTTTTTCCCTTGAACTAAATGAATGATACATGCGTTTGATAAAAGTGATTGCTGACCCCTCAAAAGTTGCCTTTCCTTTTAGAAAAGTAGATCTAAGAACCTGTGATAGCAGGCCCCGCTATGTATGTTGAGGTCCTTGCTTTTACACTGAGTCCAAGGTCAATTCACTTAGGTGTAAAGTTTAGTCAAACTGCCTCAAGTTTGCTGCATAATGCCTTGGTTCACAATATCCCTTGCTAAAGGTGTGGAAGTGTGGAGATTAACTGAAGTCACAAAAGCTCCACTAGTATCCTAGACTTTAACCACTGCAAAGATGACCCCTAAAGCTAGTAGCTGGGAGCACACAAAAACAAACAAACAAAAAGCCAAACAAAAAAACCCATACTTTGAACACAAGAGGACTAAGACTAAAAGCTCAGTGATATGTAGATGTAAGGAATTATTGAAATTATATGAAAAATGATTTGAAGTCATACCTGTAGCTGTCAGAGATAAAATTGCTTGTGTGGGAGACAGTGGGGGATGTTGGCCATCTGATAATCAGCATATCTAAGAGCAGGTTCCTTTTATTTGTTTTGAGAAGACCTTTTCCTGTATATCAAAAGAACTGCCAAGTAAGGTGTCATTCACAAAGGAAGAGATTCGTTAACCCAGATTCAGTCTTGGATAATGGGACTTTTTAGTGTGGGTATCCTGAGTTCAAATTTTCAGTTCACAGCTGTTGTCAGTTCTCTTAGCAATTGAGAAAATTCTTTTCTCATGCTATCTGATGCAAACAAATGGGAAAGAGACTAAAAGTAGTTTTCAACTTGACATTTCCTTAAAGAAATAATAAATTATATGAGGATGGCAAGGGAAGAGGGGATTGAAATGTGGAAATGAGAGAAGGAAGCTAGTGTGGAGACCCACGTTGGGGTGGGAGTGGGGTTTAGGTGTTGTCAGGCTGTGAACCCTGAAATGCTGACCAATGGGAGGTGGAGCAGGAAATTCAAATCAAGATGATCATAAAAGAGCTTTGTAATTGTCTTGAGGTGTGTGATTCTTCCTATAAAATGACCCTTTTTTCACAAGGGGTTAAAAGCCAGTGCATCTGTCAGAAATTGTGTGAAGTAATTTTTTTTTTCTAAATTAACTCATGTCCAGGTGGAATTCTTGGTAAAACGATTATTTCTAACATAGAAGAGTGGCACAGAAGGGTACAATGGAGAGACTTGATAGGCTATCCATTGAAAAGCTGGCCAATGTGAGAATCATAAGTATATCACTAGAAGATAAAAGGGGTTTTGGAGCAGTGATGACATGAGTTGCATGTCTGTATTTGTTCCCTGATCGTGTGTTTCTTATGGATAGTGTCCTCACAAATGATACCTACTCATAGCAATCTTCTTGATGATGGTGTGTATATTTGTGGTAGAGTAATCCCAAGATTTATTGGGAGAGGGTGCTCTACTATGCCCATTCAACGCAGGGAAGGGAATTCCAGATTCAATCAAGTTTCAAAGTAAGACTAGTCACTTCAGGAGGTACATAGTTGCCTACATAAGTTCCTGAGATAAATCACTTAGACATATAAATTCCAGGAGAATCTAGAACATCATTTAAGACTTTTCTGGGTTATGAAGTAGATGGATGCATTTATGGATTCAGAAGTTAGGACACTGGGAATTAGTGTACAAGTAGAATAATCATCCATCTGTGTTTCAGTACATCAATGCTCTTATCCTTAGGGATGAGCCTTGATGCCTGCCCCTTGGAATAACAAAGTACAGCAGCCCTCAGGCTTAGCTGTGTGGATGTCCCAGTTACCTTCTCCATTAGGAGGAGGACATTTGAAAAGAGAAACCAAGTCACACATTTTTAGATTCAGTGACTATGGCCTCCTGGCCTCTTTTGAGAACAGGAAATGCTCTGGGCATTTTCTCTGTCTGTTTCTCATGCTTTGAACAATCTCCCTGCTCACTGTACCTACCAAATTTCCCAATTTCCTTTAAGTTTCAACTAAAATTCCATCTTTTATAGGAAATCTTTCTCAACCTCTCTTAATTTTAGTCCCTTAACACTATTAATTATATGCTACTTATAGTGTACCTAATTTGTTTGTGTTTATTTGTTTGCATGTTGTTTCTCCAATTAAAATTATAAGCTCTTTAGGTCAGAGACTTGTCTTTTGCCTCCTTTTGTATGCCCAGTACTTAATACAGTGCCAGACCCATATTAGGCACTTAATAAATGTTCGTTGATTAATTATTAATTACGGGGGAGATAGCAAAGGATTCTAGAGTAGCATACCATATATCTGTGGGTGGAGACTAAAGGCATTCTACTAACTAGCCTGTTAAATGTCCAACACTAACTGAAGGTAACTAGCAGCTAGAAAAGTGCTGAAGTACTGAAGAGCTCACAAACAAAGTAGCTGGTGGTTATTACAGTTCCAGCCACATGATGGGTTATGAATATGGTGAACTAAAATATAGATTATCCTTAACATTTGAGATTAGCATATCAGAGGAAGGGGGATTGCATTATCTAATAATATGTTATCGAAATTAATTTTATGAAAGCCAGGTATATACAATGAGGTAGTGGGAGTTGATATTTCAGTCTTTTTTGGGAACAAGATTCCTCTGATGTTCTGGAGTCTTAAAACAGATCTTATTGACTTTATTTTCATTGCAGAAAAGAGTAAACTGTTATCCTTTATCTGAATGAATAATTTGTGATCACACAAAGTTGGAAAAGAGCTTGGAATCTCAATGGGATGGATGAGCATAAACTTAGGAAAAGTAATTTATGAATTGCTATGAAAGTAGGTCATATCTTGAGACAAGAGTCCTGGAAAGCACTGAGAAAGACTGAGGTTACAAAATCTTGTTGAATAGAGATTATAGGAATGAAGTGGTAATGCTTAAGTGTCACATGCCATAGAGTGGCTTGATTAGATGAAACATGGGTATAACTATTAATGCCTACTGAGTGAGCTGAGGCACTTTGACTCTAGCACCATCTGATACCAAGGGCCTCTATTAGCAGATAAAGTAATGGCCCTACTTGTGTGAAACTGAAGAACAGTATTTCATATTATTTAAGTGTTTTTCCCCCTGAAGTGCAGAGGATCATAGAGTTATTTTGCAGCTAATTATATTTTGCTATAGTGCGCAAACGTTACATCTGAACTCACATACCATTAACTCTTTTTCATAAACTAGGTTTATAAAGAAAATGCCAGAAAAAAAAACCTTGATGTCAACTAGTGCAACTGATTTTTTCTTTTACAAATGGGGCAACTGAGGTTCATAGAAAAGGAACCTGCCCAAGGTCAAACATTATATACTACAGTTGAGATCTGAACTAAGGTCTTCTGACTCTAAATCTTGCACCTTCCCAATCCTATATTGTTCCACCTTGATTTAACCTCTATTATATAGCCATATTAAATGGTCACTGGCAAGCTAAAATTTAAATTGTTTACAGATTGAGAGGATGACCAGACAGGTTGTGTCTCCTATTTAAAAAAAATCTTGATAAAAGCACTTACCATATCACAGAAATAATAGGAAGATATTTATCTAATTTAAAAAAGCTTATCATTTATTTTAAAAATTACCTTTGACATCCATGTTAGAGACACATTTAATCTTATAATAAATTGCCTGAGTCATGTCATGAGTAAACAGTTTTCTGCCATGGAGAAGTTACAGATTATTATTTTTTTTAATCTTTCAGTATACGGTCTGTTACAGAAAGGATGGCAGTGGTCTTCAGTTGCACCCTGCAGTTAGGATCAAATACAATTCTAAGAGAAAAGTGCTTAAAAAATATTTTTCAAGACTGAGACAGAACCTTCCCAATCTGGATTATGCTCTTTCAAATAATTACAAACGTTAGAAATGATTATAATCAATTCTTTCTATTTACAAACATCTCTATCCTTGGTCTTGAAAATTTTTATAGCCTTTCTTCAAAATCCTACCTATACTTTGCAAACCAGAGATCTGATTAATTTAACCAATAAGAGTAACATAAGGAAGAAATTCAGACCCCAAAGTTGTTTGTTTTGCATCAATGTTCTAATTTGAAATTAACTATAAAGTTTTCCAATTTTTTTTAAAAGTTTGCATTGCATGAGAACTGCTCTATAGTGACTATTCATAGGAAACAGCAAAGAAGGATGAGAAATTATAGATTTTACAATAGGAGCCCAAAAAGAAGTATTTTTCATCACTGTTTTACTGGATAGAGGGCTGATCCATTTCTATTCAGATCCAGTTTCAAATGTGAGGCCATGAATGAGTCATTTAATCTCTCAGTGCCCTATCAAGCTCCCTAAAACTATAAATTACAGATGATTTGCTAACAGTAGAAGTCCCTGTCCCTAAAGAAATTACAGGTCTGGAATAAGAGCCCTTAATATAATTGCTAGGCTTTTTTTTTTAATTGTTACTGGTAAAGAAGATTTGAATTATACTTGTAGGTTAATTTTGATGGAAATGTATCTACTGTAATCCATTAAAAATAGAAAAAGAGGAGCGTTAGAATATTATGCCTTCTATATAGTTATTTCTAAAAGTTTCCTTCTTGATTTTCAATGACTCCTTTCTATTTTTTCTAGAACATTTACATTCAGTCATCACAATTCATTCTGTATAATGGAATCTTACTGTAAACAACAGTGAAAGACTCACACAAGTAAACCTTATTTGTCTTCAGAATACCTTCCTGAACCCAATTGAGATTAGACATTATTATTCCTAATTTACAGTTAAAGAAACTAAAGATTAAATAACTGGACTATGATCACTGATAAATGAAAGCAACATTGAATGCCCAGCTTAGGAATTGTTCCTTGATAGTCCACGCTTACTATTTAATCTAATAAAGATTCTGAGAGACATAGAAATTAAATTCTGCTAAGCATCCAAAAGCAATTTTTGATAGAATTTGGGGATCATAAATAAGATGTCCAAAGTTACAAATGATTTTTGGTTTATCTGACCTCCATGTGGTGACTCAAAAGCCATATTCAAATATAGTATAAATATACCATTGAATACTTAGTCAAAATAGAGAAAGAGTTATTTGAGACTTTGGACTTGAAAAAGATGAAGTGTGGGACTATGCTTCTTTCATACTGCACTTTCAATGAGTACTTAATCTTTCAATGAAATTAACTGCTATGAAAAATGTGTCACTAAAATGACAGCATGTAAGTAACACGTCCAACATGTGCTCTGTGAATATAACATGGTATTTGGAAAAGAGTTACTTGCAATTATCAGATTCTTAGATTGTTGATAAGTAGTTGTGCAGCACACACACCCTGACAATATCAGACAACAAACAGCATACGTACATATGTGTGTGTGTATATATATATATATATATATATATATATATATATATATATATATATATATAATTCTTTACAATATCCTACAGAAATGATTTTTTTAAAGTCCGTTGTGTTCTTATTTTTATTTTTGGAGGTGGTAAGGCAAGACAAAATGAGTTGCCCAAGATCACATAACCAGTGTATCAAGTGTATAAGGCTGGATTTGAACTCAGGTACTCCTGACTTCAAGGCAGGTATTCTACTCACTGCGCCACCTAGCTGCCCCTAGAAATGATTTTTATTCTGATCTGTTTTTACCTTCCCCTGTCCTACAAGCAAAGTATAGGGTTTTCAGTTATGCGATTTTCTTCTGAACTAGGTTAGTATGCATAAACACAGAATGTCACAGATTTTAAAGAGCATAATTTGCCTGGCACATAGGAAGTGATCTTAATAAAAGCTTTTTCATTCATTTGTTCATTCACTTGGTAATCTCAATCTTGCCTAATGACATGAATTTTGCACTAATCTCAAACTAAAATTTAAAAACTGATGTTCTAGATTGACTGCACATACTCTATCTTTTCCTACGAAACCAAACAGATAACTTCCCATGGAAGGCCTATTTTTAGTTAGCAAGAAAAAAATTTCATGAAAAGGGGATCATTCTGACACAGTAAATGACAAGTCAAGGGGGATATCTCCAAGAAAAGAAGTCAAGAAAATTCTGAAGCTATCAAACCACAAGTGTCAATGCATCTCATTGCTATTTCATCCTGCCACAATTTATAAATGCAGATTGCCCCAGAAGGCCATGGTCCAAATGCTCAAGGGACTTTTGATGTAGTATAGCATAAGTGAAAGTTTTGAGACAATTGAAAAAAGAAGTTAGTATTTCAGAATATCAGGATTCAAAGGCACATCTCTGTGTATACCTGTACTTTCTCTGTCTCCTTCCCAACCCTTCTTCTCCAACTTCCTCTTCCCTTTGGCTTCTTCTCAAAGGTTGTTTGGGATTTTGTAGGGAGTCTTTTTCATTCTATTCCCACAAAATAAACATGAGCTAGATGCCAGCTTTCCTACTCTGTTTCTGATTCTGATTCTGACTCTGACCAACTGAAGTTAGTGAAACTGCCATCAGACATGACTTACATCGCAAAAGTTGTAACAGGTAGAAATTTCTACTGTCACTTAGAAAACAGGTTACATAGGTAAGGTATTTCTAATAATTATTTCTTATTTTTCTGTCACAAAAAAGAGTAAAATAAAATTTACAAATAAAATCATATCAATATAGACAAATAATAATTACATATCAAATAACAGTACAGTAAATATACTTTTAAAAACACATTCTGATAACTTGCCAAAATTAAGTTATCTAAACTTGATGATCTAAATCAGTGTATTTGTCCTCATAATAATGAGTCTTGAGATATGGCAGCAGGAAATGAAAATGATGGTTCAAATAGTGTTTTAATTTGTCACCCTTGGCAAGCTGCTTTACCTTTTCAAGGTTTGGTTAAATAAAACCTAATTGTCAGATTGGAGGAAAAGTATGTTTGTGGGAAATAGAAAAGGAAAATGTGGGTAGGGAGCTTTAGGTTGATAGCATTTTAATATGGCAAAGTGAATTATTCAGTGTCAAAAATGGGTTATTGTAGAAATTTAGAAATTTAAAATTTACCATAAAAACAGATAAGGCTCATGATAGTACCTAAAGAATAGCCACAAATTCTGAAAAGTGCAATTTGTTTGAGGTTTTGTATTTCCTCACCAGCCTGCACTGCTGTACTTTCTCTATCAAGTCCCAGAAACAACTTCATCACAGAAGTTCCCTACAACCCTATAATTTGCACACTATCCTCCCCATGACAACTCCCTCTAATTGGCTTATTCCTTCCAGAATCTTCAAGTGTCATCTAGACTTTCTTTTCCTATAAGTTTATAAGTTACTCTTGCTCATCCTTCATTTTTGAAGCAGGTCAGTGACATCAGATGGTCTTGCACCTGAATTAGACTTAAGTGTTCAGCCTCCCTCTTTCTTTCAGTCTTTGATATCCAGTGGCAGAACAAAAGTCAAGATGACTGGTAATGCCTTGAAATGCAGTAGATAATCTTGGTATATTCTACGTATGGACACAATGTTAGGGCTCCACAGTTTCAGCTTCTACCGCTCTCATAGCCATTGGACCAAATTGATCTCATTTGCCTGTTACACCCTGGCAGGTTTTCATATGCATGAGGTTGACATCCCCTTAACTCACTGAGGATTAGAAATCTGTCAGAAACCTTCAATCTAGTGTAGCCATCTTCTAAGAGAAAATGGTTTTACCAGGGTGTGGTTACCATGTATGCTACAGCTTCTTGAAACCAAAAATTAGAGTTGGGTAAAAAGGTGAACACCAAAGGTGGACTTGGTAAGCCCTCACACCAGAAATGCTAGTCCTCCCTGAATATCCCATAAACTCCCCGCAGTCTCTATTGCTTATTGCCTTGTTGTTGATCAGCTGTGTCTGACTATTCAGAACTTCATTTAGGGTTTTCTTAGCAAATATACTGGAGTGATTCACCATTTCTTTTTCTAGCTCATTTTACAGATGAAAAACCTGAAGCAAATGTTAAGTTAAATGACTTGCCCAGGATAGCACAGCTAGGCAGTGTCGGAAGGCCATATTTGAACTCAGGTCTTCTGACTTCAGGCCTGGTACTCTATCCACTGAACCACTAGCTGTCCTTATTATAATTCTAGTTTAGACTATTTCAAATGAAACTCCTTTAATCAAGAAAGAAAGAAAATGCACTCAAATAATAGGGTGGAGATAATTGGGTCCTAAAAATTAAAGGCAAACATATAGACACATATAGACAGTTGTAATATCTTTTTTTTTCCTTTTTCCTCAAAAGTTGACATTTATTCAAAGTCAAAATAAAAGGAAAAAATGACAAAGGTGTCCATCCCTTGTTCCTCTTTCCCATCGAGCTCCCCCTCCCACCCATCCCAGAAAACAGGGCCCTGGGTTAAATCAGGTTGGAAAGCCCCTCAGATGAGGTCAGCCACATTGAGAGGCATCTCCTCAATGGAGGTGTTATAGAAGGTCTAAATGTCTTGAAGAACCCTCTTGTCTTCCTCTGTCACCACGTTGATGACCACACCTTTATGGCCAAAGCACCCACCACAGACAATTCTATGAATATAATTCTCCTGATTGGTGGGAAGGTCATGATTAATAACCAAAAACCCTTGCTGAACATCAATTCCTCTAGCCAATAGGTCAGTGGTAATAAGCACCCGACTGAAACCTGAGTGAAACTCCCTCATGATTACGTCATGTTCTTTTTGGTCCATGTCTTCATGCATTGCAGAGACAGTAAAGTCACGGGCATGCATTTTCTCAGTGAGCCAATCCACCTTTCGGCGGGTATTGATGAAGATAACAGCTTGGGTAATAGTCAGCGTTTCATACAGATCACACAAGGTATCTAGCTTCCACTCCTCTTGTTCCACATTTATGTAAAACTGACGAATGTCTTCCAATGTCAACTCTTCCTTCTTGACTAGAATCCTAATAGGATCCATTCATAAACTTCTTGGTCACTTCCAGCCTTCCATCTAAAGGCAAGGTGGCTGACAGGAGTACCACTTGAGTATTGCCACTGAGTTTCTGGAATATATCATAGAGCTGGTCCTTAAAACCACGACTCAACATTTAATCTGCTTCATCCAGAACAAACATCTTGATGTATTTAGGAGACAAGTATCGTCTGTTAAGCATGTCAAAGACACGGCCTGGGGTGCCAACAATGATGTGAGGAGCTTCCATCTGCAACTTCTGAACCTCAGCTCTAACATTTGTTCCTCCAATGCAGGTATGGCATGAGGCACCCATGTAGTCTCCCAGTGCCATCACCACCTTTTGGATCTGTTGAGCTAGCTCTCTAGTGGGTGCCAAAACCAAGGCCTGTGTGGCCTTTAAGTCCAGTTCAATCTGTTGCAAAATGGAAATGGCAAAGGTAGCAGTCTTCCCAGTCCCAGACTGGGCTTGAGCAATCACATCATAACCCTTGATGCAAGGAAGAATTGCACGTTGCTGAATAGCTGAAACCATAGGAGTATATACCAGGAAGAAGAGATTCTGAGAGGTTCATATCATCAAAGCTATCCACAATCTCATTCCAGTTACTCTTGATGACACCATCAGGGTCCATTCCATCAGGACTTTTATCTCTGGATCAGGAATCCTAACTATCAGATATGATCCTGGGAACTTGTAATGTCTAATATTCTTACTGGACTATAAGCAATTTTAGGGCAGGGGATCTCTCTTAGCTAAACTTTTTTTTTTTACCGCTATGAAACAAATATAACATGCTATATACATTAAGCACCTTATACTTTTGAAAAATATATTGTAGTATGTAGATTTAAAAGCAATTATTCATTTTGATTATTTGATTTGATCAACAATATTATTTGATTAATGTTGAAAAAAATTAATTTGTACTATCAGTCCAGATTCAAAACCTTCTTTTTCACAGTTCTCCAGGACTCTTGCCTCATCTCCCTAGAAGACAGAAAGCTCTGTGGGATGTGTACGTGTATGTGTATGTGTAAGGAGGGAAGGGGCAGTGCTTCTGTGGCCCCCTGACCAATCTCTTTGCCAAGGGACTCCTCCAATTATTGAAATAACTGGATTTTCCTAATCTACACTTTAAACTTCATGAAGTTAGTTCCCCTCTTTCCTCTTTATTGTAGCTAGTTACAGTGTCTAATAGACTTGGACTGCAAAAATCCTCTGGGCAGTGGTAAAAGGTGAGTTAGCCAAACTTCAAGGCCTTAGGTTTTAGTCTTCAGGTTTAGACTGACAGTGCCCTCTGTGAATTTTCTCTTGAGACCTTATGCCTTGAGAGTAAGCACTACAACAGAGTTCGGCTCTGGCAGGTCCTACCCAGGCTGGAAAGGCACTGAAAAGAGCCCTGGTGACAGATGAGTGTCACCTGAGAATGGATATTGCTAAACAGAGAATGCCTCATCACTGCCAGGATTCAATATGAATATAACAAAATAAATACAGATAAAGGGTATATTTTCAATTCCTAGATTTCCTTGTGAAATTCCTTCCTCACTTCATTACTTAGCACCTTGACTTTAACTGCTTTCCTCTACATGTTTAATTTCTTTGCACTTACAAATGATGTTTTCTAGAGTAGTATCTTGTAAATAACTGAATGATCTTATGGTAATGATTCTTCATTAACCCTCTATTGTCAGGCATATCTCTACATATTTCCCTTGAACAAATTCCCAGTAAATGCTGAGAATCAGGAGAGTACCTTTCTTCTGGCATCAAATTCATGCTGCTATGAGCTTAAGAACAAATGAGTAAACTTCGTGAACTACAAATTTAAGAACAAATGAATAAATTTCTCAAAACCAAATATCTATAGTCCTCAGAGATCCATGACTTCCACAGTGCAGGATGTTTGTGACCATGTGAATTTGAGTCCTATCTAGGAGTGTGCTAGAGTCAGCTTAAATCAGCTCTCAAGAGCTAATTATTAAATTTTCAACGTGAGCATTTTTACCTTGGAAATTTGGCAAATGCTACAGATCAAAGGCTGGATTTGCTGCTTTACTGATTGCCTAGGTTTAAGAAAGTGATGGAGAAAATGTTAATAATACAGAGTAAAAGTAAAAGTTTGTTCTGTGTACAGTTGTTCTTTCAGGAGCTGGATGTAAAACATTTACTAGCAAACTCGTGCATATAATTCATCACAATGCTTCATTGCACTTTGAAATAGGAAACACAGACAGGAAAAAATTACTGGGGAGAAAAGTGAGGTCCTAGAAGCTGAGACTTGTTTTTGGTTTTAATGAGATAACCCAAGCATTTCCATAACACAGTAAAACAATAACAACAGCAACAAGAAAAAGTTGATTGCACATGAAACAGCAAATCTATTGTGTACAACATGCTATTGCTCTTAAATGTATAATAAAGTTATGTAACTTTTTTTCTCTTTATTTCTCTCCCCCCAGAGTTAACTCTGCATCCTGAAAGAAATGATAAATAGAAGTATGCATTGAATGATTTTACACACATACACACACACACACACACATATTTGTGTCTCAGGCTCTTCTTTCTTCCTTCCTTCCTTCCTTCCTTCCTTTCCTTTCCTTTCCTTTCCTTTAGTTTTCAACATTTCTTTCCACAAGATTTTGAGTTCAAAATTTTCTCCCCACCTGTCCACTTCCCCCATCTCAAGACACCATGCATTCTGATCACCCCTTCCTCCAATATGCCCTCCTTTCTATCACACCCCTCCCTTCCATTATTCCCATCTTCTCTCTTTTTTTGTAGAGTAAGATAGATTTCTATACCCCATTACCTGTATTTCTTACTTCCCACTTGTATGCAAAAACAGTTCTCAACATGTGTTCCTAAAACTTTGAGTTCCAACTTCTCTCCCTTCTTCTTTCCCCACCCATCTCCACTGAAAAGGTAAGCCATTCAATATAGGCTATACATATGTAATTATGCAAAAATTTTCATAATAGTCATGTTGTGATAGACTAACTATATTTTCTTCCATCCTATCCTGCCCTCCCATTTATTCTATACTCTCTTTTGACCTTATCTTTCCCCAAAAGTTTTTACTTCTATTTACTCTGTCCTCCCATTCACCCTCCCTTCTACCATCCCTCTCACACCCTACTTACCCCTTTCTCCCCTACTTTCCTATAGTGTAAGATAGATTTTCATACCAAATTGAGTGTACATGTTATTCTTTCCTTGAGTCAAATTCAATGAGAGGAAATTTCACGTTTTTTCCCTCTAACTTCCCCTCTTTTCCCCTCCACTGAAAAAGTTTTTTCTACACCCTTTTATGAGATAATTTTCCCCATTCCATTTCTCCCTTTCTTCTTCCAAGATATTCTTCACTCACCCCTTAATTTTGTTTTAGATATCATCCCTTCCTATTCAACTCATGCTGTGCCCTCTGTCTATATATATATATATATATATATATATATATATATATATATATATATATGTATTTATAATCATTCCAACTACCCAAATACTGAGAGAAAAGTTTCCAGAATTACAAATATTATCTTTCCATGTAAGAATATAAACAGTTCAACTTTAGTAAGTCCCTTATGATTTCTCTTTACTGTTTACCTTTTCACGCTTCTCTTGATTCTTGTGTTTGAAAGTCAAATTTTCTATACAACCCTGCTCTTTTCATTAAAAATGCTTGAAAGTCCTCTATTTTATTGAATATCCATTTTTCTACTGAGGTATTATACTCAGTTCTGCTGGGTAGGTGATTCTTGGTTTTAATCCTAGTTCTTCTGACTTCTGGAATATCATATTCCAAGCCCTTTGATGCCTTAATATAGAAATTGCTAGATCTTGTGTTATCCTAATTTTATTTCCATAATACTCAAATTATTTCTTTCTGGCTGCTTGCAATATTTTCTCCTTAATCTGGGAACTCTGAAATATGGCTATAATATTCCTGAGTTTTTCTTTTCAGATCTCTTTCAGGAGGTGATTGGTGAATTTTTTCAATATTTATTTTACCCTGTATTTCTAGAATCAGGGAAATTTTCCTTGATAATTTCATGAAAGATGGTGTCTAGGCTCTTTTTTTGATCATGGTTTTCAGGTAGTCCCATAATTTTTAAATTGTCTCTCCTGGATCTATTTTCCAGGTCAGTTGTTTTTCCAATGAGATATTTCACATTGTCTTCTACTTTTTTCATTTTTTTGTTTTGTTTTGTAATTTCTTCATTTCTCATAAAGTCATTAGCTTCCATCTGCTCCATTCTAATTCTTAAGCAACTATTTTCTTCAGTGAGCTTTTGAACCTCCTTTTCTATTTGGCTTATTCTGCCTTTTGAAGCATTCTTCTCTTCTTTGGTTTTTTTGGACCTCTTGCCAGTTGGGTCAGTCTCTTTTTAAAGGTGTTATTTTCTTCAGCATTTTTGGGTCTCCTTTAGCAAGGTGTTGACTTACTTTTCATGATTTTCTTGCATCATTCCTATTTCTCTTCCTGATTTTTCCTCTACCTCTCTTACTTGATTTTCAAAATTCTTTTTGAGCTCTTCCATGACTGAGACCATTACATATTTATTTTGGAGGTTTTGGATGTAGAAGCTTTGACTTTTATGTCTTCCTATGATGGTATGTCTTGTTCTTCCTCATCTGAAAGGATAGATGAAAATTCCTGTTCACTGAGAAAGTAACTTTTTTAGTCTTATTTTTTTCCCCTTTTATGGGTATTTTCCCATCCAGTTACTTGACTTTTGAGTCTTTTGTCAAGAGAAGAGTGTACTCTAGGGTCCTGTTCTCAGTTCCTCCAAGGTGGTACAATCAAAGGAGAGGAATTTCCTCCTCTCCTAGTCTGTGCTCTGGTCTAGTAGCAACCACAAGCTTTTCTGCCCATGATCTGCTAGTAGAATTCCATCTCCAGAGCTTCCATCAGCCCCACCATGTCAGCTCTCCCCCTCACCCCAGGGGCACCACTCAAGGCTGAGATCCAGATTTTCTGTGTGATTCACCCAGTATATAAATGTTTTTTGACTTTGCCTCTAATAATAAAAATGATGATGATGCTTTACTTATGTGAACTACTTCATAGTTTAACAATGCTTTCATATTGATTTTTCACTTGTTATGTTGCTTTTATAGTATGTTTACATAGTTGTTGAGTGAATGAGTGAATAAAAGGAGTAGACAGGTATTATTATTAATTTTTAATATTGAACTGAGACTTAGTAGTTATAAGAACCATTTTTTAGTCAGAAGTACTAGAAAAAATATCTTTCAACAAAAAGAACAAAAATATCGACATTCCAATATACATAGCGCCAGGATTTGATAGATTGTGAAGGAATAAATTATCTATTGGCAAAATGATTCCAAGGAAATTTGATCAGTATTCATGTCCTGGATCCATTTTCTTTTTGAAAGTATTTCACAAATTATAATTATAAATAAATATCCTTACCTGCTGTTTGTACTGTCCTGTTAGAAATGGCCTACCAATTATGAAGACAAAGACGAAGGTCAGACATTTTTGGGCTTATTTATTATTATTGTTGCATCATGACTCTAGGAAAGTATAATCTTCTGGATGGTAAATTTTCCAGAAGGTAGGAGAGACACTCAAATCTGGTGGACAACCAAAAAGAAAAAAAAGCGTTCTGCTATGGGTTCATGATAGTGATTCAGAATGAATAATTTCTAATTACAAAGGGTTCACATGATTGTCTAAAATAGAGGCAAAGTCAACAAACACTTATTAAGATCTACTACATGAGTGACAGAATATAAGGCATATTGAAGGGGAAAAGAGGTTGACTTCCTGGTAGATTGTGAATCTGACAGCAGCCTTTAAGAAGACCATTACTGACCCCTATTCCTCTTCCTACTAGAGACTAATATTTAATGGCTGTTGACAAGAAGCCAATTCTATTTACTCCCTTCATTGTCGGAGATCTAGTTGTATTCTTTCCCTTAAAACAAAACAAACAAACAAACAAAAAACTCTTCTCTTCTTGCCCCTGCTCCTCCTGCTCTTGTCCCTGGGTATATTGTTTAGTGTCTAGACACTGCCCTTGTGTGAGTTAAAGAAGTTATAATAATCTACCAAATGCTTTATTCATTTGGGAAATATACTCAGTCCAAAGATTGCTGTTAAGAACTAGGACAGTGGGCTATGGTGTATCTCAACAATCAAATCATATTCAGTATTTAATTTCAATGTACTCTCAAATAGTTCAAATTAATTTAAATAAATTTTCCAAGTGAATCAACTGATTGATGCTTATTAAGGTGGTGATTTATTTCTGTCAGACTTTTCCTATGATTGCATTGCTGACTGATTTTTATCTGATGGACATTGATTATTTCCTTCTTGATCACCCTGATCTGTTGGCTATTGTCTTCAAGCTACATCATCTTCCTTGCATGAATCTTTTGCTTAGTTTAGGCAGCAGAGCTTCTAGACAATAAGATGCAACTCTATTTCATCAGGAACTCTCCTGGGAGCTCATATGGAAAAAAAAATTCAGATCTATTAAATGATGCTGGAGGGACTCCCTATGGCCTAAATTTAAAATTCAGAATTTTGATTGAAAATTTGTAAAGAAGTCTTCCCCAACACCATTATTTGTTCTTGGTTCACATGATATCAACAAAGAAGAGAAGGTTAATATTTAAAGAAATTAAATAATTTACTGCAATAAATAAGGTACCAATAGTTTCTAGTAGTCTGAAAAGATTTTTCTTGAATATATTTCATTAAGTAGCTTAATACTCCACAGTGATTAGTCAACTTCCTTTATAATATACAAAAATGAGTTGTAAGATTGTCTAAGAAACTGTAACTTATAAATTTTAGAGCTCCCAGAAGGCAAAGAAGAAAGAATGTTGACTTTTCCTTCTTTTTAGTGCTTCATTTAAAACAAGTATGAATTTGCCAATAGACTTTAAGACAGGAATTGATAAAATTTCTAGACTCACAGCTCAGGCTTTTCAGAAAGAAAAAAACGCATCTGACAGAGAAGCTGGATAGAGCAAGATAATAAATTAACTAAACTAACTATTCTTCATGCATTTATTGCTCCATTGAATAAAGTAATATTCTTTCAATGAAACCAGAATAAAAAGATAAAATTTTCTTCTGAAGGAAGAGAACTCTTTTCTGTCTTCCAAAACATGGATAAGAATGGAAGCATAATGGTATAGCTAAAAGATCACTCTTCTTGTAATTAAGAGATATGGATTTATGTTCTGTTATTTTTATTAATTGTGCAACCTTGAGTAATTTGTTAAGCTTGTTTTGGAGGATGAAGAATGAGAAGGATGGTTTTGAAGAGCATGATGTAGAAGATGTGGATAGGATAGAATTCAAAAGAGTAGGTATTGATAATCATTTAATATCAATTAAATAACCTAAATAAGGACCAGAGCCTGAATTAATCAACCAGAAGAAGAGTCTGGACCTAACAGCTTCTTTGTTCTCTGAGTAAACTCAAATAATACCCCTTCCTATGTCAATAAGGCCAGATGGGGTTGACTTAAGAGCATTCTTTATGAGACTCTTAACCCAAGAAATTATCTTAAATAATGGGACTCTTTCCATATCTTAGTACTTTGTGGACACATATTATGTTATGGCATGTTTATGGTAAAAAGAGCACAGATATTGTGGGTCATAATTTCAATTGACACTTTGTCAGCTCTCATCTTATTGTATTTACTACTTATTTCATTAAAAAAATTCCTTTCTCATAAAATAGTTAACCATATATGGGTATCATAAACTTGAGTGACACAGACATGCTGATTTGGGAATTGTCCTAAAATGGATTTAAACCTGAAAATTTTTGTATCAGAAGTTTCCTTCTGACTTCATGATCATGAATTTTTAGCTTTAAAGGAATAATCAATATGAATCTACATATTACCAAACCTGTTTTCCTCTTTTAACCAAACTTTTAGGTCAACAATTATGGTGCCATGACTCAGGTGGATCTGATGGACTCGGAGAAAACAGCACCCTACCTTGCCAGCGCCAAAGACTCAAGTACCACAGGATTCATTTTTCCTTGTGCTTTAACCTTGACATGGTTGAGTAAGTTCCTCTTTTCCCAGCTTTCATTGCAAATTCAGGAATTTGCAAGGATTAAAGACCTGACAGAATAAGAGTGGATCCTACAACCCTTGTTCAGAGCACCTCTAAGGTTGTTGGAGGGTAGGGAGTTTCCAAGTCCCCAAAGTTTCTAACTGTCTTAAAGGGATAGTCTCCATGGAAATAGGTTCAAGTCTCTGATCTGTAGGTGAATTTTATCTGTCCTCCTCAAGACCAGAGAGAGCCCTTAAGGGAAGGCAGAGAGTGGGAGGAGGCAACCGACACGGAACAAAATAATCCTTTCATTGAAGTCTCGGATTTTCCTTTAAAACTAGCCTGGGCACAGGAATCAAGTGGTCTGTATAGATCCCCTGAAAGTATAGAGTGATCTCAGGAAAATTAACACAAAGTATTGTCAGCACTGGTATCAGTTAACTAAAGACAGCCCTAAATTATGTTGGCCATGACAGGGCTCTTTTGGATAGGTCAAAGTTACTTTATCTTAAAACTAAATTTAAAGACCAACGAAATATCTAACCAGGAGTGGAAAAGTTTTCATCTTGAATTTGCTGAAACAAGAGCAAGAACAAAAGACAGGAGCCTCTTCCCTTAAGACTCACTAGGCTGCTTCAGCTCTTCCTCAGTCCTGGCTAACTCCCAGGCCCCTCTTTCTACTCCAACCTGTGCTCTCCAAATACCCTATTCCTCACTTCTTTCCTCCCTTTCCTTGAGGGCTTTGATCTGGGAAGAATAACTACACCTTGCCTTTACCTACTCCCTCCCGGCCTTCCCTCACCAGCTGTAGCCCTGAGGAGGATTATTTTGTTCCGTGTCGGTTGCCTCCTCCCACTCTCTGCCTTCCCTTAAGGGCTCTCTCTGGTCTTGAGGAGGACAGATAAAATTCACCTACAGATCAGAGGCTTGAACCTATTCCCATGGAGACTATCCCTTTAAGACAGTTAGAAACTTTGGGGACTTGGAAACTCTCTACCCTCCAACAACCTTAGAGGTGCTCTGAACAAGGGTTGTAGGATCCACTCTTATTCTGTCAGGTCTTTAATCCTTGCAAATTCCTGAACCCCCTTTCTTGAAATAATTGCCATGATGGGACTTTCTAACAAGCTTCTGATTCCCTCTCTGTCATTAATTGTGAGTTCTGTTTGTATCTGTCTTGTCACATTTTGTCTGCCTATATCATGTGTGCTGTGAATGTATGCTTGTAAGATTTGAAGTGCAGGCAGCCAGAGATGTCTAAGGATTGCAACTAGGGAAACAAAAGTGTAAGACACTTTACTTTGTTGTTATGGTCTGGCCAACCTGGAATCACAATGAAAATTAGATATGGCTGTAAACATCTCAGGAGATTCTGTGATTGATCATTAACAAAGCTTAGAAACTGATCATTTGGGATTGCTGGAGATAAATCCTGAGATTGTGGGTGACTGCAGGAGCTTACCTTGCTAAAATACCTCCTCCCAATTCTGATCACATTACCCACTCCCTCCCCAAGAGTTAAGGGGTTATCTCAGTATGGGGATTTTTTAACAGCAGCAAGAATTTATGTTGATCCCTATCATCCCAGATCAAATTAAGAGAAGAGAATGAAAGAGATGTGAATGAAAGGGAAACATTTGAATCACCTGTCTCTCCTGGCAAAAGAAGGGGAGGGGCAGGGATACTTGCAGACTGGTAGTGATCCGAACAGCCCTGTGCCCTTGGGCACCCTGTAGCCCATCCTTCTAAGTAAAGCTTGGAGATGTCACCTAGATCCTATACATTCTGCCCATCTTGACCCAGCAGCTGCAAATCATCCCAGGCTCTGTAAATTCTACAGCTGTCAAGGAAGGGAGAGGTGAATTGTTTGGGCCTGTGGCAAATATTCCCTAAACCCAGGCTCCAAGAATTATCACCCTTGGGAAACCAGCCTCTGCTATTGGTAAGTTTCACATTGTTTCAGGTGCAAAAAAATATATATATATATTTTATCTCTGTTTGCCCTCATTTCCTGATTTGTAAAGGGAAAAATAATGATGTTATGGGATCAAATAATAAAATGATTGTAAAATGCTTAACTAATGACTGGCATTTGTAACACACAACATTATTTTTATGTTTCTCTAATTTAATGTAATGGTTAGCTTTCAAGTGTTTTTCTTTATACCAAAAGTAATAAGATCAGTAATTTCTATATGTGATAATCTGTCAATGCCATAGATATCATCTGAAGTTACTGTTTATTATTGTATGGTATTGTATTTCTAAACTTCTCTTAGATTATGAAATTTGAGAGACCATTGTGAGGTAAAAATGGTGTTAAAGCAATTCTTTTAGTGTGGATTGTGTGGCATATGAATTGGACTTTTAAAAGAATGACACAATTAGATAATTTAATATTTACTATGATAGCAGATTTTTTCCATTTGAAATCTTGGCTGCTATGAAAATATATATAGTGGTTTAAAGTTATAGTTTCCACATATTAAGGATGTATTTACATATGTTAATTTGAAGATTTTTGAACTATGTGAACTGCTAGAATCTACTTAATTTCTAGTGACATATTCAAGGAAGTTTTGTTATTTTGATCAGGCTAAATTAATTGGATATGTCCTTCTTGACTTATAGAAACTAAATCTTTTCTCCATTATGAACACCTTTTGGACTAAGGAACTGTAATATTTTGGAATTCTATAATAACTAGAAATTTAGTTTTGTTATAATACTTTGGGAATTTGCATTACTTTACACCAACTTAGTTTTAATGAATTTCAATTTTAAAAGTTTATTTTTGTTTTAAGGAGAAAGAAATATCTATAATTATAAAACTTTCTAATTTTCTTCATAAAATTTTAGTGAACATTAAGATAAATTTTAAACTATTTTAATGGGGAAATACTATTAGAAAAATATGTATACACATGTGTGTGTGTCTTGTGTGATTTTAGAGGGTCTATTAAATTTTCATTTGTAAGATGATTTATTGCTAAATTAATGTAATGAGTTGTAAAGCAGAAAAGATCTTGCTGCTTTGATCTGAATTTATAGTTATTTCATGACCTAAGCAAGAGCTAAATTAGTGTTTAAAGCTATCACACATATGAGATTCAAATCCTGAAGTGTCCCTTTCTTCCAGAATGAGTATAATTAGGGAAGAATAAACATGCTTGTGAAACGAAGGTATAAATCCATCAGTCTGTGAGGTTGACTATTAACCTCTTTGCTTTGTTTAAGCCGGAATGAGATTCCAGGTCAGACAGGTATGTTGGAAAACAGTAATAATGTATGAGCTACCTTGTGTTATAGTTGAAATATAAAGAAAAGTGAATAATAGGATTGAAAGATTTGGAAAGATAAAGATTTGATTCTCTCTCTCTCTCTCTCTCTCTCTCTGTCTCTCTCTCTCTCTCTCTCTCTCTCTCTCTCTCTCTCTCTCTCTCTCTCTCCCACATCACTTGAACAGTTTTAGAGAATCTGTTGCCTTAAGTACCTGCTAAGGTTGGGACCGCTAGAGGCAGCAGGACTCAGATCATATAAATAGCCTGGGAAAAACAGAAACCTATCAGAGGGATGATGTTTACCTGATGTACAGCAGATATATTAATTAGTGTTTGCTCACAACAACAAAAGAACTTCTGCAGGGCATAGTTGCATAGTTGGTTAGGAAGAATAGACTGGAGAAGTATAGGAATTAAGTGGTTAGAAATAGTCATTATATAAAAGAGGAAGCAGAGGAATGTTAACAAAGAAGAAATGAACAATTAGGAAATCAATCATAGGATCTTAGAAGTCCTTAAACCTTTGATCTCTTTATTTTGCAATTGAATGAACTGAGGCACAGAAAAAATAAGTGACTTGCCAGAGTCACAGAGTTGGCAAGTGTTTGAGGTTTTCCTGACACCAAGTACAGTTCCCTAACCAAGGACCAGATTGCTTCTAAATATTGATTGGGAATTGAATGACTGCTAATGGCAACTCTCAAGATTTCCCTAATTTGGGCCTTTTTCATCTTCTAGTAGAATTTAAAATGCCTTCTAGAACACAGAGGAACTTCATGAGTGAATTGACTCTCTAGCTGTTTCAGACACAGAAGCACTAGGGTCTTGACAGTATTGCTATGGTAACTGCACATGCTTCATCAATGCCCTCTAGGCCCCAGCATAGGACTGAAGTACAAGTCCCTGCCCATAGGGGTTTTGAAGCATTCAAAACCCTTCACCCAAATCTTCTCTACCTGAAGCAGGCACTTTTCCTTGCAGGCAAACTTCATTAAGACTGGTGTATGCAGAAAAAGGGTAGATCTCAGAGTTTTTCTATCAGAGTAAGAGAAAGGAAGCCAGCATTCTATCTTTAGCTGTGACTCTTCTGCTCCCACCCCCATCCACTATTCCCCAAGCTTAAGGGTTCTCTATGCAAGAAAATCTTGTCTTTGAAAGGGAAAGTTGCCTCTCTCTTTGAAACTAGGTATTCAACAGTTAAGCTGAAAGCAGTATAAATGAACATTTAGGTTTATGTAAGCATTTTACATGGACAAAGGAAAGCAAAAACAACTAGAGAAATCAACATAGCTCCTTCTGATGTTCCACAACTTGTCTAGCATCTGCAGATGGCAAGGGACACAATAGGAATTTAAAGGAGTCCTTTGCTTGAAGCAAGAGGATTTGCTTCTCCCTGTGTCAACAGATAAGAAAAGCTTGTTTGGGTGGCTGAGGTTCCTCATCACATGTGATTGCAGGACACGGTCTCATTCACTTGCTTAGTCAGCAATGCAGGCATAGTACAACAGTTTTTTTCTTAGATTTTCACCATGGCTATTCCTGCTCCTCTATATTCTATTAAAGCTGATTTTCTAATTCAAAATTAGGGGCAGACAAGCTAAATTTAGGAAATCCTGGGTAAATACTCTAATCCAATCTGCCCCCCACCAGCCAGCAAGTAGTCACCATCTTTTTGTGACTATGACTCTGTGGGCAAGGTCAAAAGGAAAGTCACACAACAGAACAATTATTAATATTAATAATTTAAAAAAGGACTATGTTAATAAGGCAGGGGAAGAAGAAATATATTTAACAAAATTCTCCTTCAAAATCATGCAATTGAAATAATTAGAGGCCTGCCATGTATGCTATGAATGGATCACTCAACTAATTAACAAGCATTCATTAAGCACTTATTATGAGCTAGTCATAGTATTAGGTCCTGAAGACGCAGAGACAAAATGAAAGAATAATCATCCTCAAGGGGCTTATATACTACTTAAGTTCATACACTGAGCAACATCAAATCTTTGGCCACCATGTGATGTTTATAAATCTCTGTGTGTATATACATACATCCATAAATATACATGCATGTGTATGTATACATATATCTATAATCCCCCCCCCAAACATCAACTCATTAAATTTCCCACTAAATCATAACGCTATCATTTTTACTGGTGGAGAAAGCACCCATATCAATAAAACCAAGGACCTCCCTTATCTTTTCCCCATCACTGATAATGACCTTTCTCCTTTGTAAGACCTGCTTCTCTATCTGTCTTTTATTCCATACTCTCCTGTCTTCTCCAGGTGATTGAAACCTCAACGATCTTTCTTCTATATTTCAAACTCTCCCTATCTATTGGATTTTTACCTACCACCTTCATCCATGTACAAATCTCTCCTCACCCCTAAAAAAATTCTTCACTTGACACTATCATCCCTCAAACTCTCTTCTTTAATCTTTCCCTCCCTGTCTCACGCACCTGTTTACACTTACTGCCTTTACATCCTCTCTTCTCATTCATTGTTTTCAGGCCTCCAGCCTCACTTGACTAAAACTGTCTAGTTTCCAGTTATCCCATAATTCACAAATCTGACGATCTTTTTTTAGCCCTCATCCTTCTCAAATTATGCTTGTTTCATTTCACTTTGGTCACCACCTTCTCATCCTGAATACTCCGAACTTCTATGACAATACTCCATCCTGTTCTCATATCTTTTGAATCACTCCTTTTATCAGTCCCTTTTACTAGTTCATCATTCCCATCACACTATATAACTGAAGGCATTACCTTGCTCTGTACTAGGACCCCTGCTTTTCCCTCTCCATGCTATGTCTTTGCTAAATTCCTCAGCTCTCATGACTTTTATTACCAGCTCTATGCCAATGTTTTACATATTGATAAATAGAGTCCAGTCTCTCTATAGCTTCAGTTCTACATCACCAGTTGCCTCTTGGACATTTCAAGCTGGATATTCTGAAGACAGCCCATAATCAACATGTCTAAAAGAGAATTCATTCTCATTTCTCTTCAAAGCATCTTCTCTTTCTTTTGAAGTGACTTGGGCACTATCCTCAACTACTAACACACTCTCACCTCACATATCTAATTTTTGGTAAAATCTTACAATTTTTCACCTCCACAATATCTTTTAAATTTGAATCCTCCTTGTTCATCCAGCTAACACATTAGTTTGAGTCTTTATCCATTCTTCACCTAGATTAATCAAACTACCTCCTCATCATCCTGTCTCAAATGTCTCACCATTCCAATGATCTATTGTTGGCAAATACTTCTTTTTGAGTTCATATCTGACCATATCACACCCCTATTAAAAACAGTTTTCCTATAAACCCCTCTGTTCTAGTTTTAAAGCCCTCCAAAAACTGGCAGCAACTTGAAGTCTTATTGGACATTACTTCTTCATCTACACATTCCAATTCAATCAGCTAAACTGGCATTTTCTCTGTTCAGTGGACAGTATATTACGTCTCCCATTTCTGAGACTTTTTACTTTCACATATATAGAATGTACTCCTCCTCACTTTTGCTTCATAGAATCCTTCCTTTCAAGATGCAGCCTTATCACTACTAATTACATAAAGCCTCTCTTCCTTTCTTCATCTAATGCCATCCCTCTCCAACTACCTTGTAAATTATTTTGTATTTATATGTGTTTATTCTCTTGTATTATATTTATTCTCAATATGTTTATTGTCATATATGCACTACCTTGTTAGAATGTCAGTTCCTGTAGCAGGAATTTAAATAATAAAAATAATTACATTTCTATCCCCACTACCTAGTCCAGTGCCTGATACATACCAGAGGTCTAAAAAATATGTTGGTGATTTGAAGTTTGTAAATAAATAATTTTCCTATATATTTTCCTATATATTTTTCCTATATATTTTCCTATATATTCCTATATATTTTCCTATATATTCCTATATATTTTTCTATTACCAAGGCTATTAGTAGGCTAAATAGCACGTTTACTTCTAATCTAGTTAAAATATTTTAGGAGACACAAGAAAAACACACTTCTGAATCATTCCAAAAATGTAACAATTCTATTTTAAAACTACCTGATGTGTGTATGTATGTATATATGTATTCACACACACACCCATATATATTCAAATACTGACTTCACAGAAAATATTTGTTGTGCTTTATCATAACAAAATCAGAGAGCTGTTTAATTAAATTTTAGTCCCAATAACCAAAGAAATTTCATTTCAGGTTAGTGAGATAATTTTCAAATGAAACAGCAGAATCACTGTCAGTAATCAGTGAGAAATAATAGAGAATTAGAAAGACTGGAGATTAGCAAATATTGTCTCAATTTTAAGAAAAGAGTTGAAGATAGCTGCCAGAACATGTGACCCGTGAGTCTGGGATTGCTAGACAAAATTCATAATTATGAAATATTTGGCTTCAAAACAGTTTTTTTTTCATCTTTAAAATGGAGAAAATAATAGTGCCTAGCTCCCAGAAATTTTTTGAGGATCAAATGAAATAATTAAGTGTTTAGCATATTGTAGATACTATATAAAGTCAGCTGTTGTTGTTGTTACTTTAAAAAAATCGCTAAGTTACACAAATTTTGCAATTAATCTAATTAGAAGAGAGTGAGGGAGAGAGAGACAGAGAGATGGAGGGAGAGGGGGGAAGGAGGAAGAGAGGGAGGGAGACAGGGAAAGGAGAGAGAGAGAGAGGTGATCAAAGGAAGATATGTAACAACTGATATTGATACAAAATCTTTATAGTAATAACATATATAAATGAAGGGTATCGTCAGTGAGTCTATTAACATATAAAAGAATCAAGCTTTCACAAGTGATATTCAACAATAACCTGCATCTTTAAAATGAATCAGGATCTTTGAGCCACAGTAGTAAAAAAAGGTCATCTAAGAATTGCATGTTAAGAATGGAAGATGGACCAGTCATGTAACTAGAGTGGGGGCTCAAAGGCAGACATCTCAGATGCTCCACCTGAACCCACATGATGTCAGAAAAAGCATAGAAATCCTCCAGCATGGACTCTGTGGGGTGAATTTTGGGGACAAGATGGACAAGAGTAATACAGGGTGGAGAGATGCACATGAGTTAAGGTTTGCATGATTAGAAAGAATTCCGAGCTCAATGTGATCACAGATCAGGTGAGTTATGATGGTTGATGCTCAACTTAGGTAATTGGAAATGATTGTTTTTAAACAGGAATGTCATGCTCTTGATCACATTGTTAGTTCATTATAGTTTCAGAGAAAAATTATCCTATTTTTAAATGGCAATGTACAAATGTACAAATGGTAATATGAGTTCCTTAGTATTGTACAAATTCCTCTCCTGGGTCTATTTCCTCAATGTAAACTGGAGCTAATAATACATTCACTTTAAGAACTAAAGGGTTATAATATAAGATAGTAAGTAATATTTCATAGTATTTAGGACAACTATACATGATTGTGAACTTAGAGACTATGTTTTAATTTCCATTCTACTATTGTGTTGAGGATGCAAAAATAATGCTAGGTCAGGTAAATGTCAATTGACTAGAAATTGAAAGAAATATCAAATTCAATTGAAAAGAAAATAATTTAACCAGAAAATAAAATCACCACAAACTCTCCAGATTTAACATATATAGTAATAATGTTCATTTCTCTTGCCCATAACAAAATTGATCATAAGAAAATATTTGACTTCTTAGCACAAAGTAAAGGTCATCTTACTCAAGGTTCTTTTAATAAAAAGAGACTAAGATCTTCTGAAGCCTCTACATATCAAGACACTTTTGTTTTGCTCGTATTTTGTGAACTCTTTAAACCCTAACTACGTATCCTGGGAATATAGCAAAATAAGAGGCAGCCCAGGGTTCCATTTATCCCTTCATTACCTTGCATCAACAATAACAAACCAAAGTTGTTCAAGAATTAAGGAAAAATGCAGTGAAAACTAGAAAGAGGGAAATGAAACACACCACTACAAAATACATTTATAGGGGAAAAGTAATTGATTATCTCACTGGTACATTGCTCCTGATTTTCCTACTTCCTGAGCTGCCTTTGTACAACCATGGATGAAGACATAGGGCAGGCACATGTTGAAAGTCATAAATTGGATCATTTCCAAGGGTCAAAAAAGATGACATCTATAGAAGAAGGTGGATTCAAGGAATGAACAAAGATGAGCTGCCTAGCTCTACTGTACTAGGGAATGGGAGAAACTTTGTAGTTATGGAAAACGGAGAGGCCCAGAGATGTACATTCAGATTCACTTATCTAATGTATATAGGAGGAAATAGCCAGCAGCAAGACTGAGATTAAAAAGTGAAGAATTCAAGGAGTCAAAGGCTTCTTAGAATTTCCATTCAGTGGTGTGTCTTTCAGAATTTCTCTTAGAGAGCATTATCATATTTCCCTTAAGGGTAGGCTTGAAGGATTGGGGACCATGCTGTAATGTTAAAGTGCATGAACACCATCATCACACTTCCCACAGTTATCTACTGATATAAATTAGTTAAACACTCAGCTAAAATTTTAAAACAGGTTATTTACTAAGGTGGCATAGTAAGTATAGTACAAAATATTTTCTGGTCAAGAGAAGGTAAAGGTAATGCTAAGACACTTTTCTCACACTCAGTTTATTCCTTGTTAGGGCATTGATTGGATTCATCTACTAGGAAATACTCAAATCATCAATTCCAAATTGGTTAGCTGGTTTTATACAAGCCCCACATGATGTGAGCAAGTCTGTTCAACTGATTCAGATAGAATTTCTGTGCAATTTCACTCTAATTCTTCCAATGGCTTTCAAGAACTTCAAAATTGATGGGTGACTTTTTACAGTGAGTTTAATGCCTTTGAGTCATTTATAGACTGATACAATAGAGGGCTGTCATACGGTAAAGGTAATAGGGCATAGAAACTTGTTAACTAAGTGCAAAGGGGTACTTGATTAGGTGATTGATTAACTCAATTCATTACCACCTTTACATATAGCATTTATATGTGAACATATTGTTCCCTAACTTGTAAGTAAACTTCTTGAGAACAAGGATTATTTGATTTTTGCTTTTGAGGATGGTGATATGCACGTTATAGACACTTAATAAATTCTGTTCAGTGATTAATAGGTTTTTTTTTGGTTTAATTTATTTCCAACAATGCTCTTCAAAATAGTACATGAAGCAAATGCTTTGTAAGTGTTTTTTATTAATGATGAAGTGGAAAGAACAGTATAAAATTTGGAAAAGAACCTGAATAGGAAAGCAAAGAAAGTGTGAAAAGACTTAGCAACTAGTTTTAGGGGATAAATTTCCCAACTTTTACACACACAAAAATAAAAATATGTGTGCAAAAAATAGTTCATATGTTTCGGCAAATTTAGAAAAAAAGATTTTTAACCAAAGTGCTATCAATATTTTCAGCTTTCTATTTAAGCATCTGAAATAGCTAGAATTTATCACATTTTCTGGCATTTAACATGACATTTAATAGATTATGAAATACTGTTTTCTGCACTGCATCATTTTGTGAATAGCAGTGAAAGTTATTCAAGTAGGCAATATTAGTATCCTGAAATTTTTTTTCTATAGCATTTTAATGGAGCAGTTAAAACATTTTAGGTGAATAGTTAATGGACTTTGGATGTGACATTATCACCTACACTCAGAATTATATGACCTATCAACCTTTTCTTGATGTAAAATGATAAAAGAAGATGAAAAAAGGGTAAAAGTCAGAATCTCATAGAATATTTAAATAAATAAGATTTAATAGGACAATTAATGGATATTTTCTGACATAAAATTACTAATATTTCAATTATCATAAGCTCTTGGAACTTTGGAGACAGAATGGGCCTTCAATGTCATCTAGTTCTGCTTCCATTTTGTAGGTGAAGAACTAAAGAAGGTTCATAAAATGGAATGAGTTGTCTCAATCCAAAGTTATAAACTATATAGAACAGCAGAAGTTACACAATCACCTAACATTAGCAGTACTCTTCTCTCATTTGCTTTTTTTCAGTGGTTAATATCTTAGATGGTTGAGATAATAAAGGCTACTCACATGTAAATTCAGAGTTCCTGACATAGGATCATAGGATCTAGAGATAAAATGGATCCTAGCAATCAATTAGTCCAATCTTCTAAGTTTATAGTTGAGGAAAGTGTGATGCAGAAAAGCTTTACTCAAGGTCACCTCTATTCTGTGAAGTTAACCTGAGATTTGAAATGAGATACTTTTGACTCCAAATCCAGTATTTTTTCAACATGTTATACTGCCTTGATGGTGCAGATATAACAAAGGAAATAAGTTACATAGAATACATAAAATCTCTCTTAGACCATGGATGTATAGGGTATATGTATAGGGTAGTGTATATTTTCACATCCATTTTAATCCATTAAATTCTCATTGTGGCACTTACAACAAAAGATGAACTGTGCAACATCAATTCAATCAAATACTTATATGTTCATTGTGAGCTGCAATCTGTGCTATGTGCTGGAAAAGGTAAAAAACGAAGTTAAACATGACTCCTTTCCATCTAGTATCTACACATGAAATAAACAGTAATAATAAATTAAAAATTATACATAGTATCAGAATCAAGATAGTGAAGTACTAAGAATTGGTACATCAAATTATCCTCCTTAAAACTCTTTGAACAGAAATTGAAAATATGTTAAAATAAATCCTGATGGGGAAATCTAGAAAATGGCCCAGTGAAGCATTTGTTTAGCCCACCAGGTAGAGATTATGTACCAGGGAAATAGGAGATCCCAGATTCATACTGAGTTCCATCACAGTCATACAGGGATGCTATGACAGGTGTGATTTTGTAGCTTTGTCTTCCACAACCCAGTGTTAAGTAATTGCTTGAGGGTGAACTTCATACCTGTCCAAAGGTAAAGAAGTCCTGAAAGGTGTAGTAGGAAGTTCAAAAGCTAGCAGCAACAGCCCAGTAGTGTTGTGGCCCAGATCTCATGAGCAGAGTAGGGCTTCACTTCCAGCATCAAGTCCCTTCATAGGAATAATCATTTCAAAAGGAGTACTTAAAATTCTTCTACTCTGTACCAACAGAGTTTTCCATCTGGTTACTGACTCCAGCAGCAGTCTACTTTTCCTCAGATCCAAATCCAGGTCAGGAATTTGCAGAGGTCATACCAGGGGGGTAGTAAGTAGGCTTTGCCTTGGATCAGACCAATTTGGGGGCACTGAAAGCTGGCATATTACCAGCCTGTCTCTGATATTCTAAAATAATACAGCATTTGATATTCAATAATACAACATTCAAAGCTCAGATCTCCCCTTTGAAAGTTCTGTGGAGCCCCTACTAACATCAAGTCCAAAGTCAAGAACTAGACTAGGAGAATGGGCAAGCCAAAAATGAAGCCCAACTTAGGAATTATTATGGTTGTGAGTAAGTTCAAGACAAAGTCAGAAGAAGAAAATGACTCCAAAATATCTGCAAATAAAACCTCAGAGGAAAACACAGCTTGGGCAAATATTAAACTACATTTCCTAGAGGAGATGATTTTAATAAATTAAATGAGAGCACTTCAAGAAAAAACAAACAAAAAGAATAGAAAACTGTGGAAGAAAGAATTGGAAAGGGAAGTAATAGCTTGGTACAATGAGTACAAAACTTTGTCCAAGCAAAAACTTCCTGAAAAATTAAATGGACCAAATAGAAGTCAATGATTATTTGAGGCAATGAGAAATATTGAAAGAAAGGTAAAAAGATTAAAAATAGAAGAACATAGAAGATATGTCATAGTAAAAAATAAGTGACTAAGAAAACAAATTTATGAGAAAAAAAAATTAAGAATCATTGGACTATCTGAATGGCATGAGGAAAAAACAGAAATTTCCAGAAAGGAAGGATTCAGGTATTAAGTAGCCACAGTCAGAAACACACATGAATTAACAGTCACTATTTATGAAGGCATGGAGAACTTGGAATATAGAAAGCTATCACTTTATGTAGATGCACATTGTGCAAAGTCAACTTTACATAAAGAATTCTGAAAAAAAATTTCTCATTCTAAAAAGAAAAAGCTATGTTAACTTTATTGTATAACACTGTGTGTTCTCTCTCCCCACTCCTGCCCCTTGGCATGTACTCCCCACCCCCTCAAAAAAAAAATCAAGTTCCATGAGAACTGATGTGTGGAGAGATTGTTAGGAGTATGTCTGGGTTCTGCAATTCTGTCTTCCATTTGTTTGCACTTAAGTACCAGGTGTCTGTCCCTGGCATTTGTGTATCCTGCCTTTGTCTCATTCCCATGTGTCTTCTTCTGCCTGCTCTTTTGTTGGGTGGAAGGGGTATGGCTGAGTCCCCAAGTGTCTGGCTGCAGTCCCCTGTATTTTCCTCCTTCTGCTCTTGCTTCTCTATCCTTCTCCTCCATCTGTCCTTAAACTGTGTGCTCCTCCCCCATCCACTAGCAGAGCCGCCTTTCTGTCTTCCTCCTTTCTCCATGTCCTCTGGGTAAATCCACATTACAGAAAAAAATATTTTACATAGAGGTCTTACGTAAAGCTAGAACTATCTCTATAACATGCCAAAAGGCAAAGGATGTAGCAAAAAATAACTTATCTAAAAAAATGAATATGATGTTATGGGTGGGGCATAGGCTTTTAATTAAATAGAGGACTTCTCCACATTCCTGGTGAAAAGATCATAGCTGCAGAAAAACTTTGAAGTTCAAATACAAGTGTGAAGAGAATCACAAAACACAAATCACAAATCCCCCAAAATTGGATGAACAATGATAAATAAACAAGGATAAATCGTTTATATTTGAATGTGGGGATAAGATATGTGTGTCCCCTCAGAATCATCAGTAGTCATAGAGAGATAAGACTTAAGAATGATTGTATCATTCCTTGATGATTTTTAGAAAAGAAATGAGAGTGATATACTTGGAGAGAGGGAGAAAGAAAAGAAAGGTTAGAGAAAATTATCTTAAATAATATGGGTATGCAAGTAGACATCTATACAAACAAGGTGAAGGAAGTGAGAGTGATGGCTGACAATTGAATTTTACATCGGCACTGTCAAAAAATGAAAGAATACATACATACATACATACATACATACATATACATACACACACAGTTTGGTACTCTTCATCCAACAGGGAAAGAGGAGAATGAGAGAGGAAGAATTTGAAGAATGAATTAGTCTGAAGGAAAACAAATTTTAAGAGTACACAAAAATTGTATAGCTCTTTGAGGTGGCAAAGAATGGAAATCTGAGGAGGGGCACATAAATTGGGGAATGGATGAATTTGGTATGTAAATGTGGTGAGATATGATTGGGCTGATCTTTTATAAGAAAAAATGACTAGCCATGATTCTAGAGGTCTATTGATGAAAAAATGATATCCACCTTGTGATAGAGAGGTGAAGGTTTCAGAATGTAGAGTGTGGCAAATGTATTTTTGAACAAGGCTAATGTAGAAATTTATTTTGATTGACTATGTATATTTTTAATACTGTATGTGTTTCTTCTCAGTTGTGGGGGAAAGATATAGTGAAAGAGTGAGAGGGTGTTTTTTGCTTATTAAAATAAAGAAAATATTTTATTAAAAAACACATAAATGTGAAAGAAAAGAGCAGATGTAGTGAGTGGTATGTGAGCTCTGAGGAGCTGTTACTCTAGTCCTTACCAACTAGAATCAGAGAAAAATATGTTTCATTGCTAAATCCATTTACCATATGTATACATATTAAGGTTTACTGGCAGATTACTAGGACACAGTCATTAATGCATGCAGTTAAACTTCATTGACTATATAGTAATACAAACATCAAACTCTCTAGGAGCAAACTATCAACTTAATTCCTAAAGGTCCTGGTATTCATGTTTTAAACTGGTAAACATAACAAGGTTTCCTCCCTGCCCCTCTGGTGATTATATATCTCCCTCTAAGGCAGCATTCTGGCAACTCTTCATCAATCACTGTTATTTCTGAGTGAACATGATATACTCACATTTCGAGGTAAAAGAAGTAAAAGAGACACCTAGTCTTACCCCAGAATAGGGTGATAACTGGGGCTTAGAGTGAGTTTTTATAATTTTGGCTAAGAGATTTTACAAGTTACATCTAAGTACTGACTGGTGATTCATTATGGTGAAAGTACTAATCAAAATTAATGTTACTCAAAAGGTATTTATCCATTGTTTATTTTATTTGAGGGACACATCATTTGTAGTCTGCCAGATTAGGGGGAAACAGACATTATTGTCAAATTATACTACTCAAGTGTTTATCTTTGTTCCAAAACACTTTGGTGTGAGATTCTCTTTTTTTGGTGGAGATGAATCCCTACCTCTAGTGAGGGGAAGATCAGAGTTGATGAGAGGTGAGAGAGCTTCAGGCTTCACCTGTCCCCCTTTCGGGGTCAGGGTCGACCCCTTTGGGGACTCACTGAGTTTTGATCATTCGGGGTACTCTGAGATGGAAGGTGTAAAATGTCAACCCTAATTCACATTGCTGGAGGAAAAGACTCCAGGAGCTAGCAGTCTGTATCCTGTCCCTGTTTCCAGATTGCTACACTGGAGACTACATGGAGTTTCACCTTACATACAATCCAGGACACTCCTCTCTCTTTGAGGAAAGCAGAACAGCCTCTGACTCCAATTTCTTACCCTTTCTTTTCCCTCCCACCCACAGGAATTAAATTTTCCTTGGAGAAGGGTGAATAGAAGAGGCTAAAGATGCTTTTCAATTCTCTTTAATATTTTTGTTTAGGAGATATGATCAGGTTTGAACTAACTTCTGATTGCTTTTGTCAAGGGAAGGATGAGTCAAGGTTTGAGCCCTTTCCCACCAAATATCAGTTCCACAATGAACGCACAGAGAGAATAGCTAGGATAACTCATTTATCCAAATCACAGCAAAACAGAAATCAGAGAAAGTTTACACAGAAGATATATAAGACAAAATACAGAGGAAGGAACTCTCTCACTGGAAGGGAGATAACTCTGCTCAACCTAGAGAGTTCTTGATCTCACCCAAGGGAAAATTCCTTGTAATCTCTAGGGAAGAAAGGTGGGAGCAAGGATATGATGGAGCCTTATAGCTCCTGTTATGTCTTCTCAGAGTATTTTCCTTTGGTAAGCTGAAGTGGGGTGGACCTCTTCCATTTTTCATCTCAAAGCATCTCAATTCCTAAACTCTCTCACCTTTTGCAAGCTCCATAGAACCCCTCAAGAAGTTCAGGGTATTCTCCTTCACTACTAAGGAGAGGGTCCTGTACCAATGGGCTTTGGTAGAAAGGTTATACTTCATTACTGAAAAGCAGCTCACATATAACTGATGGGGTACTTGGGTACATGTGCTTGAACCCTATTTCTAAAATCACATCTCTCTCTAAAATCACATTTCTTCCTGGCCTCAAAACACTATCCCAGGCAGTTTCTCTCCAGTCTACGAACACAGCCTGCCCCAGCAAAATCTGTTATCTCCCTTCCTGCTACAGTAGCCAGTTGCAGCTTTAGAACTTATTAGTCTGACTCAGCTGTGTATTGGATGAATTTGCTGTATACTGGGTCATAATGACATTTACTACTTACTGACCAATCATATGTATCCTCGACGTAAACATACATATACTCCCTTACATTTATCTTGTCTAATAAGATGTTGATGAGAACAGCCTGGTATCCCTTAGTCAGTCCTGACAGCAAATTGACTTAGTGATGTTTCAGGCCTAAAACTATACCTCCATATACCCCCACCCCCCAACCCCAGCTAATTCCCAATGAAATCTGGGTAAAATGCCTGCACTTTAGATACTAAAAATGCATGTTCCTTTAAGAACTAACTACTCCTTAGCCATTCCCTAATCCCTCCCTGAATCACCTAGTTAGCACATTTGTCACATGTTTTACTATAGAATATCCTATATAAACTTTACTGGTATCCCTCTAAGGTTGCAGGTTCCAATGTACTCTGAAGCCCATGGATTGAACGATAGGTCCCTGCCCAACCTTCACTCAATGGACTCCTGACTTAGAGTGAATGACAATAGTAACAGTTTCTCTTTGAAACAACCACCTTGAGGCTCCTGCCCCTCCCAGCAAGATTTATCTTTTTTTTTCTTTTCTATTAAAGGGACCATCCCTCTGACTAGTTTTTAAAGAGGCCTCTTCACTGAATGGGCATTACCTCCCTTTAAGTGAGTACCTGAAATGGCCTTAGCCTAAAAGGCCATGGTCTTTCATTGTATCCTGGGCCATCTCCAGTCATGCTGATGAATATCTGCTCAGTGGATCCAGATGGTTCAGGAGGAAAAAGTGAGACTGGTGACCTCACACAGCCTTTCCTCACTCAAAACATTTCTCTGATGTCATGGTCATGGTCCTCTTCGAAAACAAAGGACAAACAAAACAAATCTTTACCACCTTGACAATACATGAGTCCATGAATTCTTTTCCAGATGGTGCACCCAGGGAATTCCAGTCTTGGAGTTCCTGTACCTCTATCTCTCCAGTCCTTGTCATAACTACTTAATCACAAAATGGAGATTTAAAACAAAATGGAGGCTGAAAACAAATTGCTCATCCTTTTAACATCCTTATTCCTACTATTCTTCTCAACATTTGTACTGAATTTCAAAGAATTTCGAAAGGAACAGTGTGACCCATGACGCCATACCACAAGTATCACCCAGTTCAATATTGGGAACAGTTTCTTCAAATCACTATCCCCTTGGATTATTTGTACCTAGAGTACCCTCTAGAACATCTCTGAATTTCCCTAATAGCTATGTTTCCCCAGATATATAAAAGATTTGCAGAGGTAAGATGGAGCCACCAGTTTATGCTGGCTAGAGAGAACTGATTTTTAAATTTTCAGTGTAGACATTTATACCTTAGAAATTAGCAAATGTTACAAATTAGAACTTGACATATTGTTATATTGATTATCTAGAATTATGAAAGTGATGGAGAAAGCATTAATAATGCAAATTAAACCTAAAGGTGTGTCATGTGTAGGTTTTCTTTTCTAGAGAGCTGGTTGTTAAATATTGAACAGCACACTAGAATATAAAAGATTCCTGAGTTCTCACACAACCTTTCAAGTTATAGTCTTTATTATATGATGTAGAGAATGAAGAAGACATATGAAGTCTGTATATTAGCCCCCAAATTAATAATTCATGCAATTCAATTACCTGGACAGGACCCTTTCAACAGATGCCTAAAATTTAATGCTACACTAATTGCTCTCTTCTCAAAAAAGGTTATTAGAGAGGCAACTTTCCACCTTCCAACAATCTGGTAAGTACCAATTTGCTCTAGGGTTACGTATAGGACTTCATCCATATATTCCTACTGTAAGGAACTGAAATCCCTAAACAGGGAAACAAACTTGAGATTGCTAGATAAGCATCCCCTTTTCTGATGGATCTGCAATGGCTGAATATTGTGGTGAAACAGAGAGCAAAATCTGCAGCTTTTGTATTCTCTGGTCATGGCTTTTAGTCCTTGGTAGCTCTGAGACATATGAGTGACCCTCTTGTCTTATGTTTGTTTGTTATGTTTTGTTCTGTTTTGGTATAGGAACTCCCACTGCCCTTGCTAGGAGTTTAGATTCCAGCATTCTTTTCTTACCAAGAAACAAAAGCTGACCAGAAATCTCCCTTTATCTTTTCTTTTTCCAAGAACTCTCTCATTTTGGGCTACATATATGAAAATATATGTTGCTACTATTTACCTCTGCTCCAAGGCTGTCTGAGAAGGAAAATGCTAAGTTTCCATACAGGTCTTTTCCTCCTACTCAACATGACTCTCTTGAACATGTCCTTCAAAAAAAATAATCTCTCTCTCTCTCTCTCTCTCTCTCTCACACACACACACACACACACACACACACACACACATACAAACAAACTTTTAAATGCTAACACTATAACTGTTCTTCCTTCTTTGTATAGGCCACAACTGTGTCAGCTCGTCATTTTGTCCCCAATCAATCCATAGCAATCAGATGAGGTTTAACTGCATTGTTTTTTCACCTACGCCTACAAGAACTGGGAGAATAAGGAGTGGAGGGATTGGTTTGCATACTGAAGTGGTAAATAAGTTGTAGGCACAAGGACAGTCTTACCATTAATGCAATTGCAATTGCAATGGGCCAGTGAACATCTCCCAAACTCCACCTGTAATTCTACTAGCTTGACCTCTCCACTGATCTGGCTGGTCTACCAACCCATGGAGGTTCAAGTCAGAGGACCTCAAGAAATAGGTAATGCTGTCTCCAGGACTAGGAAAAATGTGCTCCTATCCCCACTCATCACCTCCATATTGGTCACCAACATAAAGCACTGGCTACTAAATCCTTGTTATCAGTCTATAACAACCAGTCCCTAGTTGATGAGATACAAAATTCCAAGCAGGGATTAATGATCCTGTAAGCTTATCAAATGAATATAACGTTATTCAAACCCTGCCCCCCCCCCTGCCATGTTTGAGAATAAATGGATCAATGGTACAGGGAAGCAGAAAACAGAAGATATATTAGTTAAGCTACTTTTAAAATTTCAAAATCAGCGTTTACATGTTCTTCCTTTTATGCATTACACTTAATTTATACATGCTCAGCAGGTGTTTCTTTTCTTTCTTCAAAAGGAAGCAGGTGTATAATTTAAGTGAGTTCTCAGATATCATAATAGGTGCTACATAAACCAGAGGGAGATGGTAAACTTATTTCAGTAAACAAACAGTAGTTAGTAAACAGACAGAGTAATAATTTACATTGCTAGAGAATATATGGAGCTCAGCATGGATGCAGTAACTGGAATGAATATACACCAAATCTACAGAAATCATAAATTTTAAGGTAAATGTTTTTATCACAATAAACAAGGTACAGATGCTATACCAATATGATCTAAAGTAAATTAGCTTAAATATTTCATTTTCTCACAAGTATGATTTCTTAGAACTTTTTAAAACTTATCTATTTAACAAATTTATCCTTATATCAAAGTACTTTTTCATAGTTTCTATATGCCACACTTTTCTTGATTTCCCTATATAACTTGAAAGAACATCTGCAAGAATTAAATCTTTCTTCTGAGACTATTTTAGTAGAAATGAATTATGCATTTTTTCAAAATGTAGCTTCTGCTACACTTAAACTTTGTCTCTAATTAAAAGGGTATAAGTGAAAGAAGAGACTGACAAATTAAAATACATTTGTTTTGAAAAATGTCTTTAGTTGAAAGAAATTCATATTCATAAAATTATGAAAATATTTGTGTAAATACTCTCATTGAGACAATTTTGAGATGCTTTTAGACAATATCAATACAATGTGCTTTCCCCAGTTAATTAGATGCCATCTTCATCATAATGAACAGGAAAGAAAAGAAAAGTTATTAAGGCAGTTTGTGGAACATCCAATCTATAGACAAGAATAATATAAAAAGTAACAGTTAAAAAGATGAAAACCTTAACATTCATACTAGTAGTTTAGAAAACAAGATGCTTGTTAATTGAATTTCATTAGCTTTAAGTGATTTTACTTAAAGGTTTTCTATAGTTTGAGCTTTCTTGTATCTATTCTCCCTTTTGCCTGTATTATGTAAATGTTATACATATTTAACAATCATATGTGTATATATGTGTTTTTATGTGGCTATCATTTTATTTGTTGAGCAAAATAAATAATACAAACAAAAATCCTTTCTTTTAACCATTTCTTATAGGGTTTCTTCTAAAATGGATTCTATATTTCCATGCCTTCAGCAGAATACACTGAACATAGTTTTATCTGCCCAAAATTCAAAGTCAAAACAACACTCATTGAATAATATACGTAGTATTTTGCGCTTACAGAATTTCATCATGAGCATTATTTCATGTGGTCCTATCATAAATGAGGTAGTACAAGCCAGATCACTTGCAGAGGATACAGAACTGAGAGGGATAGCTAATCCACTGGATGGCAGGGTTGAAATCTAAAAGATCTTGACAGCCTAAAAATGTTGGGCTCAATTTAAGATAAAATTTAGTGTATTGGGAATAGACTTATGATTTCACTATTATAGGAAAATCCCAGCTGAGGAAACATCTATAAGTTCAGGTCAGATCATTCTTCGCAATTTATAATCTTAGAGAATTGTCTAGTATACTGCTTGATAAATTGGCTTTAGGTTCACACTACAAGTACGTATCGGAGACAAATGAACCCAGATCATCCTTGCCTTGAGGCTACTTCTTTATTCAGTATGCCATGCCACATCTGAATTAAGATGAAATTTAATAATAGTAGTAATAGCATTTAACATTCATATAGTGCTTGCTGTGTGTTAGATCCCATGTTAAGTACATTAAAATTATTATTTCATTTGATTCTCATGACTCTAAGCTATGATTATCCCAATATTTTAGAAAGGGGGAAAATGAGGCATACAAGCTTTATGTGACTTGCTCATGATCACTCAGCTATTAAGTAGTAGAGGATATATTTAAAGCTCAAGTCTTTCTAACTCCAGGCCCAGTTCTCTATCTATTGTGCTACCTAACTAATGTAAAGTTCTTTACTTAGATTGAAAAATCAAATTCAAATAAAATAGAGGATGTATAGGAATCAATTTTTCTGAAAAAAATGAGAGTATCTTTTCATAATTATTTTAAGTATTTCATTAAAAATTTTCCAATTATAAGTACAAGCAGCAATTTAAAAAATTTGAAATACAAATTCTCTCCCTCAATTCTACCCCTACCCTCTCCTTGAGAAAGCAAGAAATTTGATGTTGATTATACATATGAAGTCATACAAAACACATTTCTATATTATCTGTGTTGCAAAAGAAAACACAAAATAAAACAACAAAGTTAAAAATGCTTCAATTTGTATTTGAAATTAATTTCTGGGCATGGATAATATTTTACAAATTGGCTTATTATCTTAATCAGGGTAGCTAAGTCTTTCATAGTTGATTATCCTTACAATATTGTTGGTACTTTCTACAATGTTCTCCTGGTTTTGCTAACTTCACTTGGCATGAGTTCACATACCTTTTCTGGAAACCATGCTGCTCATCATTTTTTATAGCATGATAGTATTCAATCATAATCATGTAGCACAAGTTGTTTAGCCATTCCCCAATTGATAAGCATTCCTTCAATTTTCAATTCTTTGCCACAAAAAAATGGACTGCTATAAGTATTTTTGTACATATACATCCTTTTCCTTTTCCTTTCATTTCTTTGGGGTACAGACCAAGTAGGTATATTTCTGCATCAAAGGGTAGTCAAAAGATTTATAGCACTTTGAATTAGTTCCAAATTGTTCTCCAGAATGGTTGGATTACTTCGCAATTCCACCAACTGTTCATTAGCACCCCAATTTTCCCACATCCCTTCCAAGATTTATGCTTTTCTTTTCTGTCATGTTAATCAATATTAGAGGTATGCAGTGGCACCACAGAATTGTTTTAATTTCCATTTCTCTAATCAATAGTGATTAGAGCACTTTTTCATATAACTATTGATAGCATTTATTTATTTTTTTTTGGAAACTACCAAATCTTTTCCTTTGATCATTTATCAACTTGAGAATAGTTCATAATTCTTTTATTTTATAACTTCAAAATTATCCCCAGTTTTATTATCTTATGACATTCTTTGACTATGACTTCATTTTTTAGAGTTAGCATAGCTAGTTTTATTCTGCACCCAGAGGCAACAAGAAACACCATTCCATAGGGCATTTAGTTCCTTTGTTGTGGTGCTTGTTATAAGCATTTCCAGAACCACCAAAAAAATAAGTGTAGCACATGAACCAACATATGTTGCAGAGAACATACAGAAATCCTACTGAGAACCTACAGTCCCCTAAATTATATCAATTTATTTAATAATTGGCATCTTCAATGTAAAATGCATATAAGAAAAACACCCCAAAACTATGGAAAACATATTTTAGGAGTACAACAATACAAAATATTAAAGGTTTATAGATTATGCAGAAATATCATTCTTATTTATATTGAATACTTCTTTCTAGACAAATCTAGAAATCACTATATCCAGCAAATATTTCTCTTCATCAAATTCTTCTCTTCATCAGTTGTAATGGAGCCAAACTATCTGGATTCTAATATGATGTCTCAGATGTGTTGTTTGAGGAAGTAGGAATGGACTTTTCATGCTTCCCTTGCTTCTTGTCTTGGGAAGTCAAATTTTCTATACAGATCTGGTCTTTTCCTCAATATGAATGATTGAAAGTCCTCTATATCATTGAATGACCCTTGAAGTATTTTACTCAGATTTGCTGGGTAGGTGATCTTGGTTTCAATCCCAGTTCCTTTGACCTCTGAAATATCCCATTCCAAGCCTTTTGATCCCTTAATGTTATCCTGTGTTATCCTGATTGTATTTCCACAATACTCAAATTTTTTCTTTCTAGCTGCTTGCAGTATTTTCTCCTTGATCTGGGAACTCTGAAATTTGGCCACAATATTCCTAGGAGTTTCTCTGTTCGAGTCTCTTTCAGGAGGTGATCAGTGGATTCTTTCAATATTTATTCAGCCCTTTGATTCCAGAACATCAGGGCAGTTTCCCTTGATAATTTCATGGAAGATGTCTAGGTTTATGGCTTTCAGATGGTGCCATAATTTTTAAATTGTTTCTCCTGGATCTATTTTCCAGGTCAGTTGTTTTTCTAATAAGATATTTCACATTATCTTCTATTTTTTTTTTCAAATTTTTGGTTTTGTTTACTAACTGCTTGGTTTTACTCATAGTCATTCATTTCCCTGAACTCAATTCTATCTTTCAATGAATTACTTTTTCAGTGAGCTTTTGAACCTTCTCTTCCATTTGGCTAACTCTGCTTTTTAAAGCCTCCTTCTCATTGGCTTTTGGACCTTTTCTTCCAATTGAGTTAGCCTCTTTCTAAAGCTGTTACTTTCCTCAGCATTTTTTTGGTTCTCCTTTAGTAAGCTACTAACTTGTATTTTCAGGTCTTCTATTGCCTGAACCCAGTTTCAGTTTCCTTTGGAGGCCCTTAAGACAGAGGCCTTGACATTCTCTGACAGTATGCCTTGTTCTTCCTCATCTGATAGGATGAGGGGAGACATCTGTTCTCCAAGAAAGTAACCTTCTATGATCTTATTCTTTTTCACTTTTGGGGGCATTTTCCTAGCCAGTTACTTGACTTCTGAGTTTCTTCTCCACAACAACCTCAGCTCCAGTTCTGCCAAGCCAGCACTGGGGGCTGAGATTCAGATGAACTGCTCCAAAGCCTCAGGAGCCTTAGTGCAGGACTACAATACAGTGTAAGATTAAGATCAACTTCTCAGGATGGGGCAGGGTTGCCACACAAGGCTCAGTTCCCTCAGGGGGTTTATGATGAGACCTTCAACAACAGTAGCCTGGATGCAGGCTACTGCCTTCTTTGGAAGCCCTGTCCACTACTGCTTCTACTGCTGTCACCTGAGGAAGGGACACCCTCCTCCCTTCTCAGCCAGCCAAAAAGACCTTCTCACTGACCTTTGGTGCCTGTGGTTTGAGGGATCTGTGCTGCCATTGCAGGTTCTGTCCATGAAGCATGCTTGGATCTACTCCTTTCAGTGCCTCAAGGCCAAGGGAGAGCTGGGTTCTGCTCTGGGTCGCAGGGGACAGACTTTTCCCATCAGTCTTTCAGATCACTCTGGGATAGAAATCTCCTTCACTCCATTATTGTGTGGCTTTTGCTGCTCTAAAATTTGTTGAGAGATTTTCTTTGCAGGTATTTTATGGACTGTGCGGTAAGAGCTAGTGTATGTGTGTCTTTCTACTCTGCCCTCTGACTCCATTTTTAAAAATGTTTTTTTTCTTTTATAAATTTATTTATTTAACTTTTTACATTCATTTTCACAAAATTTTGGGTTCCAAAATTTTCTCCCCATTTGTCCCCTCCCCCCTTCCCAATATACTGAACATTCTAATTACCCATATCACCAATCTTCCCTCTCTTCAATCATCCCTCCCTTCCCTTACCCCATCATCTCTTTTGTCCTGTAGGGCCACATAACTTTGTATTCCCCATTACCTGTATTTCTTATTTCCTAGTAGCAAAAACAATACTCAACAGTTGTTCCTAAAACTTTGAGTTCCGACTTCTCCCATCCCTCCCTCCCCACCCATTCTCTTTGGGAAGGCAGGCAATTCAATATAGGCCATATCTGTGTAGTTTTCCAAATGACTTCCATAATAGTCGTGTTGTGTAAGACTAACTATATTTCCCTCCATCCTATCCTGCCCCGCATTGTTGCTATTCTCTCTTTTGATCCTGTCCCTCCCCAAGAGGGTTGACTTCAAATTGCTCCCTCCTCCCATTGCCCTCCCTTCCATCATCCCCCCCCACCCTGCTTATCTCCTTCTCCCCTAATTTCCTGTGTTGTAAGATAGGTTTTCATACCAAAATGATTGTGGATTTTATTCCTTC
>CM053772.1:102455465-102502463 GCA_028658325.1 Potorous gilbertii | reverse complement strand
ATTGGTGATAGGGGAAATTAGAATGCTCAGTGTGCTGGGGTGGGGGAGGGGACAAATGGCGAGAACATTTTGGAACCCAAAATCTTGTGAAAATGAATGTAAAAAGTTAAATAAATAAATTTATATTAAAAAAATTTCAATCCCCTCCTATCTTAAGAATTCTTTCTCAGACATAGTGTTCTAGTTACTTTAATTTTCTCATTTTTCTATAAAAATGTAATTAAACTTTCATATTCTGGTTAAGGAGCTACTTCTAATTTATCATAAGAGATATAGAAATAAAATAACAGATGATTATTACTTTTATGGTAAAGAATCTAAGGTTAGAAATGAAATGGGCAAAATTATAAATCTATGGCATATTAAGAGAGTTCAACTCTATATAGTTCATTCTTTGTTCTTTAAATGGCAAAATGTTGAACCTCTCAGTTCAACTGAAGTTGTTTTTTCCACATTTACCAGTGAGTTCTTAATTGAGAAATCCAATGACCTCTTTTCAAGTCTCATTCATCTTAGCTTCTTTAGTTTCTTTACAGGATTTGGCAGTTCTCTCTCTCTCTCTCTCTCTCTCTCTCTCTCTCTCTCTCTCTCTCTGTATTATTGTTATGTAATATTGTTCATTCCAGTCAAACTTTTTGTGACTCAATCTGGGTTTTTATTGGCAACGATATTGGAGGGGTTAGTCATTTCCTTCTCCAGTTAATTTCACAGATAAGAAAACTAAGGTAAACAGGGTTAAGTGACTTTTCCAGGGTGACAGCTAATAACTGAGTTTAAACTATAACTAAAGTCTTATTGACTCCACGTCTACCATTCTGTTCAGGGAAGATGCACATCTCTTGTATTAGGGTTTGCCATGGCCTTTCCAGGGCTGCTCATTTACCTATGTTGTCCACCATCACCCAATTTTCACCTGTGGCTCCAAAAAGCTGTAGCACATGCAGTAGCGACATTCCAGTAAACTATGTTAACAGATAGGCTAAACCATGTTGAGAGTAACTAACATGTCTCAAATAGTGGGCTTGGGGATGTCCATGCCAATCATGTTAAAACTTCCACTGTCAGAATGGGCACATGAGGACAATTTGTTCTAATGTCCATGAAAGTGGCTAAAACAGGTTCTATGGACTGCTTAGAGTGTGCTCAGGTATTGACTATGACAAGGTCACTAACTATGTCTTGGGCTATCACCAGTCATCTAGGCTTTTGTTCTACCAGTTGTCTTCAGTAACTTAGGAATGGAGAGTAAATCTGATGACTGTGCAGTTTTGACTCACTTAAACTCAATTTATATACAATTCAAGAAATCACCTGCAATGTAACTGATTCTCTTCAGAAATGAAAGATGAACAACAACCCATAGCATTTAATACTCTTTATTAAATTTTCTTCTGGGATACTGTCCCCTCTCAAGGTTTTCATAACATTGCTTTTTTCTAGTTCTTCTATCTGACTAATACATTTCAGTCTTTTGCTGGTTCTTTATTAATGTGATGACCACTAACCATAGATGTCCCACAGGAACTTTGCTTTTCCTCCTTCTCTTTTCCATCTATAGCATTTCAATTTTTGGTCTGATTTCCTCCCATGGGTTCAGTTATTTCTCAGACCTATAAAACAAGCTTTAGTGTCTTCCTAGCTACAGGTTAAAATCACCAGGTGCCTTTTGGATATCTTAAATTCGATTTTCCATAGGTATTTCATATTTAATATGCTCAAAACCAAATTCATTACCTCCCCCCCACCACAAATACTTTTTCTTATTCTAGATTTTTTTTGTTTTTGTTTTTGTTTTCTTTTACTTCTGATGGATGCTGTTATCTCAGTATCTAAAACTAACAACCTCAATACTATTCTTGACTCCCACTCTCATTCATCCCATATATGATCTTCTATCAAGACCTGTTGCTACATAAAAAGAAATTGAGGGAATTAGAATAGCCAATAAGTAAACAAAACTATCAGCTTTTGCAGATGATATATGTAACAGTAAGCACCCCAACATACATGGAGGGGGGCACTATCTCAGGTTCTTAGATCTGCATTCATAAAAGGAAAACAACTTTCAAGGGGTTAACAATCACTTTAATCAAGCCCATGTATCATCCCTTTAACCAAGTACATATATCATTCAGTTAACTCAGGGAGTCAGTGCTCAGAATTACAAAGAAAATAGAGAAATCAAAATATGAACAGACATGACTTCCTCTGCCTGAAATCAATGGACAGTTGGATCCCAACTGTCTGACCATAGTTACCAGAAAGGGAAGCATGACATCTGGGTTTTCAAAACTTGGGGGGCTCCTTAGTAGCTTCCCAGAGTTCTCATCTGGCCAAACAAACACTTCCATCAGTAAGCCCCAAAGTAATCAACAGACATGACTTCCTCTGCCTGACCATAATACTACAGACAGGTACAACTGTCTGAACATAGTTACCAGAGAGAGACACACAGTATCTGGGTTGTCAAAATTAGGGAGCTTCTTAGTAGCTTCCCAGAGTCCTCATTTGGCACTCAAACACTCTTACAAAAACTAAACTCAGTAGTAAAACCTTACCATTTTTAGAGCCAGAGGGCATTCCAACCCTTAAGAACCAGTGCCTCATTAACAAAAGCTGTGGAAGTTCCTACAGATATTTCCTAATAAAATTCCCCTTAATGGGCAGGTCCATTAATGGGTGGGGAAGATCTTTAACAATACAATTGCATATACTGTTTCTGTACTTTACTCCTAATAAAGACTATATTCAATCAAGCACTTGATTATACTAAAACAAAAACAGTAAAGATCCTAATTTGATTGTCATCATATATCTTAGAGAATAGTAGAGAACTTAGTACAAAACTTTTGGAAATAATTAACAACTTTAGCAAAGTTGTGGGATATAAAATAAACCCAAATAAAAACCCTAAGAAATCATCATTATTTCTATATATCACCAACGAAATCCAACAGCAAGAGATAAAAAGAGAAATTCCATTTAAAACAACTGTATACTATGTAAAATCCTTGGTATTTTTCCTGTCAAAACAAATCCAAGAACTATATAAACATAATTATAAAACACTTTCCACACAAATGAGATCATATCTAAATAAATGGAAAAATATTCATTACTTATTAAGTCAACATAAGTGAGTCAATGTGATAAAAAATACGGTTCTACCTAGATTAATTTATTTATGCACTTTCATATCCAATTAAAGGGTAGCTAAGTGGTACAGTATATAGAGTACTAGACCTGGATTCAGAAGACTTGTCTTCATTAGTTCAAATTTGGTCTCAGACACTTCCAACTGTGGGACCATGAGAAACTGACTTAACCACATTTGCCTCTGTTCCTCATCTGTAAAAACGAGCTGGAGAAGGAAAGGGCTAACTCTTCCAGCATTTTCCTGAATAAAATCCTAAATGGGTTGTTAAAGAGTCGGACAGAACTCAATAACTGAACAAGAAAATACCAAACGGACAACCAAAATTTTATTTTATAGAACTAGAAAAGAAAAAAAATTAATCAGCAATAACAAAATTTCAAGAATATCAAGGGAATACATGAAAAAAATGTGAAAGGGGGCTTAGATGTACCAGATCTCAAACTATTACAAAGCAACCATCATCAAAACAATCTACTACTGGTCAAGAAACAGAATGGTGGATCAGTGGGATAATTTAGGTATGCAATACATAGTAGTAAATGAACATAGCAATCTAGTGTCAGATAAACCTAAAGATACAAGCTCTACAGGCAAGGACTCTCCATTTGACAAAAATTGCTGAGAAATCTGGAAATGAGTTTGACAGAAACTAGTCATAAGCCATAAGTCATATAGTCTCACACTATATATCAAAATAAGTTCAAAATGAGTAAATGAATTAGATATAAAGAATAAATTTGTAAGTCAATTAAAAGAACATGGGAAAATTTATCATTCAATTTGATGTATAAGGGAAGAATCTATATTTGTTCAAGGGATAATGTTTTAAAATGTAAAACAGATATTTTGATTGTACTAAATTTAAGAAGTTTTTTGCAGAAACAAACCTGATGCAACAAAGTTTAGAAGGAAAATGGAAAACTGGGAAAATCTTTACAGTAAGTTTATCTGATAAAGGTCTTATTTCTCAAATAAATAGAGAGTTGAAGTAATTTCCTAATTGATAAATGGTTAAAGGAAATGAACAGGAAGTTTTCAGAAGAAGAAATCAACACTGTCTATAGTCATATAAAGAAAGTGCTGTAAATCACCTATTAGAAAAATACAAATTAAAACAACTCTGAGGTACCACCTTATATTTATGAAATTAGCTAATATGAAAGAAAAGGAAAATGATAAATATTGGAAAGGATGTGGAAAAATTAGGACACCAATGCCTGTTAGTAGAGTTGTGAATTAATTTAACAGTTCTGAAGAGCAATATGCAACTGTCCTTAAAAGGTTATGCTTTTATCAGAGACACTTGGAATGAGTTTCCCAGATTTCTGATTTCCTTCTGATCTTGGTTACATTGGTTAAGCTTGTGAAAAACATTTTTAATTTAGTATGTCAAAAATTTTTATTTTACATTTCTTAATGCTTTCTATTTCTTGTTTGGTTATAAATTCCTTCCTTCTCTACAGATCAGAAAAGGTAGACTATTCCTTGCTTTACTAATTTGCATATTGTACCACATATTATGTTTAAATCATGTACCCATTTCGACTTTATCTTAGTACATGGAATAAAATGTCCATTTATACTTAGTTTGTGCCATATTGTTTTTGCAGTCTTCCCAACAGTTTTTGTCAAATAGTAAGTTCCTATCACAGAGGCTGAGGTCTCAGGTTTATCAAAACCTAGGTTGCTATCTACATTTACTACTTCCTCTTATGTATCTAATCATTGCACTGATCCCCCACACTATTTCTTAGTCTTTGTCATATAGTTTTGATGATTACTCCTTTATAATATAGTTTGAGACCTGATATTACCAGGCCATCTTCATTTGCATTTTCTTTCATTAATTCCCTTGTTATTCTTGATCTTTTGTTCTTCCAAATGAAATTTGTTGTTATTTTTGTCTACTTCTATCAAAGCATTTTTTTGATAATTTGATTGATATGGCACTGAATAAGTGTAATGGTTTAGGCAGAATTATCAATTTCATTATATTGGCTTAGCCTATCCATGAGCATTTGACATATTTTTATCAGTTTCTTAGATTCAATTGTACTTGTAAGAAAAATGTTTTGTAATTGTGTTCATATAGTTAATGTCTTTTTCATGACAGGGACTCCTAACTATTTTGTAACACCTAAAGTTATATTAAATTGTATTCTTCTTTTTATCTTTTGCTGTTGGAATTCATTGGTAATATTTAGGAATTCTGGTGATTTATTTCAATTTATTTTGTATTTTGCAACTTAGCTAAACTTATTAATCATTTCAAGTAGATTTTTAGTTAATTCTCTCAGATCCTCTATATATACCATCACAACACCTGCAAATAGTGATAGTTTTGTTTCCTCATCATCTATTCCAATTCCATCAATATCTTTTTCTTTTCCTCTTCTTAAAGCTCACATTCCTACTACAATATAGAATAATAGTGGTGATAACAGGCACCCTTGCTTCACTCAGGTATTATTGGGAAAGTTTCTAGTTTATCTTTATCACATATAACGCTTGTCATGATTTTAGATGGATATTGCTTATAATTTTAAGGGACAGGGGACTGAGTCAGGATGACAGAGTAGAAGGATCAACCTGTTCTAGCTCTCCGTGCCATAGCCCATAAAATACCCATAGAAAATAACTCTTAAGAAATGCTAAAGCAGAAGAAGATACAACATTACAGAGTGAAAGAGATTTCTAGCCCAAGACAGCCTGGAAGGTAAACAGAAAAGATCTAATGCACAGTGCTCAAAGCAGAGTGTAGGCCAGCCTTGACTGTGTGCCACAGTAGGGACAGGACTGGAGCAGGATTCAGGGAGTGAAATCATGGTCAGCAGCTGCCAAAAACAGCTTCAAAGGTCAGTAAGAAAGCTCTTTCACCTAAGTGAGAAGGGAGAAGAGTCCAGTCCTAGCCCTGGTTCTAGCCCTGGCCACAGGGTGGTAGAAGTCACTGCAGGAGAGTCCACTTTTAGAACCCTCAGTCTAAAGAACATGGAGGAATCAAGTTACTGATCTGGATCTCAGCCCTGAGTGGCAGTCCTGGGGTGAGGAGGAGCACCGGGCTGGTGGAGCTGTATGCAGTTGTGGAGAAGGAACCGTCCTTGCAGGTCCTGGGCAGAAAAGATGGTTGTTGCTTATAGCCCAGAACACATACCAGGAGAGGAGTAAACTCCTCTCCTTTGATTGTGTCACCTGGGAGAAAGTGAGAAGTTAGAGGTCACCAGATTATACCCTCCATTTTACAACAGACACAAAAGTCAAGTAACTACCTGGGAAAATACCCAAAAAAAGGGTACAAATAAGACTATAGAAGGTTCCTCTCTTGATGAGCAGGTATTTTCTTCCATCCTTCCAGAAGGAGGAAGAACAAAGCCATCACAGGAAATCATAAAAGTCAAGGCTTGTACAAACAAAACCTCCAAAATAAATATGCAATAGTCACAGGTCATAGAAGAGCTCAAAAAATATTTAGAAAATCAAGGAAGAGAGGTGGAGGAAAGATTGGGAAGAGAAATGAGAGCCATGAAAGAAAGTCATGAAAAACTAGTCAACAACTTACTAAAGGACACCCAAAAAATGCTGAAGAAAAAAGTACCTTTAAAAAAAGACTAACCCAAATGCAAAAGAGGTCCAAAAATCCAATGAGGAAAAGAATGCTTTAAAAAGCAGAATTAGTCAAATAGAAAAGAAGATACAAAATCTCAATGAAAAAAAATAGTTCTTTGAAAATTAGAACGGAGTAGATAGAAGACAATAACTTTATGAGCAAACAAGAAATTACAAAACAGAACCAAAAGAATGATAAAATGAAGACAATGTGAAATATCTCATTGCAAAAACAACTGACCTGGAAAATAGATCCAGAAGAGACAATTTAAAAATTATGGGGTGACCTGAAAGAGCCATCATCTTCATGAAATTATCAAGGAAAACTGCTCTGATATCCTAGAACCAGAGGGTAAAATAAATATTGAAAGAATCCATGAATCACCTCTTGAAAGAGATACAAAAAGAGAAACTCTTAGGAATATTGTGGGCAAATTCCAGATTTCCTAGGTCAAGGAGAAAATATTGCAAGCAGCTAGAAAGAAACAATTCAAAGTATTGTGGAAGTACAATCAGAATAACACATGATCTAGCAGTTTCTACATTAAGGGACTGAAAGACTTGCAATATGATACACCAGAAGTCAAAGGAACTAGGATTAAAACCAAGAATCACATACCCAGAAGAACTGAGTATAATTCTTAAAGGAAAAAATGGATATTCAATGAAATAGAGGATTTTCAAGCATATTTGATGAAAAGATCAGAGCTGAATAGAAAATTGACTTTCTTTTTAATTTTTTAAATAATTTTATTTGTTTTCAGTGTTCTTCAATCACTTCCATATAACTTAGATTTTGTCTCTCTGCTTCCCACTCCTGCCCCCCTTCCTCTCTGAGTCAGCATGAAATTTTATATAGGTCTTACACATACAATACCTTTTCACCTTAGTCATGTGCCATTGAAGAATTAAAATGAATGGGAGAAATCATAAAACAAACCAAAATGTACTACAAAAGAATATTATCTCCTACATTCTGTGATCAAATTCCACAGAAGGGTAAGGTATTTTGCCTTAAGAGACCATTCGGAATATTTTAAGTGCTTGCATTTGCAATGAAGTTCTAAATCTACCAGAAAAAAATCCTCGCATACTGTGGTTGCTACTGTGTATATAGTTCTCCTTGTTCTGCTCCTTTCACTAAGCATTAGTTCATGCAAGTCTTTCTCAGACCTCTCTGAAGTCTTCCCGTTCATCATTTCTTATAATACAATAGTATTCCATTACATTCACATACCACAATTTATTCAGCCATTCCCCAATTGATGGGCATCACCTTGATTTTCAGGATTTAGCCACCATGAAGAGTGCTGCTATGCATATTTTTATACATGTGGGACCCTTTCCCATTTTTATGGTCTCTTGGGGATACAGTCTTAGAAGTGGTATTGCTGGGACAAAAGGTATGCACATTTTTGTAGCCCTTTGGGTGTAAGTCCAAATTACTCTCCAGAACAATTGGATCAGCTCACAGCTCCACCAACAATGAATTAGTGTGCCAACTCTCCCACATCTTCTCCAACATTTATCATCTTCCTGTTTTGTCATGTTAGCCAATCTGCTAGGTGTGATGTGGTATTTCAGAGTTGTTTAGATTTGCATCTCTCTAATCATTAGTGATTTAGAGCATTTTTTAATGACTATAAATAGTTTTTATTACTTCCTCCAAAAACTACCTGTTCATATACTCTGACCATTTATCAATTGGAGAATGACTTGTATTCTTCCACATTTGACTCAGCTCTCTCTATATTTTAGCAACAAGGCCTTTATCACAGACACTATTTGCAAAAACTCTTGCCCAGTTTTCTGCTTTCCTCCTGATCTTAGTTACATTGAGTTTGTGCAAAAACTTTTCAATTTAATGTAATCAAAATTATCCATTTTATAATTTATAATATTTTTTAATCTCTTATTTAGTCAAAAATTCTTCCCTTCTCCAAATTTGATAAATACACTATTCCTTGCTCCACTAATTTGGTTACACTATCAGTGTTTATACCTATATCATATATCCATTTGGATTTTATTGTTGTGTATGGTGTCAGGCATTGGTCTATGCCTAGTTTCTGTCACAGTGTTATCCAGTTTTCCCAGCAATTTTTGTCGAACAGTGAATTCTTATCCCAGAAGCTGGGGTCCATAGGTTTATTAAACAGCAGATTGTTATATCCATTGACTACGGTGTCATTGGTACCTAACTTATTCCACTGGTTTACCCTTCTGTTTCTTAGTCAGTACCAAGTGATTTCGATAATTGCTGCTTTATAATACAATTTGAGATTTGGTAGAGCTAGGCCATCTTCCCTAGTATTTCTTTTCATTAGTTTCCTTGATATTCTGGAAGTTCTTCCAGATGAATTTTGACATTATTTTTATATCTCTATAAGAATAAATATCTGATAATTTGATTGGTATGGCACTGAATACGTAAATTAATTTAGGTAGAATTATATTGGCTCAGCTCACCCATAAGCAACTAAAGTTTATCCACTTACTTAAATCTGAGTTTATTTGTGTGAAAAATATCTTGTAATTGTGTTCATATAGTGACTGGGTTTCTTTTGGCAGGTAGACTCCAAAATATTTTATAGTGTCTACCCTAGCTTTAAATGGGATTCCTCTTTCTATATCTTGCTGTTTGGCTTTGTTAGTAATATATAGAAATGCAGAAGACTTGTGTCGGTTTATTTTGTAATCTGAAAATTTGCCGAAGTTGTTTATTATTTCTAGTGGTCTTTTACTTGATTCTCTGGGAATCTCAAAGTATATCATCATATCATCTGCAAAGAGTGATATCTTAGTTTCTACTTTGTCTGTTCTAATTCCTTCAATTTCTTTATGTTCTCTAATTGCTACAGCTGATATTTCTAGTACCATATTGAATAATAGTGGTGATAATGGACATCCTTGTTTTATCCCTGATCTTCTTGGAAATGCATCTAGCTTATCACCATTGCATATAAAGCTTGCTGAAGGTTTTAGGTGGGTACTGCTCATTATTTTATAGAGGGTTTCATTTATTTCTATGTTCTCTGGTGATTTCAATAGGAATGAGTATTGTATTCTGTCAAAAGCTTTATCTGCATCTATTGAGATAATCATGTAGTTTCTATGAGTTTTGTTGTGGATATGATCAATAATGTTAATAGTGTTCCTAATATTGACCTAGTCATGCATTCCTGATATAAATCCTACCTTATCATAATGTATTATTCTCATGATTAGTTGCTGTATTCCTTTTACTAAAATCCTATTTAAAATTTCTGCATCCATATTCATTAGAGAAGTTGGTCTATAAATATTTTTCTCTGTTTTGGTTCTTCCTGGTTTAGGTATCAAAACCATATTTACATATTAAAAATAATTTGAGGGTGTGGAGCCAAGATGGTGGATTAGAAAGATCCACATACTCTAGCTATTCTTCCACCACCCATAAAATGCCTCTCAAGAAAGACTCTCAACAAATTCTAGAGCAGCAGAAGCTACAGAATGATGGAGTGGAAGAGATTTCTAACTCAAGGTGACCTGGAAGGTCAACAGGAAAAGTCTGTTGCATCTGAGGCAGAGCAGAGCCCAGCCCAACCTTCATTCACCATGCAGAGCCAGGAAAAAGACTGGAGCAGGCCTGGGGTACAGAATTCCCAGTGGCAACTGTTCATAGACCCCTCAACTTACAGGCATCAAAGGCAGCTTCAAAAGTCAGTGAAAGGGCTTTTTCACTGCCATGACAAGGGAGAAAGCCTAGCCCAGTCCCCAGGTGGCAGTGGTAGTAGCACCAACAACAGCAGGGGGCAGCAGCTGTAGTGGCTTGGCAGGCAGCAGTCAGCATCCATGGTTGGAAAAAGCCCCTGGGGAAATTGAGCAGCTGATCTAAATCTAAGCCTCAAGCACCACCAAGGAGTAAACACCTCTCCCTTGATGTCTCACCTTGGAGGAACTGAGATCTTACACGTCCCCAGAGGATGCCCTACTCTTGACAAAGGACCGAAAAATCAAGTAACTGATTGGAAAAAATGCCCAAAAAAGGTAAAGAAAATGAGACCATAGAAGGTTCCTTTCATGATGAACAGATATTATCTCCCATCCTTTCAGATGAGGAAGAACCATGTTTACCATCAGGAGAAGACATAAAACTCAAGGCTTCTCCATTCAAAATCTCCAAAATAAATATTCAATGGTCCCAGTTCATGAAAGAATTCAAAAAGGATTTTGAAAATCAAGTAAGAAAGGTGGAGGAAAAATTTGGAAGAGAAATGAGAGCAATGCAAGAAAATCATGAAAAGCAAGTCAACAACATGCTGAAGGAAAACCAAAAAAAAATGCTGAAGAAAATAATGCCTTTAAAATAAGCTAACTCAATTGGCAAAGAGGTCCAAATATCCAAAGAGGAGAAGAATGCTTTAAAAAGTAGAATTAGTCAAATTAAAAACAAGGTTCAAATGTTCACTGAACAAAGTAGTACTTTAAAAATTAGAATGGAACAGATGGAAGCTAATGACTTTTAGAGAAACCAAAATCTTGCAAAACAAAACCAAAAGAAAGAAAAAAATGGAAGATAACATAACATATCTCATTGGAAAATCCATTGCCATGGAAATTAGATGCAAGAGAAAAAATTTAGAAATTATGGACTGCCTGAAAGCCAACATCAAAAAAATAGTCTAGACATCATCTTTCATGAAATTATCAAGGAAAACTGCCCCGATATTGTAGAGCCAGAGACAAAATAAATATTGAAAGAACCCACTGATCACCTCCTGAAACAGATCCAAAAAGAGAAACTCCTTGGAATATAGTAGCCAAATTTCAGCAATCTCAAGTCAAGAAAAAAATACTGCAAACAGTCAGAAAGCAACAATTCAAGTACTGTGGTAATACAATCAGGATAACACAAGATCTTCCACATTAAAGGATCGAAGGGCTTGAAATATGATATTTCAGAAGTCAAAAGAACTAGGATTAAAACCAAGAATTGCCTACTCAGCAAAAATGAGTATAATACTTTAGGGGAAAAATGGTCATTTAGTGAGATAGAGGACTTTTAAGCATTCTTGATGAAAGACAAGAGCTGAAAAAGAATTTAACTTTCAAACACAAGAATCAAGAGAAGCATGTAAAGGTAAACATGAAAGAGAAATCACAAAGGACTTACTAAAGTTGAACTGTTTACATTCCAACATGGAAAGATAATATTTGCAACTCTTGAAACTTTTTGCAATATCTGGGGAGTTGAAGGGATTACACACACAAACACACACACACACACACATATACAGAGAGAGAGTGTACAGGATGATTTGAATGGAATGGGATCATATCTAAAAAAATAACATTAATGTGTCATAGAGGAGTATATTGGGAGGAGAAAGGGAGAAATGGAATGGGGCAAATTATCTCTCATAGAAGAGGCAAGAAAAAGTTTTTCCAATGGAGGAAATAAGAGGAGAGGTGAGAGGGAAAAAGTGAAGCTTACTCTCATCACATTGGGCTCAAGGAAGGAATAACATGCACACTCAATTTGGTATGAAAATCTATCTTACCCCACAGGAAAGTAGGGGAGAAGAGGATAAGCATGGTCAGGGGAATGATGGAAGGGAGGACAAATAGGAGGAACACCGGTGCAGGAGTCAGGAGGACCTGAGTTCAAATCTCACCTCAGACACTTAACACTCATTAGTTGTATGACCTTGCGTAAGTCACTTAACCCCAATTGCCTCATCCTGGGTCGTCTCCAGTCATCCTGATGAATATCTGGTCAGTGGATTCAGATGACTCTGGAGGAGAAGTGAGGCTGGAGACCTGCATAGCCTTCTCTCACTCAAAACAAAGCCAAGTGCAAGTCATGTCATTATTTCTCTGATGGTGTGGCCTTCTTCGGCAACAAAGGACAAACACATCCTTTTTAACTCATTTGCCTTCTGCCACTATATCCTCCTTCAACCCTGTCTTACCCAAAGTAGTGGCTCCTCCTTGCCAAGTCAAACTCCTCTGCTTGAATAAGTTATTGCATTCTATTTCATCTTCTCCGGTAGATTATTTCCTCTATCATATCTGCTTTCTGATCTTCAATCTTTCCCTAACAACTGAATGATTTTCTACTATCTACAAACAAAACTATGGCTCCATCATCCTCAAAAAAACACTCATTTGATCCATTAAACTTAACATTCCAGTAAAATCCACATTTCCCTTTTCTTTTGCCGCAAAACTCCTTAAGGTCATCTACAATCATTACCTAAAGTGCCCATTGATCATACATAAATATGGTATACATCTTAGAGATACTTTCCAAAGCAACTTCTTAAAAATATGTACTACATCCTTACCCAACCCTGACTTTCCTCCACCCCTGACTACTCTAAGGAAATAGATATTTTTATACAAACTGATGCTGTAAAAATGAGACTGAGAAAAAAAATAAAATATTAAGAGAACTACTTCCCAAAGTCAGAACAGCATTTTTTAAAAAAACTGATCAGTGATATATTAGTACATCTCCAAACTTTGAGAGACTTAAATATTAAGTTAGCATAATATGCACCCACATACTCATTTACGTGTATGTATACATACTCAATACTATCTACATAATGCAAAGAGAAATGGGGAGGAATAAGTAATAACTGGACAATTTACAATGAATGGAATAGATAATCTGTGGTAAAAAAAATATGAAAGGAAAAAGAAAAAGAACTGTGGCATATTGAAGCATATTTGGTGAGGTATTGTGTACAAAAAAGCATAAATACAGCTAATACACAAATTCAAAGTTCATCTTGCCCCTAACATTTTATAAGTTGACCTTGGCTAGGTTGCTTCACTTTGTCAAGTATCACCTTTCTCTTCCAAAATATGGAGTGCTATTCTGGACAACAACTTGGAATTATGATTTCAAAAAGACAGCGAAAATCCACATACCCTTTAGTGTATAGACACCAAGAATGTCCAAGACAGTCTTGATTCAGACTGGTTCAATAGCTCAGAATTGAGATTAAAACAAAATGACCCATTCATCGATCATCTAACATCTAACAAAAGCAGTTTGCTTTCCAGACTTTCAGGTGCTAGTAGAGGCTACTATTTTCAAAACTTCAAAGACATAAAGGTCCTATACACACTAATATTTTCATATTGACCTTTTTTTATGACAGCAAAGCATCATAAAAAAGTCAGTCCATCAGCTGGAAAATGGCTAAATATACTGTGACATGAATGTCATGAATTCTTACTGAGTGGTGCAGAATGTTTGATAAGAAAAATTTCCAGGAACCTGGGAAATCTGAATGATTTGGAGTGATTTATGTAGAAAAACTAAGGAAAAATATGATCTGTAACTACAAAAATACAACTGGAAAGAGCAACAACAAAATTTTATTTAGTTATTACGACTATGCTTGACTAGAAGAGATAAGAAAATTCACCTCCCTGTCTTTTTGCATAGGCAAAGTACTCTGAATGTAGGACCACATTTATCAGCATATTCAACTGATGTGTTGTGTAGTTTTACTGAATTGCTTTTTTTCTCTTATTTTCTTCTGTTGTACAAGAAATGTACGATTCACTGAGAGGGGGAGAATGAAAGGAGGGCTATATTTGTAAATAAAGATGACATAAAACAAATGTGCTAATAAAAATTTTAATTGAAAAGAAAACAAATTTCACAAAAATAATGAAGGGATTAAACTAAATGATCTTTATTAGGACACACCCAGCTATAAAATTTTTATTCTGTGAAGTTTCATATGTCCTTTAAAAATTTGACCAGACACTTAAATTTATACATGTAAATATTCTTTATATTGATCACCCTCTGGATTAAGTACACACAATTGTCCTTCTGATTTGAATTTTGCAGATTGTAATTATGTAGTTCGGAGCAGCCTTGATTATATACATCAATTTTTAAACACTTGAAACTTAACAACTCATTACCAAGGCATTTGCTTTAAAAGTGTAAAAGTATTTACAAGTGCTAATTTGTTGCCTGTGGGCAAGTTCTCCTTTCCTTTTGGCCCTAAAATCACAAATATTTGCGGAAGATGATGGGTCCCAAATGTGAAAGCTGTAAAGTCTTTTGACTGCTCCATTTGAATCTTCCCTTCACTAACGATACAGAAAACCTTTTGAAAAGAAGTCATTACAGAAAGGATATTTTCTCTGTGTCTCTTTTGAAAACGAATGGTAGCTGCTATTACACTTCACTTTTCTACAGATGTAACCTTCACAAAGCGGTGGCCAACATTTGGAGGGATAATTGCTCTGTGCTCATTATCAGATCATCAGCTGTGCAGTCATTAATTACTACATAATCTCCATAATGGTGTTTACCTAACTTTTTTCAATAATGAACTACTCATAACCTCACCTAAATGAAAAGAGTATCCAATGGAAAGATTTGAAAAAATATTTTTCCTAATACTAAGAAGTTATTATTCTATTCCAACTGCTCATGGCCCCTATAAAGTTGAACTTTTAGAAAGACCAAAACTGTGCATTGAGAATCAAACTCCAGGCTTCAATGTTGATGTGAATTCTTGTTTTTCAACTATTTCCTTAATTATTTTCCTATTTCAAATATATTTTATTCTTCCCAATTATATGTCAAGATAATTTTTAACTTTCATTTTAACTAATTTTGAGTTCCATTTTTCTTCTTCTCCCTCTCCTTCTCTCTTCTGAAAATGGCAATTTGATAAAGATTATACATGTGCAATCATGTAAAACATAGTTCCATATTATAGTTGTGAAAGAAAAGAAAACAAATCAAAAGAAAAAAGGTCAAAAAGAATCAAGTAAGTGAAAAAATATATTTCAGTATGCATTCAGATTCCATCAGTTCTTTTCTGGATGTGGATATCATTTTCCTTCACGAGTCCTTTATACTCATCTTGGATAACTGTGTTGCTGAGAAGAGTTGAGTTATTGATCATCACACAATATTGCTAATACTATGTAAAATGTTTTCCTGGTTCTTCTCATTTCACTTTGCATCACTTCGTTCAAGTCTTTTCAGATTTTTCTGAAATCTTCCTCTCCATATGTCTTATTGCACAATAGTATTCCATTACATTCATATACCACAATTTGTTCAGTCATCCCCCAATTGGTGAACATCTACTTGCAACAGATGAATTGAGGGCAATTTCCATTACTTTGCCAACATGAATAAGGCTGCTATAACTATTTTTGAACATGTAGATTTTTTTCCCCTTTTTTAAGATTTCTTAGGAATACTGATCTAGGAGTGGTATTGCTTTGCTGGATCAAAGGGTATAAATTGATTGGTTGCTCTTTGATCACAGTACCAAATTACTCTCCAGAATGATTGGATCAGTTCTAACTGATTAGATCAGATCTAACAACACTGCATGAGTGTACCAATTTTTCCACATCCTCTCCAATATTTATCATTTTTCTTTTCTGTCAGATTGACAGTATGAAGTGGTATCTCAAAGTTGCTTTAATTTTCATTTATTTAATCAAAAGTTATTTAGAACACTTCTTCATATGCCCATAGAGAACTTTGATTTATTCATCTGAAAACTGTCAATATCCTTTGACAATTTATCAGTTTCAAAATGGCTTGTATTCATATAAAGTAGACTCAGTTCTCTATGTAGTTGAGAAACAGGGCCTTTATCAGAGAAACCCTATTAAGTTTGTTTCCCAGCTTTCTGCTTTTCTTCTAATGTTGGTTACATTGGTTTTGTTTGTACACAAGTGTTTTTAATTAATTTATTTATTTTTAGGTTTTAACATTCATTTCCACAAGATTTTGAGTTCCAAATTTTCTTCCCATCTTTCCTCTCCCACTACCCCAAGACACCATGCATTCTGATTATATCTTCCACCAGTCTGCCCTCCCTTCAATCACACTCCTCCCTTCCATTATCCCCATCTTCTCCCTTTTCTTGTCAGCTAAGATAGATTTCTACACCCCATTATCTATATTTCTTATTTCTAAGTTGCATGCAAAAAGCAATTCTCAATATTCCTTCCTAAAACTTCTCCCAAAATAACTCCAACAAAGAGTTCCAAATTCTCTCCCTTCTACTCTCTTATTCCTACTGAATAAACAAGCAATTCAATATAGGCTGTACATGTGTAGTCAAGCAAAAGAATTCCACAATAGTCATATTGTGAAAGACTTAACTGTATTTCCCTCCATCTGATCCTGCTCCCCATTTATTCTCTTTTGACTTTGTCCATTCTCAAAAATGTTTACTTCTAATAACTCCCTCATCCCATTTGCTCTCCTTTTTATCATCCCTCCCACACCTCACTTATCCCTTTGCCCCTTCTTTCCTGTAGTGTAAGAGATTTTCATATCAAATTGAGTGGCCATATTATTCCCTCCTTAAGCCAAATATCATGAGAGTAAGCTTCACTTTTTCCCCTCTCACCTCCCCTTTTTTCTGCACCATTTTAAAGGCTTTTTCTTGACTCTTTTATGAGATATAATTTGCCCCATTCCATTTCTCTCTTTCTTTTCCAATATATTCCTCTCTCACACCTTAATTTTTTTAGATAACATACCTTCCTATTCAACTCACCCTGTGCCCTCTGTCTACATCTATCTATCTATCTATCTGTCTGTCTGTATATATGTATAAAATACCTTCAAATAATCCAATATGGAGAAAAGTCTGAAGAGTTACAAATATTTTCTTCCCATGTGGAAATGTAAGCAGTTCAACTTTACTAAGTCCCTTATGATGTCTCTTTCCTGTTTACCTTCTCATGCTCCTCTTGATTATTGTATTTGAAAGTCAAATTTTCTAATCAGCCTGGTCTTTTCATCAAGAATGCTAGAACATCCTCCATTTCATTGAATGTCCATTTTTCCCCTGAATTACTACAATCAGTTTTTCTGGGTAGTTAATTTTTGGTTTTAATCCTAGTTCTTTTGACTTCTGAATCACTATATTCCAAGGCCTTCAATTCCTTAATTTAGAAGCTGCAAGATCTTGTGTTATACTGATTGCATTTCCACAATACTCAAATTGTTTCTCTCTAGCTGTCTGTAATATTTTCTCCTTCACATGGGAACTCTGAAAATTGACTCCAAAATTCTTAGAAGTTTTCCATTTGGGGTCTCTTTCAGGAAATGATAGGTAGATTCTTTCAATATTTATTTTACCCTCTGGTTCTAGGATATCAGGACAGTGTTTTTTTGATAATTTCATGAAAAATGATGTCTAGGCTTTTTGCTTGATCATGGCTTTCAGGTAGTCCCATAATTTTAAAATTGCCTCTCCTGGATCAGTTTTCCAGATCACTTGTTTTTCCAATGAGATATTTCATATTGTATTCCACTTTTTCATTCTTTTGGTTTTGTTTTGTAATTTCTTGGTTGCTCATAAAGTTATTACCTTCCATCTGCTCCATTCTATTTTCTTCAGTGAACCTCATTTTCCATTTGGCGGTTTCTGCTTTTTATATTATTTTTCTCCTCATTGGCTTTTTGGACCTCCTTTGTCATTTGGGTTAGTCTATTTTTAAAAGTGTTATTTTCTTCAGCATTTTGGGGGTCTCCTTTAGCAGGTTGTGGATTCACTTCTCTTGATTTTCTTGTATTGCTCTCATTTATCTTCCCAATTTTTCCTCCTCCTCTCTTACTGTATTTTCAAAATCCTTTTGGAGCTCTTCCATGGCCTGAGACCATTGCATATTTATTTTGGAGATTTGGAATGCAGAAGCCTTGTCTTTTATGTCTTCCTCTGATGGTATTCATTGTTCTTCCTCATCTGAAAGAATGGAAGAAAATATCAGTTCATCAAAAAAGTAACCTTCTATAGTCTTAGTATTTTCTCCCTTTTTTGGGCATTTTCCCAGCCAGTTACTTGACTTTTGATTGCTTTGTAAAGTGGAGGATATATTCTAGGGACCTAAGAATTCTCAGTTCCTTCAAGGTGGCACAGGGATCTGTGCTCTGCTCTGGGAGTAAACACAGGCACTATTCTGCCCAGGATCTGCAAATATATTCTCCTTCCAGAGCTTCCACTAGCTGCACCATCGAGTGCTCCTCCTCACCCCCGGACCTCCACTCAGGGCCGAGTTCCTGATCAGTGACTCAGTTCTCCCAGGGTCTTTAGATCAAGGACTCCTAATATGGTTGCTGCTGGTGCCTGGGGCTTAAACTAAGGCAAGACCCTGCTCTGTTCTCACCCAGGTGAAAGAGCTTTCTCACTGACCTTTGAAGCTCTCTTTGGTGTTTGTGAGTTGAGGAATCTGAGAACCACAGCTGTTGTCCCTGATTCTGTGCCCTAAAGTCTGCTCCAGTCCTCTCTGTGCTGCTCTGTGCTGCTCTGTGTTGCCCCTCATTGCCAAGGCTGGGCTGTGCTCTGTAGGCTGTGCTCAGCTCTAAGAACAGTGTGATAGACCTTTCTTCTTAGCCTTCCAGACTTCTGTGGGCTGGAAATTTCTTTCACTCTGTTATTTTCTGGCTTCCACTGCTCTAGAATTTGTTTACAGTCGTTTCTTAGAGGTATTTTATGGGCTATGGGAGGAGAGCTAGAGTAGTCAGTCTTTCTACTCCACCATCTTGACTCTGCCTCTCACAAGCTTTTTTTTTGAATATGATCAACAAGACCAGTTTTGCATTTCATAAGACCTGTAACTCATTTTGACTTCTCCTTTAAGAATTTGGATGCTGTAGTACTTGGTGCATATATGATTAGTTTTGATATTACTTCATTATCTATGATACTTTTTATCCAGATGAAATTTATCCCCCTATTTTTCAATTAGGTTTATTTTTTCTTTTACTTTGTCTCCTTTTTTTTTGTTGTTTCAGCTAAAGTAAAATAGTTTCTATTCCAGGCCTTACTTTTACTCTGTGTTTGATTTATGGTTGCTTGGAGGTGATTATAAGAAAATTATGGAAATTTACTGCTTACTCTGCCACCTTTGCTCCTAGAAGTCACCAGTTACTTTTTAGAAATTATATATCTTATGTAGATTTTTAATGTTTCCTTGTGTTCCATAAAAATGTTACTTCTCAATATTATAAGTGTCATGAAGATGCTATTAACTAAGCAGGTCATATGAGTGGCAGGGAACAGAACCAGAAGTGTGTGTGGGGTGGGGGGGAAATGAAGCAAATTTAGGCTTGATGTAAGCAAATAAACAGAAACAACATTTCTAATAATTAGAAGTATGTGAAAGTAAATGAACTAAATTGAGAGGTAAAGGGATTTCTGTTACTAGAGATCTTGAAGTCCAGGTTAGCAGTTCAGTTATGTCATATTGATTATTGCATGCATAAGATTTTGCCAGTGAAGCCTCTTCTAACTCTGTAGTTTTCTAAGTCGCTGGTTTTTCACCTGTTCTAACAACAAGAAGAAGCTACATTTTAACATGCTTTTATCCAGGTGGATATTCCCTTGTCTGAAGCAGTGATAAGGAGTTAACACTTAGTCTTGTACTTAAAGGTGTTAAACTAGCAGTTAATCTTGTACTTATACTCATCCATTCCATCTTATTTGGTAAGAACATGTTCCTCCTCCTCCTATAAGGGTCTAATCCATCTGCCAAGGTGTTTCCATAATGTCTCTTGAAAATACCAGGGGTGCATATGGGCTGTTGACAAGCTATCCCATACTTTCAGCCTGTGTCCACTCTATCTTCATTTTAGCTCATATATTTAAGAGTTTTCCTTTGTGATTCTGTTTGCCATCTGTTTTAGTTTGCTCACATCTTCTGAGAATCTCTCTATTTCTTTCAGGGTGATAACCATTTTCAATTCTGAGACTATGGTGCTCTATAGCAAGCAGCCATACAACTCTAGAATAATATTACTACTAAATAGGGGGGATTTGTTTATTATGTTTATTGAAAATACTTTGAACTTAATAAAAAATAAAAAGTCTTACTTTCTCTTTTCTTTCTTTTCAGTTCCTGATAAGGACAATTCGATGATACGGTGGATACAATCTTGATCCTGGAGTCAGAAAGATATAATTTCAAATCTGACCTTGACATCTGTTGACTGTGTGATGCTAGGAAAGTCACTAAAACTCTGTCTCAGTTGATTATTGAAAGGATCAAATGAAATAATATTGATAAAATTGATACCTGGTAAATAGTAATAATTAAAAATGCTTATTCCCTTTTTTGGTTGGTTGACTGAGTGATTGTTTTCCTCCATTCTCAAAGAGGACCAAAATGACATCATAATGTTGTAGTCAAGGTACAGCATACATAGTCAGATGACTGTGGCTGATCAGACCGATAGAAACTTGGAATGCTATACCACAGCTCAGATGAAAACAGTTCATATAAACATTTGGGAGTGGGAATGTCTCTAAATGTGTGCATCTCACATGTCTTTTGAGCTACTCCTGCTTTACCTATAAAACTATTTTCTTTGATGCAGACATGTCATGCTGTGCAGTCCTTGACCAGCATTTCTCATGTCATGCAATCAATTTCTTTTTTCTTAAATGATATGCTACATTCTGTGATTGAATTTCATAATTCTTTTTATGAATGTTGAAGGCATTTTGCCTTAAAAGACCATTGAGAATTTTTTTTAATGTCCTTGCATTGCTATGAACATCCAAGTCTACCAGAAAACTCTCTCATACCGTGGTCATTGCTGTGCACAAAGTTCTCCTGGTTCTGCTCCTTTTGCTCAGCATCAGATCATATAAGTCATTCCAGACCTATCTGAAGAATTCTTGTTCATCATTCCTTATGGCTCAATAATATTCCATTCCATTCATATGTCATAATTTATTCAGCAATTGCCCAATTGATGGGCATCCCCTTGATTTCCAGTTTTTGGCCACTATAGACTGCTGCTATAAATATTTTTGTACATATGGGACAGTTTCCCATTTTTATGATCACTTGGGGATACAGTCCTAGAAGCAATATTGCTGGGTCAAAAGTTATGCACATTTTGTAGCCCTTTGAGCATAGTTCCAAACTGCTCTCCAGAATGGTTGGAATCAGCTCACAGCCCCACCAACAATGAATTAGTGTTCCAACTCTCCCACATCCTCTTCACTATTTATTATTTTCTTGTTCTGTCATGTTTGCCAAAATAATGGGTGTGATGTGGTACCTCAGACTTGTTTTGATTTTCATCTCTCTAATCAAAAGTGATTTAGAGCATTTTTTCATATGACTATAGATATGTTTAATTTCTTCCTCTGAAAATTTCCTGTTCATATTCTTTGACCATTTATCAATTGGGGAATGACTTGTATTGTTGTACATTTGATTCAGTTCTCCATATATTCCAGAAATGAGGCCTTTATCTCCAAGATTAACTATAAATATTTTTTCCCAATATACTGCATCCCTCTGAATTTTGATTGCATTGGGTTTGGTTGTGTAAAACCTTTTCAGTTTAATATAATCAAAATTATCCATCTTGCACTTCATAATGCTTTCTATCTCTTCTTTAGTCAGAAATTCTTCCCTTCTCTGTAAATCTGATAAATACACTATCCCTTGTTCCTCCAGTTTGTCCATGATATCAATCTTTATACCTAGCTTGTGTACTCATTTGGACTTTAATCTTGTATAAGGTGTCAGTCATGGGTCTACGCCTAGTTTCTGCCACACTGTGATCCAGTTTTCTCAGCAACTTTTGTTGAACCGTGAGTTCTTATTCGAGAAGCTGGGATCCTTGGGTTCATCAAACAGGAGATTGCTATACTCATTGCCTACTGTGTCTTGAGTACCTAGCTTATTCCACTTGTCTACCATTCTATTTCTTAGCCACTACCAAGTGGTTTTGATAATTGCTGTTTTATAATATGATTTGAGATCTGGTAGCACTAAGCCACCTTCCCAAGCATTTCTTTTCATTCATCCCTTTGACATGCTGAACCTTTGTTCTTCCAGATGAATTATTTTATTCAGGTCTAGAAAATAATTATCTGATAGGTCGATTGGTATGGCACTAAATAAGTAAATTAATTTAGGAAGAATTGTCATTTTCATTATATTGGCTCAGCCTAACTCTGAAGCAACTGATGATTTTCCACTTACTTAGATCTGAATTTATTTGTGCAAAAAGTGTCTTATAATTGTGTTCATATAGTTCCTGGGTTTGTTTTGGCAAGTAAACTCCCAAATATAGTGTCTACCCTATAATTAAAAGGGATTTCTCTTTCTATCTCTAGCTGTTGGACTTTGTTATTAATATATAGGAATGCAAAAGATTTATGCGAGTTTATTTTATAACCTGCAACTTTGTCATAGTTGTTTATTATTTCAAGTAGTTTTTTACTTGAATCTCTGGGATTCTCTAAGTATATCATTGTATCATCTGAAAAGAGTGATAGCTTAGTTTGTTCTTTGCCTATCCTTATTCCTTCAATGTCTTTATCTTGTATAATTGCTACAGCTAACATTTCTAATGCCATATTGAATAATGGTGATGATAATGGACATCCTTATTTCACCCCCGATCTTATTGGAAATGCATCTATCCTATCTCCATTGCATATAATACTTGCTGATGGTTTTGGGTAGATACTGCTTGTTATTTTATGGAAAGTTCCCTTTATTCCTATGTTCTCTAGTGTTTTTAATAGTGTTGTATTTTGTCAAAAGCTTTTTCTGTATCTATTGAGATAATCATGGAGTTTTTGTTATTTTTATTGTTGATATGATTGATAATGCTGATAGTTTTCCGAATATTGAATTGGCCATACATTCTTGGTATGAATTCTACCTGATCATAATGTATTATTTTCATGATAAGATGCTGTATTCATTTTGCTAAAATCTTATTTAAAATTTTTGCATCTATGTTCATTAGAGAAATTGGTCTATAATTTTCTTTCTTTGTTTTGTCTTTTCCTAGTTTAGGTATCAAAACCATATTTGTATCATAAAAAGATTTGGGGAGGACTCCTTCCTTCCCAGTTTTCAAAAATAGTCTATGTAGTATTGGAATTAACTGTTCTTTAACTGTTTGATAGAATTCACTTGTAAATCCATTTGGCCCTGGGTTGTTTAGGTATTCAACTTCTTCTTCTGTTATTCTGACCAATTTGTATTTTTTAAAATACTAATGCATCTCATTTAAATTATCGAATTTGTAGGCATAAAGTTGGGCAAAATAATTTCTAATTATTGTTTTAATTTCCTCCTCAGTGGAGGTGAGTTCATCCCTTTCATTTTTGATATTAGTAATTTGATTTTCTTCTTTCTTTTTTTTTAAATAAAATTGACCAAAGGTTTATCAATTTTATTAGTTTTTCATAAAACCAATTATTGGTTTCATTTATTAGTTCAATAGTTTTCTTAACTTCAATTTTATTAATTTCTCCTTTGGTTTTCAGTATTTCTAATTTGGTATTTACTTGGGGATTTTCAATTTGTTCTTTCTCTAGCTTTTTCAGCTGCATGGCCAGGTCATTGATCTCCACTTTCTCTATTTTATTTATAGAGACATTCAAAGATAAAAATTTCCCCCAAGAACTGCTTTTGCAATATCCCATAAGATTTGGTAGATTGTATTGTTGTTGTCATTCTCTTGAATGAAGTTGTTGATTGCTTCTATGATTTGTTCTTTAACTCACTCCTTCAGCATTAGATTATTTAGTTTCCAACTGATTTTTGATTTATCTTCCCATGACCTTTTATTACATATAATTTTTATGGCATTATGATCTGAGAAGGATGCATTGATTATCTCTGCCTTTCTGCACTGGATTGTGAGGTTTTTATATCCCAGTACATGGTCAGTTTTTCTATATATACCCTGTACTGCTGAGAAAAAAGTATATTCCTTTTTATTCCCATTCAGTTTTCTCCAGAAATCTATCACATCTACCTTATCCAGAGTTTTATTTACCTCCTTAACCTCTTTCTTGGTTACTCTGTGCTTAGATTTATCAAGTTCAGAGAGGGGGAGTTTGAGGTCCCCCACTAGTATAGTTTTGCTGTCAATTTCCTCCTTCAACTCCCCCAATTTCTCCTCTAAGAATCTGGATGCTATAACACTTGGAGCATACATGTTTAGTAATGATACTGCTTCATTTTCTATGGTGCCTTTTATCAGGATATAGTTTCCTTCATTATCTCTTTTGATTAGATCTATTTCTGATTTTGCTTTGTCTGAGATTAGGATTGCTACTCCTGCTTTTCTCACATCAGCTGAAGCACAATATATTCTACTCCAACCTTTGATGTTTACCCTGTGTGTACCCCCCCCCCATTTCAAATGTGTTTCTTGTAAACAACATATTGTTGAATTGTGGCTTTTGATCTATTCTACTATCTGTCTCTGTTTTATGGGAGAGTTCATTCCATTCACATTCACAGTTATGATAACAGTCTCTGTATTTCCCTCCATCCTTTTTCCCACCATTTGTGTTTTTAGTTCTCCTGTCTCCCTTCACCTCCTAGATAGTTTTCTCTTTTCATCCCCACCTCCTGCAGCCTTCCCTTCCTTCTTTTAGCCTCCATCTGTTTTACTCTCCTTTACCTTTACTGCTTCTTCCCTCCCTTTTAGCTTTCCTTCCCTTTCTTCCCTCTTCCCCTCCTACTGCCTATAGAGCTAGGTAAAATTATATACTTAAGTTTATTGTTCCCTCCATGAACCAAATCAGATGAGAGTACCTCTCAAACAATTATCATCTCCTCTCCCTCTTTTCCTCTATTATAATTTTGTACTACTTCCTGTGTTTTAATTTACCATTTTCTACTTCCTCCTTTTCACACCTCCTGTTACAATCCCTTTGCACACTTAAATGATATTTATAACATGACATCATTTACTTTTTGCCTGTTCCCTTTGTGTATATCCCTTTTATATTTCATAATAGATGCACAGTTCTCAAGATTAGCAGGTATCATCTTCCCTTATAGGGAGGTAAACAGTTTGCCCAAATGGAGAAACAAGTTTTTTTTCTCCCCTCTGTTTACCTTCTTATGCCTCTTTTGAGACCTGCATTTGTAGATCAAATTTTCTATTAAATTCTGGCGTTTTTGTCCAGAAGGTCTGGAAATCATTTACTTCACTGAATGACCATCTCCTTGCCTGAAGCGTTATGTTGAACTTTGTTGGGTAGTTGATTCTTGGTTGTAGTCCCATCTCCTTTGCCTTATGGAATATCAGATTCCACTTCCTTTGATCTTTTAATGTAGAAGCTGCAAGATCCTGTGTGATCCTGACTGTAGCTCCTCAATATATAAATGGTTTCTTTCAGGCTGCGTGTAGTATTTCCTCCTTCACAAGTACTGGAATTTGGCAACGATATTGGGGTTTTGAGTTTGGGATCCCTTTTGGGAGGTGAACAGTGGATTCTTTCAATGACTCTTTTGCCCTGTAGATCTAGCACTTCTAGGCAGTTTTCCGTGATGATTTCCTGGAAGATATTGTCCAGACTCTTTTTTTTCATCGTGGCTTTCTGGCAGGCCAAGAATTCTTAAATTTTCTCTCCTGGATCTATTTTCCATGTCAGTTTTTTTTTTACATTTTCTTCTATCTTTACTTTAGATTTTGTTTGACTATTTCTTGCTGTCTCATATTGTCATTAATTTCTCTTTGCCGAATTCTAACTTTCATCAAATTGTTTTCTTCAGTTAACTTTTCCATCTCCTTTTCCCTCTCTCCAATTTTTCCTTTCAAGGAATTATTTTCTCCAGTTAATTTTTGTACTTCCTTTTCCATTTGTTCAATTTTCCTTTTCAAAGAGATGTTCACATCAGTGAATTCTTTTTTTACACTATTAAAATCTTTGGCCAGTTTTTCTTCTGTTTCCTTCTTCAACTGTTCTAGGAGAACTGTTTGTGCATGTGAACAGTTCATATTCCTTTCTGAAATTTCAGATGGAAGTACAGTCTCACTACTGACCTCTTTGGTATTTGTGTCCCCATAGAAAGATACTATGGTTATTTCACTCTTGTTTTACTTTTTCTTGTCCATGATGATGATTGTGTGCTGTGGCTTCTGGTTCTTTCAGTTAGAAGCTGCAGAACTTGATGTTGAGCTGATTTGTGTGGAAAATCTAACAGCAAGTATCTTTTTATCTTTTTGCTTTGTATTTCCCAGATCTGCCCTGAGGTTAGCTTGTTAAGTGTTGGGGAGGGATGATCTGGTCACAGGAGATCTCAGCTGAAGTGAGGCAAAGGCAAGTTCAGGGGATGGTGATCTCATCTACCCTATTGTCTTCCTGTTTCCCCTGGAGTGCTGTGGCATGCCTAGATGCTAGTGCAAGTTTCCACCCCTCCTTGGGCTCCTCTCCTGGCACTGAGGCTTGCCTTGGTCCTAGTGTGAGTTTCTACCACCCTCGGGCCCCTCTACTTCCGGTTAGCCTCCACCACAGTAGGAGGAATCCTCCTTAGCTATTTTCCTAGCCTCAGGTGTTATGAAACTATTTGCCCCTCTGCTGTTTCCACTGATCCAGGATTTTTCTGGGGAAATATTTTGTGGTTCTTTCAAGGTCATCAAAGGGGGAGGAGAGAGAATTTACTTATCACTGCCATCCTGACTGCTGAAAGTTCAAGTAGGTGTCTTGTAGATGTTTAATCTGAGAACTGAAAATCTCAGGAGCTGCTGCGACTGATATCTGGTGCTCAGTGGCTGTCACTCGCTCAGCTCTGCTGGTCTCTCACCTTCGGCTGCCATTGATTCCACCTGCTGCTGTCTTAGGTTTGCCTGGGGCCCTCCCACCCAGCTGCACTGGATATGCTGGGCTGTGTGCTGTGGGCTCACTCCTGTAGGAGAGATTTTTCTCATGCACTTTGCACTCTACTTGACTTTGAATCTGCCACAGTCTGTCTCCTATTGGATTCTGCACCTCCAAAATTTGGTCAGATTCTCTTTTTAGAGATATCAGAAGGAGTTTGTCTAAGAGCTTAGGTGAGTTGCTGCTCTCACTCTGCCATCTTGGCTCTGCCCCCCATGCAATCAATTTCAAACTTCTTCAGAGGGTCTTTGAATGTGTCCTTGTATCACTTCTTCTGAACACCGTGCAAACATCTTCCTTGCATGAGTTATCCATAAAATAATCTTTTAGACAAATATACTTTTAGGTATTTGAACAATGTAGCCAGCACCTTAGAGTTGTACTCTCTGCAGTAGAGTTTGAATGCTTGGCAGTTTAGCTTGAGAGAGGACTTAAGTGTCTAGTAACTTGTCTTGCCGGAACCTTCCTGAGATACTTGAAATGCAAGAGATTTGGTTTCCTGGCATGGTGCTGCTGTACTATTTAGGTTTCACAGGCATACAACAGTGAGGTCAGCAGAAAAGCTCTGTAGACCTTTAGTTTGGCAGGCAATTTAATATGCATTTTCTCTCAAACTTTCCTTTGGAACCTCCCAAACACTGTGCTGGCTCTGGCAATCCATGTATCACCCTCATTATTAATGTGAACATCCCTAAAAATACACTCCCAAGATAAGTGAACTTATTCACAATATTACAAACATTTCTATTTGGTGGGACTGATGGTTTCAGAAATAGATGATGTGGCACTGGTTGGTAAAGAATATTCTTTCTTGATGTTAATCTAGGCCACATGTTGCACAAGCAGCAGAAACATCAACCTGTTTTGTGGTATCTCAGTGTCAGAAGTTGCACTGACTGCACAATCATCTGCAAATATACATAATACACTAACTCTCCTTCCATTTTAATCATGACTTATAGTCTTTTGAAGTTAAATAATTTACTTTAATGTGGTAGCTGACTTTGATGTCTGACAACATTGGTGAAAAAATCATATTAAAAAGCATTGAAGCAAGGACATAGCCTTGCTTCACTCCATTAGTGACTGTAAAAGTGTGAGAGCATCCATTATCTAGAATCCAGGCAATTATGCCATCATGAAATTTATGTACAATACTGATGAACTTGTCCAGGTAATCAAATATCATCACATATTTTCATAAACCCTTAGGACTGACAGTATCAAAAGCCTTGGACATATCAATGAATGTTGTCTACAGACCTCTGTTCTGCTTCAGGCATTTCTCCCTGTAATTGTCAGTAAACAAACACCATATCAACCATTCCTCAGCCTTTTCTGAACCCATACGGGCTATCAGGTAGATTACAGTCTTCCAGGTGAAGTATCAGCTATTAAGGAAGAATATGGCAAGAATTTTTCCAGCAGTGATGAAGAGATAGCCTATGATTGTCAGAGGACAATGTATTTTCTTTCACTTTATAGAGATGAAACATGGAAGCATCCTGAAAATCCAGGGGAATTACCTTATCTTGCCATACATCCCTGAAAATTTGAGTCAGCTTTTGTGTGACTAGTGGAACCCCTGCTTTGCAAATCTCAAGTGGAATAGAATCAGAACCAGGTATTTTGCCACATGAGACGATCCTGATGGCATTCAAAACCTCTTCTTCAGTTGGAAATTTGAATGTAGAAGAAATGATTTCAAACTCCACTATATGGTCAATGACTTCAGCATTGCTTGATGATGGTCTGCTGAGAACACAATGAAAATGCCCAGCCCTAGGATCATGTCCTTGTCAATGTTGCTCTATCAGCATTGGATAGTTGAGAGGCATCATAGATCTTTGGCCCATAAATAGCCTTCTGGGGATCCTAAGAGCACTTTGGACTATTACTATCAGCACAAAACCAAATTTCATCTGCCTTCTTACTGAGCTTAGAAGACTGCATGTTTCTATTCTTTGTTTGTACTTTACTCTTTAAAAATTTAAGTTTTCAACATTCACTTCCACAAAATTTTGAATTTCAAATTTTCTCCTCATCTTCCCACTTCCACTCCAGTACAATATATATTCTGATTACCCTTTCCTCCAATCTACCCTCCTTTGTAACACCACCCCCTTTTCCCCATCCCTTCCCTTTTCCTGTAGGGCAAGATAGATTTCTACGTCTTATTGCTTAGTTGTATGTAAAAACAATTTTTTAACATTCATTATTAAAGCTTTAAGTTCCACATTCCCTCCTTTCCCCCCTTCCTATCAACCTTCATTGAGGAGGCAAGCAATTCAATGTAGATTGCACATGTGTACTTATGCAAAATACTTCCATAACAGTCATGTTGTGAAAGGCTAGGTATATTTACCTCTGTCCTGTCTAATCCTTTGTTTATTCTATTCTCTCCTTTGACTGTCCCTCTACCAAAGTATGTGTTTCCAATAACAACTTCCCCCAATCTTCCATCCCTTCTTTTGTGCCCTGTCTCTTATTCCCTTTCTCCCCTGCTTTCTGTGGGGTAAGATAAACTTCCATGTCCAATTGAGTGTATATCTTATTCCCTCCTGAAGCCAAATCCAATGACAGTAAGGTTGACTTATTTCCTTGCTTTGCATGATTTTCTTTCATCACTCTCATTTCTCTTCCCAGTTTTTTGCCTACTTCTCTTACTTGATTTTCAAAATTCTTTTTGAGTTCTGCCATGGCCTGAGACCAATTTATATTTTTGTAGGCTTTGGATACAGGAGCTTTGGTTTTATTGTCTTCTTCTGATTGTATGTTTTGATCTTCCTCATCAATGATGTAATGAAATACCTCTTCACTGAGAAAGTAAGAATCTATGGTTTGTTTCTTTTTTCAGTTTGCTCATTTTCCCAGTCAACTACTTGATTTTTGAGCTTTTTGTTAAGTATAGGACTCCAGAAGCAGTCTCTGCTTCAGTAATGGCTGCCACCACCCTGTTAAAGGGGTTTGGGGCTGGAGTTGTATGCCAGATTGGACCACTCTCCCCTCTCAGCTGAGTAAAATACCCTACCCACTGACCTACGAAGCTGTGTTTGGCACAGATGGGTTGAGAAGTCTGGAAACCACAGCAGTCATATTCAGTCCCCTAAGGCCTGCTACAACTCTGTCCACACCAGTGTGACTCATGCCAAACTGCACTCTCCTCTCTGCCCTATGTGATAGACCCTTCCTGTCAACTTTCCAATTTGCCTTAGGCTGTAAATTTGCTTCAGTCTATCATTTAATGACTTCTGCTGCTCTTGAATTTATTTAGTCATTTTTACAGGTTTTTTGATGGGTTTGGGAGGGGAGCTCTAGCAAGTCTCTGTTTGTACTCATCCATCTTGTTTCCACTCCATTTTTTACTTTATTTTACATGGCGTTACATACTTCTTTCTTAGAGCTGGATCAACTATCCTGTTGGCAAACTTGTGGAATTTTCATTTTTCATTACAAGGTTTTGAATTTCCCCATCATTTTCATCAAACTAATCTTGATGTTGCAAGTGCTCTGTTCCACATGAACAAAGGCAATATTAAATACTAAGTTTCTGAAAAGGTCTACTCCTTTTTTAGTCCCCTGTTGCCAACTATATGTTGACTAGATTTGCCCTCCAAGTTAACAATTAATTTTTACTTCTCAGAGAAGCACTGTAATCTACTTAAATTAAGTCTTCTGGGAGTCATTTTGCCTTGAGGTCATTACTTTTGTTAAATGTGAATATTTATTTAGAGAAGATAAGTGTATGATCAATCGAGTACACTGTCACACATTGCTTTCATCATTCTCACATTATATCTGTTTCTTTACATGCAACTGGAAAACATAATATAGTAGCAATGGGGTATAGAAATATATCTTGCCCTACAAGAAATGAGAGGGAGGAGAATAGGAGGGAAATTGGTTGATAGAAGGGAGGGCAGACTAGGGGAAGGGGCAATCAGAGTGTATGCCATCTTGGGGTAGGTGGAGGGAAAATTTGGAATTCAAAATCTTGTAGAAATGAATGTTGAAGACTAAAATAAATAAATTAATAAAAAGAAAAATACTAAAGATCACCTTGAAAAGTTGTGAATAACTTTCTATTGCCATTATCCATGACCCCCTCTCCATTTATTTATTTTCAATTAGCCACCCAAAGATAATCAGCTTTTCAAAGAGAATCATTTATTAAAATGATGTAGTAGGAGCAGTTGGTACAAAAGCATCCACCTAAAGGTATTGGACATTTTTTTCACAAGTGCATACTGTTTTTAGGAAACAATGGCCTTGAGATGGAAGAGTATATTGGCAATGGAGTAATTCATAACTAAATTTCTTCTTAATTCCTTTTCTCCCTTCTTTGAATCTTCATGAATTTCCTTTAACATATATAAAACTCTCTCTTTTGCCTTCCAAGGTTTGTAGCCTCTGCAGAATTCTGAAGTTGTTCCTCTTTCTGTGCCAAAGAGGTCACAATTTATAAATCTGTTTTTTCTCAGTGTGTCTGGTTTGTCCTCTTTCATGTCTCATCTGGATGCATTGCTTATTAAGTTGATCTTGTCTCTGATGATATATGTGATGATGGATGGGTAGAAGGAATATAGGACACTTTCTGTGCACTCCCTCCTCATCCCCCTACTTCTGTCCCTGGTATTGAATAAGGTCTAATTTGTTTAACTGTTTTTTGGTGGGTAGATAGGACACAGAGCTACTGTATATCCTGTATATGTCTTTCTTGTGATTTCCACTCATGCATCACTTATTACATATTGGACATTTTGAACATGTCCTTGGTATCTCAAATTCAAAGGCAAGAACACTTTACTGTGTTATGCTAAAAAATTCGTCTTTCATCTGATTACTACCAAAGAAGGCACAGTCATCATCAGGGTCATATGGATTACCAACCTCAGATTCATCCTTTTTTCCATTTAGTAATTAGTTGACAAGTTTTGTTAAATCTGCTTCAACAGCATCTTTCATATCTTTCCTCATCTCTCAGTTCACTCTACAATTCAGAGCAATGGTCCTATTTGCAGTTCTACATACATATCATTGCATTTCTACTTCCAGGCTTTGTACTGGTGTTACTAATGCCTGAAATAATTCTTTTACTTCAATCTCCTTCATTCTGTTTATAAATATATGTGGTTATATGCACACAAACAATACAAACATATAGCTTCTCCTGTGATAGAACATAAGCTTCTTGAAGGCAGAGGCTATTTAATTTTTGTCTTTGTATAAGCAACACTTCCATAATGGGTAATACATTATATGCATTAAGCAAAACTAGGGCCTGAAAGGAAAGAAGAATTTGCGATTTCCAATCATGGAATATAAATTATGCAAAGGTGTAGAAAGGGGAGTTATAATGTAACATAACATATGCAAAACTGAAAATGGCCAGTTTGGTTTGAATGCAGAGTGTGTGGGGAAAAAACGTGAAAGAAGCCTATAAAATAAGCTAGAGGAGATCATGAAGCAAAGCCTTTAAGTGTAAAGCAAAGGAGTTTATATTTACCATAAAAGCAATAGAGAATCCTATGAAAGAATGTACCTAGTTCTAATAATAAAGCAATGCAAATCAAAACATACCTGAGCTTCCAGAAAATTGGCAAAAATAATAAAAATCTGGAAGAGTGAACATGAACTAATGTATTATTCTTAGAGCTATAAATTAGTATAACCATTTTGGACAACAAAAAATAAACTAGCCAAAATGTCCTTATTTTGACTCAAGCATTTAACTGTCAGTTCTACACAGCAAGAGGCTTATTGAGGAAAAAAAATGAGGCTCCATATATGCCAAAACACTTATAGAAACACTTATTGTGGCAGCAGAATTGGAGACAAAGAAGGAACACATAAATTGAGGAAGAAATTGTGGTAAATTAAAGTAATGGAATATGCCTGTGCAATAAGAAATAACAAACCTAATGAAAAAAGAGAACTATTAAAAGCCTCAAATATACTGATGCAGAGTTAAATCAACAGAGCCAGGAAAACAATCTACACAATGACTACCACAACAAAAATGGAAAGAGCAAATGCAAAGCAATTAAATAAATGAAAGTTGGAAAATTACAAAGAATGAGCCCAACCACAAACCAGAGATATAAAAAGGTATGTTTCTCTATTCCTTTGCAGAGGGAAGGGGAGGAAGAAGGTTCATGTATATGTATTGACTGTAAACCATATGAGATTTTCTGATTTATTGTTCAATTTTAGTGATTTTTCTCTTCCTCTTCTTTTTCTTAAAAAAAAAGAAAATAAAACAAAAACCTTTGTTATGATGAGGGACTCACGGTGGAGGAAGAGGAGGAGCAGGAGGAGTGAAAAGAAGAAAACCTAGATTATATTAAAATTAAAAATATAAAAGAAATGTTTTAAAAATTTTCTACTGAATTTAAAGCAGAGACAATTTAATTGTATCTGTCCACCCACACCCACTTTATTTTGTATGGGTAACAGGTGTACAAAGAGAAACATGACTTATAATGAAAATCTATTACGTTTTACTTGGAGTCCTTTACCTGGAGTCAGGAAGGTCTGAATTTGAATCCTTCCTCAGACAATAGCCATCATTGTTTTCTTTTGTTCTCGGAGAGGAACAAAATGACATGACCATGATAAAGTGAAGTTTCAGGGTATATGATTATTACTGATCAGACCACTAAAAGCTTGGAATGCTCTACCACAGAATAGGCAAAGATACTCTATGTGAATATTTGGAGCGGATACTCCAAATTCACGCATTCTACATTTCCTTGGTGCTGTTTCAATTCTGCTTGGTGTTTAGAGCATTGCACTCAGAAAATATAGGCACTCCATGCTGAGTGGTCCTATGCCAATGTCTCCCATGTCACACAATCAAATCCAAAATCTTGGGAGAGACCTTGAGAGGGTCATTGTATTGCTTTTTCTGACCACTATGTGATTGCCTGCCCCATGCAAGTTCTCCATAAAATAGGTTTTTTGGCAAGCATACATTTTGCATTATTATTGAACAAGGAAACCTGCCCATCAGAGTTGTACTCTCTGGAGCATAATTTGAATGCTTGGCAGTTCAGTTTGAGCAAGGAAGTCAGTGTCTGTTACCTTAACCTGACAGGTAATCTTCATAATCTTCCTAAGACAGTTCTGATGGAAATGATTCAGTTTCCAGGCACAGTGCTGATAGATGGTCCATGTTTCACAGGCATACAACAATGAGGTTAGCACAATGGCTCTATAGATCTTAAGTTTGATAGTCAGTCTAATATGTCTTCTCTCCCAAACTTTTCTTTGTAGCCTCCCAAACACTGAGCTAGGTCTAGGAATGCATGCATCAACCTCATTGTCAATGTGTACATACTTGAAAAGTACACTACCAAGGTAAGTGAACTTATCAACAGCATTCAAAACTTCTCTATTTGTTGCAACTGATGTTTCCATGTATGGATGGTGTGGTGATGCCTGATAAAGCACCCAACTCTCACTCATGGCTCCAAGAAGTTGCAGTATGCACAACAGCCACATCCTGGTAAACTTTTGACAGACCAATCAAACCAGGTTGAGGGTAACTAAGGGGTCTCAAACCCATTGGTGAGTTCGGGGGATGTCTACTACAAGCACATGAAGCCTTCTCTAGTGGAATGGGTGGATGAGAACAGTTTGATCCTATGGCCCTTAAAGCAGGTGAAGCAGGAAATAGGGATCACTTACAGCCTGATAAGACACCAAGGTCATCTAGTGTATCCTGAGACATCGCCAGTCATCTTGATTCTGTCCTGCCCCTGAACTATGATGACTCTGGAGGAGAGGGTGAGGCTGACAAAATTGTGCAATCTGCCTCAATTAAATCCAGTTTACAAATGAATCAAAAGACAATACCCATACCATTTCACTATTATACCTCAAAGTCCCATGGCAACAGGCAAGTGATGAAACAACAGGTGTGGATACGTTGGAAACTGTAGTCACAACCCTGCACACAGGTGGCCCAGGTTGTAGGGTCATTTCTCACTGGAAGCAGCAGTGGGATGCAGCAGCCTCCTGAGTGTCTGAGCAGCCGTTTAAGAATTACATTGCTCACCTCCTGACATGAGGAAGAGGGCTAGAAAATGTGCCCTAAAAACTGTCTGCTTACCCAACTCTGTCCTGATTACCACAGCAGGCAGGGAATCCCAGTCTGTGATTGAAACACAAAAAAAGTACAAATTGTACAAAAACACCTGCAAAGATGATTCTACTCACCATTGGCACATGGAACATGTGCACACATATATAACACAAAATCCAGTTGGTCTGAAAGATGAACTATATTTGTTCCAAGAGAACTCAACAGGTATCAAATATAAATGGAGCCCTGAGTGAAACTAGGCAGGCAAATGAAGTCCAGCTTACTGAAGTTGACGCTGGATACACATTTTTCTGGAGAGGCCACAGGAAAGGGAAGCATCATGAAGCTGACATATGTTTTCCTATCCAAACTATTCTAGTCAGGAAGCTATTATGCCTGACACAAGATGTGAATGATAGGCTAATGACAAAGTCATTGCCACTGTCAGGAAAATATTATGTTGCCATTATCAGTGCCTATACTGCCACCATGACGAGCACTGATGAGGTCAAAGAAAAATTTTATGAAGACCTAGAGACTCATCATCAATGTGACAAAAGAGGACAAGCTTAAATTCTGAGTGACTTTAGTGGTAGAGGAGATTCAGACTACCAAATTTGGCAGGGAGTCCTAGGGAGAAATAGAATTAAAAACAGCAACTGTAATGGTCATTAAATGCTGAAGACATCTGCATCACATGACCTTCTTATCAACAACATTGTTTTCCATTTACCTAAACACAATAAAACTTCATGGATGTACCCTCACAGCAAACATTGCCATCTAATAGACTGTGATTGTAAGGAGAAAAGACAAACAAGATGTGAGAGTGACAAAAACCATGTATCCTGCTGGGTATGTCATTCTTGTTTTCAATTCCAGTTCCTTTGACTTCTGGAATATCATATTCCAAGTCCTTCAATCCCTTAATGTAGAAATTGCCAGATCTTGTGTTATCCTGATTGTATTTCCACAACACTTGAATTGTTTCTTTCTAGCTGTTTGCAATACTTTCTCCTTGACCTGGGAACCCTGAAATTTGGCTACAATGTTTTTGAGTCTTTTTTCTTTTTGAGTCTCTTTCAGGAGGTGATCAGTGGATTCTCTCAATATTTATTGTGCCTTCCGGTTCTAGAATGTCAGGGCAGTTTTTCTTGATAATTTCATGAAAGATGATGTTTAAGCTCTTTTCCTGAATGTGGTTTCAGGTAGTCCCATAATTTTTAAATTTATCTCTCCTGGATCTATTTTCCAAGTCAGTTGTATTTCCAATGGTATGTTTTATATTGTCTTCAATGTTTTTTCATTCTTTTGGTTTTGTTTTGTATTTTCTTGGTTTCTCATAAAGTTATTAGCTTTCATCTGTTCCATTCCAATTTTTAAAGAACTATTTTATTCAGTGAGCTTTTGAACCTCCTTTTCCATGGGGTTAATTCTGCTTTTTAAAATATTCTTCTCCTCATTGGCTTTTTGGGCCTCTTTTGCCAATTGCATTAGCCTATTTTTAAAGTTGTTATTTTCTTCAGCATTTTTTGGAATCTTTTTTAGCAAGCTATTGACTTGCTCTTCGTGATTTTTTTTGAGTTGCTCTCACTTCTCTTCCCAATTTTTCCTCCACTTCTCTTACTTGATTTTCAAAATCCTTTTTGAGCTCTTCCATGGCCTGAGACCACTGCACATCCACTTTGGATGTTTTGGATGCAGAATCCCTTACCCCCCAGGTCTTCCTCTGATAGCATGTATCACTCCTCCTAATGCGAAAAGATGGAAAAAAATACCTGCTCACCAACAAAGTAACCTCCTATTATCTTACTCTTTTTCCCTTTTTTTAGGAATTTTCTCAGCAAGTTAGTTGACTTTTGAGTCCTTTGTCAAGATGAAGGTTTACTCTGGGGACATGTAAGTTCTCAGTTCCTCCAAGGTGCCACAGTCAAGGGAGAGGTGTTTACTCCTCTCCTGGCCTGCACAATGATCTGGGAGCAACCAAAAACTTTTCTTCCCAGAATTTGGGAGTAGTAGCATTCACTCTGCACAGCTGCCCCCAGTTCTTCCAGTGCTCCTCCTCCTCACAACAGGGTCCAGCTTAGCGTTGAGATACAGATCAGCTGCTCAATTCCCACAGGGGCTTTAGATGGGGAGCTCCAGAAATGGATACTGCAGTTGCCATGGCTACTGCTAGTGGGGCCAGATTGTGTTCCCTTCGCATCCAGACAAAAAAATCTTTCTTACTGAACTTTGAAGCTTTGCTAGGCATTTGTGGGTTGCAGGATCTGAGAACCGCTGCTGCTGCTGGGATTTCCTGTTCCAGTCCTATTCCTGCAGGTGCCTAGCAGCCAGGGCTGGCCTCCGTAGGCTGCATTCTGCTCCATAGACTATTTGGTAGACCTTTCTGGTCAGCTTTCCAGTCTACTTTGGGCTGGAAAACTCTTTCAATTTGTTGTTTTGTGACTTCTGCTGCTGGAGAATTTGTTTAGAGTTATTTTTACAAGTATTTCATGGATTATGGGGGAAGAGCTAGAGAATGTGAGTATTTATCTTCTGCCATTTTGGCTCTGCCCTGCATGGCAAAATTCTTGTTGGAGTCCTCCTTAGTAAGCTAATCCTTCACCTGGAAGATGTCCACCTGTTCCACCCAACAATCACTCTCACCTCAGATACTAGCTGCATAATGATGGGAAAGTCACTTAATGTTATATATATCATTTTACTCATCTATAAAAATGGATATCAATATATGAGAGAATTTTTATGAACTTGTAATCTTTCTATCACTATATAAATACAATATAAATTTATTATTAAAGTTATTATTTATTATGAATTTCACTGTTATTTTGTTGTATTGAATCTTCCAGTTTAAAATACTGAAATATAGATTTAAAAAAGGCAAAGTAGAGATTTCCAGTTCTGGAAGTCAAGAGAGCTGAGAGATTGGTAGTTGCTATCTGCCTCCCGTTATGAGCCCAGAGAATATCTCCCTGGGAAAAACTCTAGAACAGTGGGAGTAGCAGAAGGATTGAAATGTCTCTTAGTCCATGAGGGTAGGAAAGTTGCTAAGGAGAGTCCCTATTGTTGTGGCTGAAGGAGACAAGTGCAGGACCATAGACAACCCCAACTTAGCAAACTGAAAGAAGATCCTGAGCTCCGGGGGTGTGAAGACAGGAAGGGCCAACATAAGGACCCCAGGTATGATTCAGAACCGCAGGGGAATCAAGGAAACACTAATGTGGACTATATCACCAACTACTGAGCTTGCCTATGCTCTAGCTCAGCAGAGGAGACCTCCTCTGGCCAGATAACCCTTCCCCCACACTTAATAAAAAAACTACAGGTTAGCTGCCAGGAAACCAACAAAGATCTCACCTGGCCTCTGCTTTCCAACATTAACCAGTTCAGCACCGGATAAGCTGCAGCATTTTAGCTTCTAGCTAAAAGAACAATTCACCACAACATACAAAGTCTAAGTTTAGGTTCAATAATTGTGGGATAGAACCCCCTGTGTCCCAGACACAGAAGTCTACTTTAAAAGCTAGGAACAGGGTGATTATCATGAGTAAGAAGCAAAGCAGAAAAGAAAAGACCATAGGATCTTTCTACAGGCACAAGGACCAAAACACAAATAACAAAGAATTCAGCATTGAGACTCTCCTCCCATCTGAAATTTCAGAAGGGAGTATGAACTAGTCTGAAGCACAAAGAGACTTCTTGGAGGAGTTCAGGAAAGATTTAAAAAAAAATTGGAGAAATAGAAGAAAAACTGACCAATGACATTAAAAATGTGAAAAAAGAAATCATGGAAGAATTTAAAAGGACAATTGGACAAATGGAAAAGGAAGGACAAAACAAATGGGAGAGAATAACTCCTTAAAAGGAGCAATTGGACATATGGAAAAAGAGATGAAAAACTTACTGAAGAAAACAATTTGATAAAAATTAGAATCGGGCAAGTAGAAGATAATGAATCCATGAGACATCAAGAATCAGTCAAACAGAATTTAAAGGATGAAAAGTTAGAAGAAAACGTAAAAAATATCTTTTGGGAAAAACAAATGACCTGGAAAATAGTTCTAGAAAACAAAATCTAAGGATTATTGGTCTAACAAATATCCATGATGAAAAAAGACCCTGGACAACATCAACAAAGAAATCATCAAGGAAAATTGCCTAGAAATCTTAGATCCAGAGGACAAAATAGTTATCAAAACAATCCCCTGTTTATCTCCTGAAAGTGATCCCAAAGGAAAACACAAAGAAATATAATTGCCAAATTCCAGAGCAATTACATGAAGGGGAAAATGCTGCAGGCATCCAGAAAGAAACAATTCAAATATCAAGGAGCTACAGTCAGAATCACACAGGACCTTACACCTTCTGCATTAAAACATCGAAAGAATTGGAATACAATATTCCATAAGGCAAGAGAACTGGGACTACAACTAAGAATTAATTACCCAGCAAAGTTGAGCATAATATTTCAGGCAAGGAGATATACATTCTATGAAATAAGTGATTTTCAAGTTTTCCTGACCAAAAGACCAGAACTCAATAGGAAATTTGATCTTCCAACACAGATCTCAGGGTAAACAAAGTAAAAAAAGAAACTTGTTACTCAATATGGACAAAATGTTTGCATATCAATAAGGGAAGATGATACTTGCTAATCTTAAGAATTATATTTTACTATGATATATAAGAGGAATACACTAGATAGATGGAGTGGGTATAAGTTAAATGATGTGATGATAACAAATGTGATTAAAGGGTGTTAAGGGATTGTAATCAGAGATATGAAAATGAGGAGGCAGGAAAAATAAATTACATCACAGAAAGAGGCACAAAAATATATTTCAGTAGAGGGAAATTGGGGAGGGAGATGAGCATTGTTTGAGAGGTACTCTCATCTGATTGGATTCAAGGAGGAAACAGCAAACTCAGTTAAGTATAGAAATACAACTAGCTCTATAGGTAGTAGGAGGGGAAGGGGAAAAGAAAAGGGAAAGGAAGCTAAAAACGAGGGAAGAAATAGTAAGGCTAAGGGGGATTAAAAGCTAGGGGTATTGAAAGAAGGGAGGGAAGACTGAACGAGGCAGTGGTCAAAAATTAAAACTCTATTGTGGAGGGAGAAGGAGAAATAAAAGCATGAACAAGGGGAAAGGGGATGGAGGTAAAGACACAGATAGTAATCCTAATTGAATGTGAATGGGATGAACTCCCCTATAAAATGGAGATTGATAGCACAATGGATTAAAAGCCATAATGCAACAATATTTTGTTTACAAGAGATATGGGGACACCCACACAGGGTAAAGGTAAAAAGTTGAAGTAGAATATATTGTGATTCAGCTGATGTAAATAAAGCAGGGGAAGCAATCCTAATCTCAGACAAAGCAAAAGCAGAAATAGATGTAATCAAAAGAGATAAGGAAGGAAATTATATCCTGCTAAATGGCACCATAGACAAGGGAGCAATTTCATTAGTAAATGTGTATGCTCCAAGTGATAAAGCATCAAAATTCTTAGAGGAGAATTTAAGGGAGTTACAGGAAGAAATAGAGAGCAAAACTATACTGGAGGGGGACTTCAACTTCCCCCTCTCTGAACTTGATAAATCTAACCTCAAAATAAATAAAAATGGAGTTAAGGAGGTGAATAAAACTCTGGATTAGGCAGATATGATAGGTTTATGGAGAATTCTGAATGGTAATAAAAAGGAATAAACCTTTTTTTCAGTGGTACATGGCCCATATACAAAAATTGACCACGTAGTACATCATAAAAACCACACAATCCAGTGCAGAAAGGCAGAGAGAGTCAATTCATCATTCTCAGATCATAATGCAATAAAAAATATATGTAATTAAAGGCCTTGGAAAGAAGGGAGGGAAGACTGAGTGGAATTAGTGGAAACTAAACCATCTAATCCTAAAGAAGGAATGGGTTAAAGAAGAAATCATAGAAACAATCAACAACTTCATTCAAAGAATGACAATAATAAGACAAATACTCAATCTTATGGCATGCTGCAAAAGCAGTTTTTAGGGGAAATTTTATATCTTTGAATGCCTACATGAATAAAATAGAGAAAGAAGAGATCAATAAATTGGGTAAGCAGCTGAAAAAGTTAGAAAAACAACAAATTGAAAATCCCCAAGTAAATACCAAATTAGAAATACTGAAAACCAAAGGGGAGATAAATAAAACTGAAATTAAGAAAACTATTTAACTAATGAATACAACTAAGAGTTGGTTTTATGAAAAAACAAACAATAAAATTTATAAACCTGTGTTCAATATGATTTTAAAAAAAGGAAGAAAACCAAATTACCAATATCAAAAATGAAAAGGGTGAATTAACCTCCAATGAGGAGGAAATTAAAATAATAATTAGAAATTATTTTACCCAACTTTATGGCTATCAATTCAACAATCTAAATGAGATGGAGAAGTATTTACAAAAATAATAATTGCCCAGATTAAGAGAAGAGGAAGTTGAGTAATTAAATAATCCCATCTGAAAAAAAAAATTAACATGCCGTCAATGAATGCCCTATGAAAACATCTCTAGAGTCAGATGTTTTTACAAGTGAATTCTATCAAACACTTAAAAAACAGTGAATGCCAATACTATATAGATTATTTGAGAAAATAGTTGAAGAAGTAGTCATACCAAATTCTTATTATGATACAAATATCGTTCTGACATCTAAGCCCAGAATAGTCAAAACAGAGAACAAATTATAAGCAAATATCTCTAATAAATATAGATCCAAAAATTTTAAATAAGATAGTAAGAAAAAGAATGCAGCATCTTACCATGAGAATAATATATTATGACCAGGTAGGAATTATGCCAGGAATCCAGGACTCTTTCAGTATTAGAAGAACTATTAGCATTATTGATCATATCAGCAACAAAACTTCCAGAAACCACATGATTATCTCAACAGATGCAGAAAAAGTCTTTGATAAAATACAACACCCATTCCTCTTGAAAATTCTGGAAAGCATAAAAATAAATGGAAATTTCCATGCACTAATAAGCACTATCTGCCTAAAACCATCAGCAAGCAGTGGGGACAAGCTAGATGCATTTGCAGTAAGATCAAGGATGAAACAGGAATGTCCATTATCACTACTGCTATTTAATATGGTATTAGAAATCCTGCCTGTACCAATAAGAGAAGAAAAAGAAATTGAAGAAATTAGAATAAGCAAAGAAGAAACTAAGTTATTACTCTTTACAGAAGACATGATGATATACTTAAAGAATCCCACACAATCTAGTCAAACACTACTTGAAATAATAAACAACTTTGGCAAAGTAGCAGGTTACAAAATAAACTCGCAAAAATCTTCTGCCTTTTTATATATTAGTAATAAAGTCCAACAACAAGAGATAGAAAGAGAAATCCAATTTAAAGCTAGGGTAGACACCCAAGTAAGTGGAAAAGCATCAGTTTTTCATGGGTAGAACAAGCTAATATAATAAAAATGACAATTCTATTTAAATTAATATGCTTATTCAGTATAATTCTACAGCTAGAAAAGTAATGTCAAAATTCATCTAGATGAACAAAAAGTCTAGAATATCAAGAAATGAAAAGAAATGCTAGAGAAGGTGGCCTAGCCCTACCACATCACAAATTGTGTTATAAAACAGCAATCATCAAAACCACTTGGCTGAGAAACAGAGAGGTAGACCAGTGGAATAGGTTAGGTACTCAAGACACAGTAGTTAATGAATATAGCAACCTACTGTTTGATAAAACCAAGGACCCCAGCTTCTGGGACAAGAACTCACTACTTGACAAAAATTGCTGGGAAAACTGGAAAACAACGTGGTGGCAATTGGGCATAGACCAAAGCCTGACACCATACATAGGAACAAACTCCAAATGGATACATGATCTAGGTATAAAGATTGAAACGATAAACACATTAGTGCAGCAAGGAATAGTATATTTGTCAGATTTATGGAGAATGGAGAAATTTTTGACACAACAAGAGATAGAAAACATTATGAAGTGAAAAGTGAATAGTTTTGATTACTTTAAATTGAATTTTTTTTTGCAGAAAAAATGCAATGCAACCAAGATTAGGAGGGAAGCTGAAAACTGGGAAAGAAGTTTTGCACCTAGTGTCTGTGATAAAGGCCTGATTTCCAAAATATAGAGAGTACTGAATCAAATGTACAAAAATACAAGTCATTCCCCAATTGATAAATCATCAAAGGATATGAACAGGGAGTTTTAAGAGAAAAAATTTAAAGCTATCTATAATCATATGAAAAAACGCTCTAAATCACTATTGTTTAGATAGATGCAAATCAAAACACCTCTGACATACCACATCACACTTACCAGATTGCCAAACATGACAAAACTGGAAAATGAAAATTGTTATAGAAGATGTAGAAGAGTTGGAACTAATTCGTTATTACTGGAGCTGTGAGCTGATTCCAACCATTCTGGAGAGCAATTTGGAACTTTGCCCAAAGGGCTATAAAAATGTGCATGCCCTTTGACCCACCAATATTGCTTCTGGGACTCTATTCCAAAGAGATCACAGAAATGGGAACGGGTCCCACGTGTGAAAAAGTATTTACAGCACCTCTCTTTGTGGTGGCCAAATACTGGAAATTAAGGGGATGCCCATCAATTGGGGAATGGCTGAACAAGTTGTGGTAAATGAATGTAATGGAATGCTATTTTACTATGAGAAATGATGAACAGGAAGGCTTCAGAGAAGCCTGGAAAGGCTTATATGAGCTAATTCTGAGTGAAAGCAGAAGTAGGAGAACTCTGTACACAGTAACAACCATAGTGCATGAGGAATTTTTCTGGTAGACTTAGTACTTCCTTGAAATGGATGGACTTAAAAAAATTTCCCATTGACTCTTGAGGCAAAATACCTTCCACATCCAGAGAAAGAACTGTAGAATTGGATTGCAGATAGAAACAGACCATTTTCTTTTGTATCATGTTGTATTTTGTTTTATTTTACGGTTTCTTCCATTCACTTAATTCTTCTCTGCAATGTGTATTTAATAGGAAAGTACATGTAAAACCTATATAAAATTGTACACTGTATCAGGGAAAGAGTAGGGATGGAGGGTGAGGGACAGGGAGAGATTGGAAAAAATCTAAAATATACGGAAGTGATTGTTGAACAGTGAAAACAAATAAAATAATTTTTAAAAAGGCAAAAGAAAGCTTCTTGATTAGGTCAGTGAAGCAGATTTGCCCTTTAGAAATATCTTTTTAACAGTTGTGTGAATGATTGATTGGAGAGGGTAGAGATGTGAGACAAAGAAATCAATAAGGTACATATTACAATAGTATAGGTGGGAGAGGATGAGGATTGAACTGAGTTGATAGCTTCTCTTAATCAATTGGGGTCAAAATCGAGATATCATTTTGAATTCCTTCCTCTCTCTTATTTCCCTGTCCATATCCAATTTGCTATCAAGTCATGATGATTTAGCAATGAATTGGATATGGGGGAGCATGGCTCATTCCCAATATCTTCTGTATACACCCACTTCTCTCCTTTGATAATGCCACTACTCTAGAATAGATCCTCATCATTTAATGCCTGGACTATCAAAATAGCTCTCTGTTTGGTTTTAATGCATTAAGAATCTCCCTACTTCAATCTATCCTTCACTCAGCTACCAAATTGATTTTTTTAAAGTGCAGATGTGACAATATCATTACCTCTTTACCTTTGGTAGCTATTAGCTCCAGATAAAATACAATACCTTGGTTGGGCTTTTAAAGCCCTTCCTCAACTGACACTTCCCTACCTTTTCAGTCTTCTGATTCCAAAACTGGCTTTTTTGCCTACTGTCCTCCAAGGAACAACTTAGAGAAAACACTGCACCTCCAGAATCTGTATTTTCACTGGTTGTCTTTCATGTCTAACATGGACTGTCTCTTGTACTGTGCCAGTTGACTTCCCTAGATTTCTTTATGTCTCAAATAAAATTCCACCTTCTACAAGAAGCCACTACTAGTCCCCTTTAATTTTAATGTCTTTTCTCTGAAATTATCTTAAATTTATCTTGTATTTGGGCTGATAGGTGGGAAAGTGGTTAAAATGCTAACCATGAAGTCTTAAGGAATTGAGTTCAAACCTAGCCTTCGATATTAGTTCTGTCACCCTCCACAAGTCATTTAACCTTTGCCTTCCTCTGTTTAGTCTTCTGTGAAATGGAGATAATAGTATTTACCTCCCAAGTTTGTTGTGAAGATCAAATACGATACTATAAAGCACCTTACAAACCTCAAAGTTTTATATAGATGCTATAAATTTTTGCTGCTATTACATATCATATATATATATATATATGTATATACATAGCTTTCATGTTATCTCATCTATTAGATTATAAGATTTTTAATACAATGATTTTTCTTTTCTTTATATCCCCAGAACTTAGCATTCTCTTAATACATGGTAGACATTTTACAAATGCTTGTTGACTAGATTTGAGCAGCCTAGCATACTTGGAGCTCTGATAAGGTGTGGAGACATAAATAGTGAACTTTAAATACTTTATACCTAAAACAACTGCATCTGATTGGAAGAGCTTGAATCTGAATCTTGGACCTCTGGTTGCTACTTTTCTTTTCTTCTTTGGCCTCAAGAGTATAATTTGCCCAACAACTATCCCAGAGATGAACAGGTCTAGTCATGGTGCTTGAAAGAATGTCAATTAACCAGATGTTCTCACATTCACATTTTACAGAGCTTGACAACCTTGCACAAGGTTGTACAAAGGAAGAGAGTATTTCAGTGGATTTGATGCAATTCTCAACAAAATTAGGAAAAGTGTTAATGAAGAGATCCATCAAAAATAGTACTTGACTGCCTTTAATAAATTCTAGTCACTTGACCCTGAAAAATTGCATCCAAAGTAACTGAAAGAACTGGCATAGATGATTGCTGAACTACTTTTAGCAATATTTGAAAGATCAAAGAAAATAAGAGTGGCACCCAAAATTGTAAAAATGTTAATCTTCTTTTTTAAAGAAAGAAGAAAGTCTAAAAATGTTGGACAATGACTTCACCTTAAATACTGGGGAAAATTCTAGAATTTCACATGAAAGAGTGTTGGTCAAAATAAAAAAAAACATAGATTACAGAGAGTCAACATGTCTTCATCAAGGATAGATCAGACTGTGCTAATTCAATATTATTTCTTTTTTGACAGGGCTCCTAAACTGATGGAGGGAATGTTGTATATGTTATTTACTTATATTTTAGCAAACTTTTTGTATTTTGTATTTTTTTTTCTATTTATTTATTTATTTTATATATATTTTTTTAATTTTTTTATTTTTAAATTTATTTAACTTTTTACACTCATTTTCACAAGATTTTGGGTTCCAAAATTTTCTCCCCATTTATTCCCTCCCCCTTCCCCGATACACTGGACATTCTAATTACCCATATCACCAATCTGCCCTCTCTTCTATCATCCCTCC
>CM053772.1:102432491-102454965 GCA_028658325.1 Potorous gilbertii | reverse complement strand
TGGCAGGCTTGACTGCTCTTCAATGGGGGCTTATCTGCTGGTTCTCAGGTGGGGGCAGGGCCGCCTCTCATGCTCAGTTCCCTCAGGGGGTTTATACAGAGATCCTTTGTAGTGGAGCTCGGGTGGAGCTCCAGCCTGCTCTGGGAGTCTCTGGCTGAGCTGCCTCAGCCTCTGCCACGGCGGCCGCTTCCCAGGGGGTCCGAGTCCTGGAGATCCCCCGCTCCCCTCTCAGCCCGTCCCTCTCACTGACCTGTGCGTCTGTGGGTGGAGGGACCTTCGCAGCTGCCGGAGATTCAGGTCCCAGACGCCTGCTGGGCTCTGCTTGCTCCTCTCAGTGCCGCGTGCCCGGGGCGGGGGAGGGGAGTGCTCAGCGGGACAGGACTCCGCTCCCGTCTGGGGTAGCTTTGCGGGCGGTTTTTCAGGGCTCTCTGCAACAGAAATCTCCTTCACTGTGTTGCTGCGCGGCTTCCACTGTTCCAGAATTTGTCAGGAGTTCTTTTCACAGGAAATCTATGGGCTGTGGGTTCGGACCTAGCATAGGTGAGTCTTTCTACTCCACCATCTTGGCTCCGCCCCCCCAAACTTTTTATAGATATGTAGACGAGATGTTAGTAGTTATATGAATAAACGACACCTCAGATTGCCAGAATCATATTTTATTAATGGTTCAATTGCAATGTAAATGGAGATCTCTAGCAACTTGATCCCATACTGCTTGCCATTTTTTGCCAGATACTTAGAAAAGATGGCATGTTTATCATATTCACCAATGAAAAAGAATGGAAAGCACATACTTAAGACTCAAAAAGATACTGAGAGACAAGAATATTTCATCATATTATTAAGTAAATAAGATTCAGAAGAGATAAATGCAAATTCTTGTACTTAGGTAAAACAAAAAAAAATGAACTTCACAAGTATTCTATAAGGAAATCATAGTTATCCTTTTGTTCTGAAAAAAGGAAACAGACATTGCAGGAACTCTGAACTCAAGAAACATGTGTGATTTGATGCGGTAGCCAAAAATGGTAATAGAATCTTGGGGTGTATTAAAAGAAGGAGAAATTCCACACTATAGTCTACCTTCATCAGATCCATTTTGGTTACTATGTTCAGTTCTGCTAACTAAAATTTGAAGAGTTTTTTGAATTAGGGAGCATGGAATGGGGAACAACCAGTCTGTTGTGATGAATCCATGTCATATGAGGATTACTTGAAGGAACTGGGAGTATTTATCTTGAAATGGGTTCAGGGAGGATAGGATTGCCATATCGTGAGTATTTGAATATTTTCCTTATAGAAGAAAAATTTATTTCATCTGTTTTTCTGAAGAACACAGAATAAGGAGCAATGCATAGACGTTTCTAAGAAGCTTGTCAATTTAGCTACAAAAATAAATTTAGACTTTCTAATATAAAAATAATCATGACTGTTAAAATTATACAAAAGAGGAATGAACTATACCAAGGAATGTTGAGTTTTCCTTCCTTGGAAATCTGCTGAAAAACTCTAAAAAAATCACTTATCAAAAAATATTGTCATGAGGAATTCCTTTCGTGTTTAGGTTGGATTAGAAGACTACTGAGGTTCCTGCCAATTCTAAAATCTTCAATTCTCTGAGATTACAAATGAACATACAAAAGAGGGATATCATATGGAACAGGGATTTATTCCACTTGATTCCAGGTGAGGAGAGTTAGGAACAGGAATAATAGGTAAAAATTATTAAAGGAAAATTTAAGTTGGAGGTAAAAAAGAAGCTTCTTCATAATTAGAGTTTATAATAATGAAAAAGAGATTTGTCTTCTTCAGAAAGAAGCCAGCTATTCTTTGAAGATCTTCATATAAAAAAAATCACACAGGAAAGTCTCTTGCCATGTGTACTGTAAAATAGTGGTCTCAGATTCAGATAGCAAGGAATCACTGTAGCCTACATATTGACTTAGAAAACAGACAAAAATAATGTTATCCATCTTTTTTTATAGTTTTCTTTGCTTTGTTATACATTTCCCAAACACATTTTTATCTGGTTCAGACAACACTTAGGAGTTTTCCTGGCTGGATGGGCTGAGATTTTGCCAATTTTCTTGTAAATATCATCTTCATAAATTCTTTTAATATTTGACTAGTTCTAACATGTAATTATGTTGAACTCTGAAATTTTGTGATTATATGAATGGCCAAAGAATATGAGCAGTTGTTTTTTAGCTCCTACACTAATGAGATTGAGAAGAGATAATTTAATATTTCAAGAAATTCTAAGTGAAAACTACCTTAATATTTTTAGGACCAGAGGGCAAAACAGAAGGCGAAAGAATACACTGACCACCTCCTGAAAGAGATACCCAAATGAGAACTCCCAGGAATATTATAGCCAAATTCCAGAGTCCCCGAGTCAAAGAGAAAATACTGTGAACAGAAAAACAAAACAAACAAAACAAATCAAATATCATAGAGCCACAGCAATGATCACACAAGTTTAACAGTTTGCGTGTTGAAAGAGTGAAGGGCTTGAACTATGACATTCCAGAAGGCAAAGGAGCTAGAATTACCGCAAAGAATACTCAGAAAAAATGAGTATAATTCTTCAGAGGAATATATATATATACATATATATATATACATATATATGTGTGTATATATATATACATATATATATGTATATATATATATACATACATATATATATATATATATTTCCTTAAAGAAATAGAAGACTTTCAAACATTTCTGATGAAAAGACCAGTATTGAACAGAAAAATTAACGTTCAAACCCAAAATTCAAAAGAAACATAAAAAGACAAACGAGAATGAGAACTTATAAGGGACTCAATAAAGTTTTTAAAACAATCCTATATTTGATGATGACACGTGTAGCTAAGTCATGAGGGATTTATTAGGACAGTTAACAGGAGTTTACATAGATAAAGGACATGGGTGTTAGTCAAATACGTTTGAACGATTTTCAAAAAAAAAAAAAGGAAGACATAAGAAAGATGTGCTGATAAAAGGCAGAAGAAAAAGGTAGAATGTGGAAATTTTCCCACGTAAAACCAGCAAGCAAGGAAGAGCTTTTAAAGTGGAGGAGAAATGGAGACACCATGATTACTTCATCAGAATTAGTTCAAAGAGGGATCTACACACACACACACACACACACACACACACACACACACACACACACATACACACACGTATATAAGTATATGTACACACATAAATAAACATACATACATACGAATTTAGTCGTGCATAAAAATATACTTTGCCTTCCTTACACAGAAAATAGGAGGAGAAAAGAATACTAGAAGGGGTGGAGTAAGGTGGGAATGGTAAAAAGGAAATTGGATTAAGGGAGACATTAGTTAGAAACAAAATGTATTTTTGAGGAAAGACAATAAAAAAGAAAGAGAAGAACAAACAGAAGAAAATGAGATACAGGGAAGTATATAGCAATTTTAACTGAATGTGAATGGGATGAACTCACTCATAAAATGGAAGCAGAATAAACAAGAATTCAACATTTTTTTTGTTTGTTTTTTTATAAAAGATACATTTGAAATACAAAGATGAATAGAGTTAAAATAAAGGGCTGGAACAGAATCTAACATACTACAACTGAAGTAAAAAAGAAAAAGGAGGAATAGCAACTATAGCCTTAGACAAATCAAAACCAAAAATAGGCCTAATTCAAAGAGATAATTGGAGAAACTACATTTTGCTAAAAGGTACCATATACAATGAAATAATATCAGAAATATTTACAGTAAGTTTCTCGTTAAAGATTTCATTTCTTAAAATTTTACTGAGTATAGAAATGAGTCAAATGCATAAAAAATAAGAGCCATTCCCCAACTGATATATTGTCAAGGATATAAAGAAGTAGTTTTCAGAATAAGAAATCAAAGCTATTTAGTGACATGTAGAAAATATTCTAAATCACTATTATGAAAGAAATGGAAATTAAAACAACTCCAAGAAAGCAATTTACATCTATCAGAAATGACAAATGCTGGAAAGGATGACGGAAAGTGGGGACACTAATGAACTGCTGGTAGAGTTGTGAACTTGTACTATCAATCTGGTTAACAGTTTGAAACTATAGCCAAAGGGCTATAAAACTGCCAACCCCTTTACTCAGAATTGTCAATACCACTTTGTATACCAAAGACATAAAGAAAAAGGAAAATTTTATATATACATATAAATATGTATATGGGTGTATATGTATATACATATGTATGTATATGTATGTGTGTATGTGTATATATATATGTGTATATATATATATATATATATATATATATATATATATGTGATTTATAGCAATTCTTTTTGTGGTGATAAAGGATTAGAAATTTACAGGCTACTCATCAATGGGGAAATGCATGAACAAGTTGTAGCATATAATTTTAAAGGAGAACTTTTCTGCTACAAAAAATGCTTGAGATGTTGGTTTCCAGAATGAAAAATGCGAAGAGCTACATGAACTGATGCAAATTTAAGTGAGAAGAATTGGGAATAGCAGAAATCTCACAATGATGATCAACTGTGAAGGAATTGGTACTTTGATCAATAAAATGACCCAACACAATTCCAAAGCACTTATGAATAAATGCTATTCCCTTCCAGAGAGAGAAATGATGAACTCTGAGTGAAAATGTAATTAAAATTTTCTCACTTTATATTTTGCAATATGACTAATAGAGAAATATGTTTTACAAGATTTTACACATGTAATTAATATCACATTTGTTTACTTCTCAGTGGGAGGGGGAGATGATGGGAGAGAATATGGAACTCAAAATTTTAAAAGAACAGAACAATTAACATACATAAAAAATAATTTTAAGAGAACTACAAGTCTATTCTGTTCAGGGTTTAATACTTACTTATATAATAATTGTACTCATTTTCACTTACCATGAAAATTTTTGAATGTCATAACTTCACATGTACTTGATATTCACGAGAATTTTTTTGTTTCCAATGAATGTCTACTCATAACTAAGAGAAAATTTCTTAAACTTGAGTCTAAATTAATTAGCTCTTGTGTGAAATGGAGTGATCAAAAAATTAAAGGAATGTGCATTTATCCTTTAAAAAAGCTTTCTAATTCAATATGAACATTCACTAATCCACAGCAAATTAAGGGTCTGAGAAACTAAACAAAGGTCAAGTGGTATTTATCACTGTTTCCTTTCCAAATAAGCAATAATATTATTTAGATTAGATTACATGAATTAGCATCAAAAAAGTAGTCGGATTTTAGCAGTAGGTTAGGTAGTTACAAAACATATGATACAGGTGTTGTTTTGAAATTATTGGTTTTGTCTTTGGCATAATAGGGCAGCAAAAGCTTATTCTCTATTATAACACTGAAACAGATCCAGAGAATTTGATACTCTTTGCTTTGTAAAATGAGAGTATTGTCTCATGGGCTTTTATTCCATCATTGTTTCATTTTGTTTTTTAATCAATTTTGCCTTATCACATCACACAAGCCCCTAGCTGGTTTCAATTAAATCACTCAAAATGAACACAGTATCTGAAAATAGTTAAATAAAACAGCATAAAAGTAACTTCAACCTCTTTACACTTTAGTAGTTTAGCATTATCAAAGGAAAGACCAACTGGATGTTAATATTTATCTTAACATTGTTCAGAATTTTAATTAATTTAATTCAATTAACATTGTTAACTGAAGTTTGCTTACATTTAAAGCTGCTTTAACTATAATGCACAGTTGTAGTATTTTTCTTTTATCTTTGTTTACTTGATATAACTTCATAAAGGCTTTTTATGCTATTTAAATTGAACATTTTATTTTCCCGCAATATAAGTAAAAACAATTTTCAGAATTAATTTTTAATTTGAGTTTCAAATTCTCTCCCTTCATTTACACTACCTTATTGAGACAGCAAGCAATTTGATAAAGGTTATACATGTATAGTCAGGCAAAACATATTTTTTTTTCCATATGGTTGGCAACTCATCCAAACTATCAAATACAAAACAAGAAAAATACAAGACTATAGTAATTAAAACCTGAGTCAACAAGATGCAAGATAAGGTATTCAAAACTAAACAATTTAAAATCTTTTTGAGATATAATTCTCAACTGAAGTGCTTAAAGTTCTCCCTCACTCAACAATGGACTTAGCCAGTATGATTTAATTGTCTTCTTTCCCTATAACTATCCTCAGAGTCTGGTGCCTTTGCATTCGGGAAAATTCCACTACCATGCTGGACTCTTTTTTCCCATTGGTCAGTTCTTTCTTGGGTCTTCATTTGGGAAACAGGCCCAAGATGTTCAAAGTTCGTTTTGCTCTTTGGCTGTGCTTTTGACTCAAAGGACTTTGTCGCAATGCCTCTTTTTGGGTACCTTCTCCACTACCAACTTGTTAGCTGTTTTTATGTGTTATTTTCCTCCACTAGAATATAATCTCCTCGAGGGCAGAAAATTTACTTGTTTTTATTTTTATTTATTTATTTTTAAGTTAATTTTATTCATTTTCAGTGTTCTACAATCACTACCACATAACTTAGACTATTATTATTCCCTCCCTCCCCCCATATTTCCCCTCACTCCCCCAGACTGCATACAATTTCATATAGGTTCTACACATACATTCCTATTAAATATATTTTCACTATAGTCATGCTGTGTAGAAGAATTTAAATGAATGTGAGAAGTCATCTAACAAACAAAATGCAATACACACACACACACACACACACACACAAATGATCTGCTACTTTCTGTGGTTTAATTCCACAGATCTTTTTCTGGACATAGAAGGAATTTTGTCTTAGAAGACAATTGGGAATGTTTTGTTTTGTTTTTAAATCATTGCATTGCTACAAAGTTCCAGGTCTACCAGAAAAAAACTCTCACACGCTGTGGCCATTGCTATGCATAAAGTTCTCCTGGTTCTGCTCCTTTCACTCAGCATCAGATCATATATGCCATTCCAGGCCTCTCTAAAGTCTTCCTGTTCATTATTTCTTATAGAGCAATAGTATTCAATTACATTCATATACCACAATTTATTCAACCATTCCCCAATTGATGAGCATCCCCTTGATTTCCAATTTTTGGTCACCACGAAAGTGCTGCTATATATATTTTTGTACATGTGGAATGCTTTCCCATTTTTATATCTCTTGGGGATGTATGTATAAGCGATATTGCTGGATCAAAGGGTATGCATTTTTTTGTAGTCCTTTGGGCATAATTTCCAAATTGCTCTCCAGAATAGTTGGATCAGCTCACAGCTCTACCAGCAGTGTATTAGTGTTCCAGATCTCCCACATCCTCTCCAACATTTACCAACTTCCTATTGTGTCATGTTTGCCAATCTGATAGGTGTGGTGTGGTACCTCAGAGTGGTTTTGATTTGCATCTTTCTGAACAAAAGTAATTTTGAGCATTTTTTCCTACAGATATCTTAATTTCTTCCTCTGAAAATTGTCTATTCATATCCTTTGACCATTTATCAATTGGGAAGTGACTTGTATCTTTATACATTTTACTCAGTTCTCTCTCTCTCTCTCTCTCTCTCTCTCTCTCTCTCTCTCTCTCTCTCTCTATATATATATATATATATATATATATATATATATATATATATATATATATATATACAGCTGTAAAAGTTCTTTCCCAGTTTTCTACATCTCTCCAAATTTTGATTGCATTGGGTTTGGTTGTGCAAAAACTATTCAGTTAATGTAATCAAAGTTATCCATCTTTCACTTCATAATGCTTTCTATCTCTTCTTTAGTCAAAAATTCTTCCCTTCTCCACAAATCTGATAAATACAGTATTCCTTACTCCACCAATTTGTCGATAATATCAATCTTTATACCTAGATCATACCCATTTGGATTGTATTCTTGTGTACCGTGTGTGGCATGGGTCTATGCCTAGTTTCCACCACACTGTTATCCAATTTTCTCAACAATTTTTGTTGAACAGTGAGCTCTTATCCAAGAAGCTGGGGTCCTTAGGTTTATCAAAAAGTAGGTTGCTATATTCATTGTCTACTGTGTATTAAGTACCTTAGCTTATTCCACTTGTCTATCCCTCTGTTTCTTAGCCAGTACCAAGGGGTTTTGATAATATGTTTTATAATACAATTTGAGATCTGGTAGCACTAGGCCACCTTCCCTAGCATTTCTTTTCATTAGTTCCCTTGATATTCTGGACCTTTTTTTCTTCCAGATGAATATTGATACTATTTTTTCCAGCTCTAGAAAACAATGATCTGATAGTTTAATTGGTATGGCACTAAATCAGTAAATTAGTTTAGGTAGAATTATTATTTTTATTATGTTGACTTGGCCCACCCCTGAGCAACTGATGTTTTTCCACTTACTTAGATCTGACTTTATTTGTGTGAAAAGTGTCTTGTGGTTGTGTTCATATAGTTCCTGGGTTTGTTTTGCAGGTAAACTCCCAAATATTTTATGATGTCTACCCTTGCTTTAAATGGGATTTTCATTCTATCTCTTGCTGTTGCACTTTGTTATTAACATATATAAGTATGGAAGATTTGTGCGGATTTATTTTGTAACCTGCAATTTTGCCAAAATTGCTTATTATATCAAGTAGTTTTTCACTTGAATCTCTGGGTTTTTTAAGTATATCATCATGTCATCTGCAAAGAGTGAAAACTTAGTTTTTTCTTTGCCGATTCTAAAACCTTCAACTTCTTTATCTTGTCTAATTGCTATAACTAACATTTCTAGTGCTATATTGAGTAATAGTAGTGACAATGTGCATCCTTGTTTCACCCCTGATCTTATTGGAAATGCATCTAGCTTATCTCCATTGCATACAATGCTTGCTGGAGGTTTTACGTAGATACTGCTTATCATGTTGTGGAAAGTTTCCTTTATTGTTATGCTTTGCAATGTTTTTAATAGGAATTGGTGTTGTATTTTGTGAAAAGGTTTTTCTGCATCTATTGAGATGATCATGTGGTTTTTGTTAGTTTTGTGGTTGATATGATTGATAATGCTAATAGTTTTCCTAATATTGAATCAGCCCTGCATTTCTGGTATGAGTCCTACCTGATCATAATATATTATTTTTGTGATAAGTTGCTGTATTCTTTTTGCTAAAATCTTATTTAAAATTTTTGCATCTATATTCATTACAGAGATTGATCTATAATTTTCTTTCTCTGTTTTGTCTCTTCCTGATTTAGGTATCAAAACTATATTTGTATTACAGAAAGAATTTGAGAGTATTCTTTCTTCCCCAATTATCCCAAATGGTCTAAACAGTATTGGAATTAATTGTTATAGTGACAGAATTCACTTGAAAGTTCATCTGGCCCTGGATAATTTTTTGTAGGGAGTTCATTGATGACTTGTTCAATTTCTTTTTCTGAGATGGGGTTGTTTAAGTACTCAACTTCCTGTTCTGTTAATCTGGGCAATCTATATATTTTTTTAAATTCTCATCCATCTCATTTAGATTGTCAAATTTATGGGCATAATGTTGAGCAAAATAATTTCTAACTATTGTTTTGATTTCCTCCTCATTGGAGGTGAATTCACCCATTTCATTTTTAATATTGGTAATTTGACTTCTTTCTTTTAATCAAATTTACCAAAGGTCTATCAATTTTTTAAGTTTTTTTCATAAAGCCAACTGTTGGTTTTATTAGTTCAATAATTTTCTTAATTTCAATTTTCTTGATCTCTCCTTTGATTTTAAGTATTTCTAATTTGGTCGTTACTTGGGGATTTTCAATCTGTTCTTTTTTCTAGCTTTTTTTGGCTGCATGCCCAAGTTATTGATCTCTTCTTTCTCTATTTTATTCATGTAGGCATTCAAAGATATAAAGCTTCCCCTAAAATCTGCTTTTGTAGTATCCCATAAGTTTTGGTAAGTTGTCTCATTATTGTCATTCTCTTGAATTAAGTTGTTGATTGTTTATATGATTTGGTGTTTTACCCACTCCTTCTTTAGGATTAGATCATTTAGTTTGCAATTAATTTTCGGTTTATCTTTCCATAACCTTTTATTACATATAATTTGTGTTGCATTATGGTCTGAGAAGGATGCTTTGACTTCTCTGCCTTTCTGCACTAGATTGTGAGGATTTTATGCTGTAGAACATGGTCAATTTTTGTATATGTGCCATGTATCGCTGAGAAAAAGGTATATTCCTTTCTATCCCTGTTCAATTTTCTCCAGAGATCTATCGTACTTATCTTATCCAGAGTTTTGTTCACCTCTATAGATTCTTTCTTGTTTATTTTAAGGTTAGATTTATCAAGTTCAGACAGGGGGAGGCTGAAGTCCCTCACTAGTATAGTTTGCTGTCCATTTCTTCCTGCAACTCTCCCAAACTCTCCTCTAAGAATTGGAGCATACATGTTTAGTAATGATATTGATTCATTTTTTATGGTGCCTTTTAGCAGGATATAGTTTCATTCCTTATCACTTTTTATTAGATCTATTTCTGTTTTTGCTTGGCCTGAGATTAGGATTGCTACCTCTGCTTTTCTTATATCAATTGAAGAACAGTATATTCTGCTCCATCCTTTTACCTTTACCTTATGTGTATCCCCCCATTTCAAATGTGTTTCTTGTAAAGAACATGTTGTTGAATTATGGCTTTTAATCCATTCTGCTATCTGCCTCCCTTTTATGGTAGAGTTCATTCCATTCATATTCACAGTTATGATTACAACCTGTATCTTCCCCTCAATTATCTTTCCCAACGTTTGTGCTTTTGATTCTCCTGTCTCTCTTCCACTTCTCAACAGTTTTCACTTTTGACCACCACCTCCTGCAGTCTTTCATTCCTTCTTTCAAGCCCCCTCCCTTTTACTCCCCTTTACCCTTACTATTTGTTCCCTCTAATTTAGCTTCCCCTCCCCTTTTTCCCCATTCCCCTCCTACTGCCAATAGAGCTAGTTATATTTATATACTTCATTAAGTTTATTGCTCTCTACTTCAACCAAATCAAATAAGAGTTTCTCACAAACAATACTTCTCTCCCTCCTCCTTTCCCTCTACTGTAATATAATTTTGTACTTCTTTCTGTGCATTTAATGATGTAATTTGTCATTTTCTGCTTCCTCCTTTTTACATCTCTTGTTACAAATCCTTCATGTGCTTAAATCACATTTTTAACATCACATCATTTACTTTAAACCTGTTCCCTCTGTCTATGTATATCTCTTTTATACTTCATGATGGATGTACAATTCTCAAGATTAGCAAGTATCATCTTCTCCTATAGGCATATAACCAGTTTGACCAAATTGAGCAGCAAATTTTTCTTTTCCCCTGATTACCTCTTTGTTCTTCTCTTAAGACCTGTATTTGAAGATCAAATTTTCTATTGAGTTCTGGCCTTTCATTCAGGAATGTCTAGAAATCCCTTATTTCGTTGAATGTCCATCTCTTTGCCTGAAATATTATGCTAAACTTTTCTGGGTAATTGATCTTTGGTTGTAGTCCCAGCTCCTTTGCCTTATGGAATATCAGATTCCAATTCTTTTGATCTTTTAATATGGAAGCTGCAAGGTCCTGTGTGATCCTGACTGTAGCTCCTCGATACTTGAATGGTGTCTTTCTGCATGCCTGTATTATTTTCTTCTTCACTTGACAGTTCTGCAATTTGGCAACAATATTTTTGGTGCTTTTAGTTTGGGATCCTTTTCAGGAGTAGAGGTGGATTCTTTCCATGGTCACTTTGCCCTCTTGATCTTGCACTTCCGGGAAGTTTTCTTTGATGATTTCTTGGAAGATATTGTCCAGATTCGTTTTTCATCAGGGCTTTCTGGTAGGCCAATGATTCTTAAATTTTCTCTCCTGGGTCTAGTTTCCAGGTCAGTTCTTTTTCCAATTAGGTATTTTACATTTTCTTCTATCTTTTTATCCTTTAGATTTTATTTAACTGATTCTTGATGTCTCATAGAATCATTAGCTTCTACTTGTCCAATTCTAATTTTCATCAGATTGTTTTCTTCAGTTAACTTTTACATCTCTTTTTCCTTCTGTCCAATTATTCCGTGAAAGGAATTATCTTCTCCAGCAAGTTTTTGTACTTCCTTTTCTATTTTTCCAATTTTCCTTTTTAAAGAGATGTTCTCTTCAGAGAATTCTTTTTGCATACTTTCAAGATCATTGGCCAGTTTTTCCTCTATTTCATCTTCAGCTGCTCCGGGAGATCTCTTTGTGCATGGGAACAGTTCACAATCCCTTCTGAAGTTTCAGATGGAAGTACAGTCTCACTACTGACCTCTTTGGTGATCATTTTGGTCCTTGTCCCCATAGAAAGATTCCATGATCTTTTCCCTCCTCCTTTGCTTCTTGCTCATGATGATGAGACTTTGTGTGTTGTGGTCTCTGGTTCTTTGAAGCTGGAGAATCTATTGTTGAACTACTAGCGTGGGAAATCCAAGGGCAGGTGCCTGTGCTTTTCCTTTTGTTTTGTGTTTCCTGACTTAGCCCTGGGGCTAGCTTGTTAAGTGTGGGGGAGCAGTGGTCTGGTCATGGGAGATCTCAACTCAACTAGAGAAAAGGCAGGCCTCATGCTGAGGTCCTACTGTGAGTTTCATGCCTGAGTCTTAGTGGGAGTTTTCACCTCCTCTGTGGCTCCTCTCCTAGCACTGAGCCACTAGTGTGTCCTAGTGCAAGTTTCCACCACCCCTGGGGCTCCTCTCCTAGTGCTGAGGCATGCCTGCGTCCTAGTGCAATGTTCCACCCCCTCTGGGGCTCATCTCCTTCCTGTTAGCCTCCAACGCAGTAAGGAATTCCCCCTTAGGTGTTTCCCACTGATTCAGGATTTTTCTGGGGAAATATTGTACAGATGTTTAATCTGAGGGCTGAAAGTCTCAGGGATTGGCTGCAACTGATACCTGGGACTAAGAGGCTGTCACTCACTTGGCTCCACTGGTCTCTTGCCCTGGGCTGCCACTCTGCCTTTCCACTGTGCTGCTGCCACCTGCAGCCTTCCCAGGATTTTGCTGCTCAGCCAAACTACTATGGGACCAGCTGCACTGTGTTCTGTGAGCTCACCCAGGGGGAACAGATCCTTCCTGTTGATCTTCCAGTCTGTCCTCAGCTGTGAATCTGCCATGGTCTGTCTCTTATTGGAGCCTGCACCTCCAAAATTTGGTCAGATTCTCTTTTTAGTGGTATCTGAAGGCGTTTATCTAAGAGCTTAGGTGAATAGTTGCTCTCACTGTACTATGTGGGCTCTGACCCCAAAACATATTTCTATGTTAATCTAATTTATATTCATTTCTAAATAATCAGTCATAATCACATAATCTATACTATTGCAAAAGAAATCATACATCAAAGAAAATTTAAGTATAAATAAAGAAAAAAATTTAAAATTATACTTTGATCTATATTCAGACTCCATTAGTTCTTTCTCTAGGGATGGATAGCATTTTTCATTACAAGTCCTTCAGTTTTCTGGGATCATTGTATTGCTGAGAGGAGCTAATCATTCATAACTGATCCTCTTAAAACACTGCATCAATTCATGTAAGTCCAGATTTTTTTGAGAACATCTAGTTCATCATTTCTTACAGCACAACAGTATCCCATCAAAATCATATATAACAAATTGTTTAGTCATTTTTCAATTGAATGATATCCTTACCATTTCTTATTCTTTGCCAATCTCAAAAGAGCTGCTATGAGAATTTTTGTACTTATAGGTTCTTTTCCTTTTTTTTTTCTTTTTTTGATCTCTTTTCAGGATACAGACCTAGTAGCAGTGTCACTAGTCAAAAAACATGCTTGGTTTTATAAACATTAGGTTACAATTTCAAATTGTTCTGCACAATGGTTGCATCCATTCACAGCTTCACCAAAAAACGCATTAGTCTCAATTTTCCCACATCCCCTCCAACATTTGTTGTTGTTGTTGTTTTTATTCCTTTTCTGTTCTATTAGCCATTCTGATAGGAATGAAGTACTACCTCATATTTTTAAATAGTATGTTTTATTTTATTTCTTTAATCAATAGTACTTTAGAGCATTTTTTTAAAAATATGGCTATAGATGAATTTTATTGCTTTTGCTGAAAATTTATTTAATATGTTAGTTTTTTTATTAACTTTAGGATGACTCTTATGTTTTTAAATTTAACTCATTTTTATGTATTTGAGAGATAAAGTCTTTATCAGAGAAACTTGCTTAAAATTTCTGACTGCCAACTTCTGTAATATTTTCCTCCAGGTTATTTGATTCTCTCTCTTTTTACCCTATCCCTCTTCAAAAGTGTTTTGTTTCTAACTATCACCTCCCTTAAGCCACTCTCCCTTCTATGAACACTTCCCTTTTCTTATTCTCTTCCCTTCCTACTATAATGTAGAATATGATTTCTAACTGTAGAGAACCTTGAGGGGTTTGAAAGAGCCTCTGATCAAGAGTTCCCCTCCTCCAAGGGAGAAGAGTAGCTGGCTTGAGAAGTTAAGTGATATATTGTTCTCAGGTGCACATCTTTGAATTCGAGTGTTGAAGTTCCAGGAATCAGGGCTCTTGCTATATAGGATAACATTCCAAGAAAGAGGCCTTGAAGCCTCCCTTTCTACTTACCACCATCTGCTCTGTTTCATGCTTCAATCACTACTTTTATGGTTTTTTACTAATTTAAGCATCCCAATTCCCTGAATTACTGGCTCAGTATGTCCAGAATAAACTCAGTTTGTTCAGACAGCTGTGTCCCACCTGTCTTTTTATCCTTACTCTGTGAGCCCCATAACCACCCCGAACTTGCTGGACTGTGCTGACCGCAGCACCTGGTGCCTCATGAGGGGCCCCACCCATTCTAGACAGGAGAGCTGAGTTGGTGTCACAAGACCAGAGGAGGATCCCCGGAGCCGAAGAGGAAAGTAGCACGCAGGGAAAAGGTGAGGGGAAGGACTGGAAGGGGACCACTTCTTCGGCGTGATCACTTTTGCTCTGAGTTTGGCAAAATTAGTTTCACTTTAGCAATACGCTAAAGCCCAGGTGTTTAAAAGAGACAGGTGAAATAATCTTGGGGTCATGAAGTAATTCATGTGGTGAAAGGCATGAAGGACCCAGAGGAAGGGACTTGAAAAGTGGGAAACAGTAGGCAATCTAATGAGGGAGTATTATAGAGAGATCAGACCAAGTGCCTCTCCTGTTACAATATTTTCAATTTGGAATGTACTCAAAATATGTCTACAGAAACCCGAACAAGTATCATTAGCCACAAAAACAATAAAGGTAGATTGCAGCCTCTAGTACTAAAGAGAAGGAAGACCTGATAGAGTGTGTCACACAAAAATTTGAAATAGAGTCTCCTCCTCCCACTGCTCCTCCTTTATACAAGTCTAGATCACAGATTTGTGAAAAAATCCAGGAGCCTGAAGGGATTGTACAAAAAGCCCTTTGGCAAGCTACAGAAAGAGGAGAAGGAATACTTTTGGAAATGAGGCTAACATTGCCATTAATAGAAACTCCACATCCCTATAACGCAGGAGTGGTTATAAGAGAACATTCCCCTCTGGATTTTAAATTCTCAAAGAAATTACTCAGTTATGGACCAGATAGTCTTTACATTCAGTCTCTTCTAGATGGCATTTCTCAGACAGCTCTATACCCCACTGATTGGTGCAATATAGCTAAACTACTCTTGAAGGATGAGTTTGTGTAGTTGGAAATCTGAATTATATGAAAGATATTTGGAACACAGTGATAGAAAGTAAGCCAAACTTATAATTTGTGCAGAGAATTTCTGACAATTTTTTTCTCAGTTTTTGAATTCTTTTTTTTATTGTCTGTATATGTGTTCTGTCTTTACATGTTCTGTGTTTGTGCGTGTTTGTGAGTTATTATGGCCAACTCCATTGTAGCTGGAATCTGGAATGTTATCTCTTTTCTTCCCCTTCCTGCCTTCTCTCTGATGGCTGCAGCATCCGGGAGGAGAATAGTAGAGAGAAAGTGAGAAACTAATCTTATATTATTTAGTTTATATGATTGCTAAATGCAGTTTTAGATAAGAAATGCAAGGAAATAATGTATGTACAATTTTAAAGGGGCTTTAGTCAAAACCCACTAGGAGAAAAACATGGGTATGAAGTTTAAGGAAAGCATAAAAGTTTTGGAATTTATTGGAGAGTTGTTGGTAAAATTTTCTCTCTCTTTCTACCTTCTAACCCTGGCCAGGTGGTGAGGTGGAGAGAAAGACAAGAAGAAATTGGGGAAAAATTTTCCCCTTGTATCAGTAAGGCAAATTGGATAGCATTTTAATTATCTCATGCCTCACCTAAAGGAGAAAAGTTTTTGCATATGGGATACAACTAAAAGGTAGTTATTCTGGTCATATTTTAAGTGAATCGTCACTCCTAACTGGATGTTTAAGACAGGTCAGAATTTGTAGTATTATTTGGCACTAAGGCAATTTGAGAAAATGCATAAATCTGAAAATGAAAAAAGACCTCAGAGATAGAGCTTTGAACTCTCAAGTGGAAAGGAGGTGACTAGGTGCCACTGGACTTTGTTCCAGAGTCTCCCTCACTTCCACTTGCAGTTTCACAAACGTTTTTAAGGAGTGGACACAGACGTGAAATTTTCTTGAGTAAAAGTTAAAATCATTAAGATTTTTATTTTACTCTATAATCCAGAAATGGTGTTAGAGAAAGCAACTTGTAATTCGAATTTTGTTGAAACAAAAAGATGTTGGAAAAATTGTGTAAAGCCAGTTATGTTATTTAAAATTTTATCAGTCCTACTAACCTTATCTTATAATGTTTTGTAATTGCCATTTAGAAAACCAGGTATTTTCACCTTTGCCTGTTAAAGAAGTTACAGTTAAAATAATTTGATTATCATTAATAAAAGTTGTAATATTGTTACCTAAGTTTTTGAAGTTGCTGTTTTAATGCTAAACCTAAAACTGTTAATTGATTACTGTGTGTGGAAACAAATGAATAGAGTAAAAAATTTATTTAGACTGGCTCTGCCCATTCAGAACAGCCCTCCTGAATGTCTGGGGGTTGGCAGGTATGAGATTCATGCCAATTTCTTTTATTTTGTAAAATTGTCAAAGCTCCTTTCATATGCACAAGATCATCAATCCTAAGAAAGAAATGTGTTTGACTTATATAATTCATAAACAATGAATATGACTTGCTCAAAAGTTGTAAAAGAAAAGATTTTTAATAATTGACTTTTACATCAAGACAAGTTTTAAATTTGAGAAGGAAGGATCTTAAATGGAATCTCTTATGTGTGAGTCCTGTTAATTTTCATTGTTTATTGCAACTCCATGGGAATACAAATAACTGTATTTGGTTTTAAGTTGTGATTAGTGAAATTTGCTGTTTAAGATAAAAGCATTTGGGACCATAAATATTTTTGTTTTAAGTTTAAATTTGGCTATAGTTGTTTGCATTAAATCAGTATCTGAGAAAATATACCACAAATTACTCAGAGGGACTGTACTGTTATCAGGTGAAATTTGTATCTGGAGAGGAAACACTGAGGGGGCAATTCTAGACTCAATCTAAGATGGAATCCTCCTGGTCAGTTTCCCGATTGTGTCCTTTTATAAAGGAATGTTCCCACCTGACTGTTCCTGAGTTTGGCTATAATACAGATACTGCATGATTGGAAAATTTCACTCCTATCTGAATTCAAACAGAGTCAAAGATGTTTTATCCTATCATATCCTATCACATGTCCCTATTTTTTCCTTCCATAGCAAACTTCTATGATAAATTACAAGTAGTCAGTATAACATGAGAGTCCTTTTGTGTAATCTTACTGGAAAATTTAGTATTATTTTTATTTGAAATTAGAACATGTTCAGAAATTTATGTAAATGACTTAAAACTCACCTTAAAATGTTCCTATTGTTTAAAGGATTTTAAAAGCAGTAATGTTTTTTTTCTGTAATCAGTCTCTTATTGCTACCAATGTAAGATTCCATTATGTACTTTTATTAAAGCATTTTGTGATACCTAGGAATTATTTAATACCTAAGAAATTGGTTTGTTATAATACTTTGGGAATTCATATTACTTAAGGACATTTCTATACTAAGTTTTAATAAATTTGAATTTTAAAAGGTGTATTTTTGTTTCAAAGTGAAAAGACAATTATCATTTTAAAAGGTTTCACCTAATCTTCTTTATAAAAGTTTAGTAACTTTCTCAACGTTATGATAAAATGTCAACTGTTTTAAAAAAAAAAAGAACAAGAAATATTTTTAGAAGAAATGTTTTTCAAAATAAGGATAAAACCTACTAAAATTTTCATTTTCAAGATAAAATATTGCTGCTTAATATGTAATGATCTATAAAGCGGAAAAGATCTTGCTGTTTTAATAAGCAAAAGTTAAAATTAATGTGTGAACTTAACAACTTAATTTCTAAAGTTTTTTTCTTCCAGAGTCAACATAATCAGAAAAGATAAACTAGCTGATGAAACAATGATGATCATCGATTCAGTTGTGAGATTCAACTTAGAAATCTCTTTTGTATAAGACAATATAGTTCGGCTAGTGAGTAGTAATAACTTATGCACTATTTTGTCTATGGCAGAAATATAAAGGAGACTGAAGCAGTCTGTATGATCAGTTATAGAGATTTGAAGAGCTAAATATGAGCTTGATCAAAAAATATAGAAAGCAGATAATGAGGTTGGGGACAAATGGGAATCATCAAAGCCCCTCCTATCCCTACATAGTTACTAAGTATGTCATTAGAGTGTGACAAAGTGTGACAGTATTCCCACACCCATTTCGCTTCTAGTTATTTTATTCTTACTCTTTTTTGGTCCTTGTTTGTTTAATCTCCGTGCCAGATTTGTGTTTTCTAGGTTTCTTTGTCCATGACCATCACCTACGACCCTCTAAATCATCAAGTTCCTCATATTAGTTAAAGATCCAACCCCTCCAATGTTGGGACCCTGTGAGGCAGGGTCAGCTCTCCATCCAATCTCAGAAGAAAGCAGTTTCAGAAGCCAAGACCTTCATCCCTTATCCCAAAATATATTGGGTCCCATCTGTTTAAAGGGGGACAGGGTGGGGTGCTTAAGTGCATGTACTTGGGCCTCAGTTCTAATATTACATTTCTCTTTACAAATCATTCATATTTCAGGGATATCATATAACCCTAAGGCTCAGGCAATACTATAAAGGAAGAATAAAACTCTCAACCTGTTCCTTCAAAAACAAAAAGGGGGAATGCTTGGTAGGTCCCCTAGGGAGCAATTGGTAAAGGCCATATATACTATTAACAACTTAATCTTAGATTATGACAACCTTACTCTTTCACAAAAATTCTTTTCATTTTTTGGCCATAGTGAAACCAGAATTATTAGTGAAAAGCAGACTGCACCACAGCAACAACAGGTGCTGTGAAAAGATGTCAATAAGGTATGGAGAGGACCTTGATAGGGTGTTAACAAGAGGGAGAGGATTTCTTTCTGTCTCCACAGATAACAGAGTCGTGTGGATCTGAGATAGAGATACAAGACCTGTCTAAGCGGATACAGAAGCTGCACCTGCACAAAAAGACCCTCCGGGAGAATAGAAGAAGAGGAAAGGTTAAAGGAGATACCAAACAGACCCTCACTGGGCTCCTCTTTTTACTGAATTCCCTTAGCTTGGTTAAGGCTGACACTGACAAAAATGGGACTGTGACTGCATGAGGGGACAACACTTTCAGTGTCACTTGTTTGAATTCCTCTGTTAATGCTTGCATAAATGAAAAAGTAGGAGGCCAAAAGGTGTTTGTTATTAGACAAAATCCATTCACTCTCCTTCAGGCCAAGGGTACTCAATAGTATCAAGCTCCAGGAGATCATACTATCGATTTGCTTCACAGAAAATTGCTTTCTTGTATAAAAAAAAGGTGTATTTCCCGTATTATTTTTGAAATTATTGCTTTAGTAGCCATTATTGCTAGTAGTATAGCTTTAACAGAAGGTATTATGAATGTAGAAAGAGAAGTTAAACAAGCCAAATATTTAGATCAATTGTCCAGAAATATTACAAACGCATTTCAAGTACAAGAAAAAATTAATAAGGATTTTTATCAGGCTATTGATGAATTGCAATGGGATGTAATAGAAATTAACGAACAAGTTGAGATATCTTATATAATAGATTGAAATGTGATTATAGGTTTACCCATTTTTGTTTGTTAAATGTGAATTATAATTTTACCAAAATTGCCAATCACTTAAGAGGATTATGGAATGTTAATAATGTAACCATGGATATGGATGATTTGAAACAAATTGTTCAGATTATTGATGATGTCAGAAGTCATAGCGACTTGGATCCACCCGAGGCTGCACAACAGATTGCAGATGTGATAAATAGAGTATTTGGGTTTTTAAGTGAACTTGCACAAGATCTTGGGCTGTTGGTCATAGACCTTGCAAGAGTATTTTGTATTTGTATCTGTGCTCCGTCCCTGATGTCCTTGATCGTCAATACTATATGTAGCCTGGCATTCCACATTCGGATGAATTGGAAAGAGTCATTGTAAAAAAAAAGGGGGGGAGATGTAGAGAACCCTAAGGGGTTTGAAAGAGCTTCTGATCAAGAGTTCCCCTCCTCCAAGGGAGAAGAGTAGCTGGCTTGAGAAGTTAAGTGATATATTGTTCTCAGGTGCACATTCTTGAATTCGAGTGTTGAAGTTCCAGGAATCAGGCCTCCTGTTATACAGGATAACATTCCAAGAAACAAGCCTTGAAGCCTCCCTTTCTACTTATTACCATCTGCTCTGTTTCATGCTTCAATCACTACTTTTATGGTTTTTTACTATATAAGCATCCCAATTCCCAGTATGTCCAGAACAAACTCAGTTTGTTCAGACTGTTGTGTCCCGCCTCTCTCTTCATCCTTACTCTGTGAGCCTTGTAACTGCCCCGGACTTGCTGGACTGCACTGGCTGCAGCATCTAACCCCAAGTAAGTGTCTATATTATTCCCTCTGAGCCAATTCCAATGTGAGTAACATTCAATCATTTCCGCTACCACCCCTGCTTCCCCTCCACTGTAAAAATTCTTTCCTGACTCTTTTATGGAACATAATTTGCTCCATTTTACCTCTCCCTTAAATCTCTTTCAATGCATTCCTCTTTCTCACTCTTTAATTTTATTTTTATTTATAATACCAACATGTTCAACTTACACCTGTTCCCTTGATCTACATTTATTTCTAACCACCCTCATAACGAGAAAGCTCTTATGATTTACAAATATCACCTTCCCATGTAGGAATGTAAACAGTTTAACCTGATTAAGTCTCTTATAATTTCCTTTTCCCATTTAACTTATTAGCTTCTCTTGAGTCTTGCATTTGAAAATCAAATTTTCTATTTATATATGGTCTTTTCATCAGCAATTCTTGAAACTCTTCTAATTGAATATCTCTTTTTTTTTCTTGAAGGATTATATTCACTTTTGCTGGCTAGATGGTTCTTGATTACAATCCTAGATCCTTCAACTTCCCAACCCATCTGCTCCTTTAATGCTGAAGCTGAAAAATTTCTTGCTATCTTGATTGTGGTTCTACAGTACTTGAATTGTTTCTTTCTGGCTACTTTCAATATTTTCTCCTTGACTTGGGAGCCATGGAATTTAGGTATAATACTGATGGGAGTTTTCAGTTTGGGATCTCTTTCAAGAAGTCGTTAGTGAATTCTTTCAATGTTTCCTTTACCCTCTGGTTCTGGAACATCAGGACAGTTTTCCTTAATAATTCCTTAAAAGATGATGTTTATACATCTTTTTCCTCATGGCTTTCAAAGAGTCTAATAATTTTAAAATTATCTCTCCTGCATCTATTTTCCAGGTCAGTTAGTTTCCAATGAGACATTTAGCATTGTCTGCCATTTTTCATTCTTTTGGTTTTGTTTTACACTTTCTTGATTTTTCATAAAGTCATTAGCTTCTGTCTCCTCCATTCTAATCTTTCAGGAACTATTTTCTTTTTTTTTAATTAAATTTATTTAATTTTTACAATCATTTTCATAAAATTTTGGGTTCCAAATTTTCTCCCTATTTTTCCCTTCCCCCCTCCCCAACACACTAAGCATTCTAATTACCCATATCACCAATCTGCCCTCTCTTCTTTCATCCCTCCCTTCCCTTACCCCATCTTCTCTTTTGTCCTGTAGGGGCAGATAACTTTCTATTCCCCATTGCCTCTATTTCTTATTTCCTAGTATCAGGAACAATACTCAACAAATGTTCCTTAAACTTTGAGTTCCAAGTCTCCCCATTTCTCCCTCCCCACCCATTCCCTTGGGAAGGCAGGAAATTCAATATAGGCCATATCTGTGTAGTTTTGGAAATGACTTCCATAATAGTCATATTGTGTAAGACTGACTATATTTCCCTCCATCCTATCCTGCCCCCCAATGCTTCTATTCTCTCTTTTGATCCTGTCCTTCCCCAAGATTGTTGACTTTAAATTGCTCCCTCCCCCCTTTACTCTCC
>CM053772.1:102415751-102431991 GCA_028658325.1 Potorous gilbertii | reverse complement strand
GATAGAAGAGAGGGCAGATTGGTGATATGGGTAATTAGAATGTCCAGTGTATTGGGGAGGGGGGAGGGGCCAAATGGGGAGAAAATTTTGGAACCCAAAATCTTGTGAGAATGAATGTAAAAAGTTAAATAAATTTATTTAAATAAATAATAAAAACTAGATTTGAGCAAGTAGAAGTTTATAACTCAATGAGGCCTTAAGAATTGAACAAAATCTGAAGAATTAAAAAATAGAACAAAATTGAAACTATCTCATTGTAAAAACAATTGACCCAGAAACAGATTCAGGGGACAAAATCTAATAATTATTGATCCACCAGAAATCCATGATGAAAAGGTGACTGGACAGTACTTTCCAAGAAATAATCAAGGAACACTGCCCTGAGGTCCTAGCATGGGAGAGCAAAATTGTAATTGAAAGAATCGAGTAATCACCTCCTGAAAGAGATTCCAAATTGAAAAGACAAAGGAATAATGTTGCCAAATTCCAGAACTTTCAGGTCAAAAAGAAAATACTGTGAGTGGCCAGAAAGAAGCAATTCAAATATCAGATAACTGCATCAGGATCACACAGGATCTTGAAGCTCCTGTATTAAAAGTTTAGACAGAATGGAATGCAGTATTCTGTAAGACAAAGGAGCTTGGATTACAACCAAGGATCAATTACCCAAGAAATTGATCATAAACTTCCTGTCAAGGAGATAGACATTGAATAAAATAAAGGATTTCCAGAACTTCCTGATGAAAAGGCTGGAGGTCAATAGAAAATTTGATCTTCAAATACAAGATTCAAGAGAGGCATCAAAATGTAAATTGGAGAAAAATTTGGGCAACCTATTTTCATCCCTATATGTGTGGATGATACTTGTTAATCTCAAAAATTGTATATTCATTATGACATTTAAAAGGGATATACATAGACAGAGGGAGTGGGTATAAATTAAATGATGTGATGATAAAAAATGTAATTAAAAATTGTGAAGGAATTGTAATGGGAGTAGAAGAAGGAAGGAAACAGAAAATGGTAAATTGCATCACATTAGAAATTTTAAAAAAACAGAGAGGGAAAGAAGCGAGGGAGAGGACTACTCTTTGAGCTTCCTCTCATCAGATTTGGTTCAAGGAGGGAATAACATACTCAGTTGAGTAGAGAAAGATGACTTTCCCTACAGGCAGTAGGAGTGATAAGGGGAAAAAAGGCAAGGGGTGGTGAGAAGGGATGGAAGAAGTAGTAAGGGAAAAGAGAAAGAAAAGACTGCAAAAAGGGAAGAAAAACATAAGTGAGGAGGTGGAATGATAGAAGGGAGGCAAATAGCATGAGGGAGAAATTAGATGTAAATACTTTTGGGGAGAGACAAGGTCAAAAGAGAGAATAGAATAAATGGAGGGCAGGAAAAGATGGAGGGAAATATTGTTAGTCTTCCACAACATGACTATTATGGAAATCTTTTGCAAAACTACACATATATAGGCTATATTGAATTGCTTGCCTTCTCAATGAGGATGTGTAGGCAGGGAGGAAGGAAAACAAGGTGGAACTCAAAATTTTATGAAGAAATGTTGATAATTGTTTTTACATGCAACTAGGAAATAAAAAATGCAGAAGAAGAGTACAGAAATCTATCTTGCCATACATGTAAGAGAGAAGATGGGGATAAAAGAAGGGAAGGGTATGGCAGAAGGGAAACCTGAGTGGAGGAGGGGCAATCAAAATGCATGGTGTTTTGGGGTAGGGAGTGAGAGATGGGGAGAAAACTTGGAACTCAAAATCTTGTGGAAATGAATGCTGAAAACTAAATATAAATAAAAGAAATAAAGCACTATAAAATATAATATAATAGTTATTATTAAAAGTAAAATTATACTGTGAAATTTAAAAAAAGAGATAAGGAAGGAAACTAAATTCTGCTTAAAGTCACCATAGGCCATGAAGTAATATCATTAGTAAGCATATAAGGACCTAGTGGCATAGTATTCAAATTTTTAGAGAAGATGTTAAGGGAGTTACAGGAAGACATAGATAGTAAAACTATTCTAGCAGAGGAACTCAATCTCTCTCTCTTTCTCTATGAATGTGATAAATCTAACTTCAAAATAAAAAAAAGAAAGAAGTTAAGGAGGTGAATAAAAATATGGACAAGGCAGATATGATAGATCTCTGGAGAAAATTGAATAAGGATATAAAGAAATATAACTTTTTCTCAGCAATATTTATCACATACACAAAAATTGACCATGTTCTAGGACATAAAATCCTCACAATCCATTGCATAAAAGGCAGATTAACTCAATGCCTCCTTTTCAGGCCATGATACAATGAAAATTATATGTAATAAAGGACCATGGAGAGATATACTAAAAAGTAATTGGAAACTAAATAATCTAATTCTAAAGAATGAATAGGTGAAACAACAAATCACAGAAACAATGAATTACTTTATTGAAGAGAATGACAATAATGAGACAACCTACCAAAACTTATGGGATGGGGAAAAGCAGCTCTTAGGGGAACTTTTACATCTCTGAATGCTTACAGGAATAATACAGAGAAAAAATAGAGAAAGCAGACATCAATGAATTAGGCATGCACCTGAAAAAGTTAGAACAAGAACAAATTGAAAATCTCCAATGGATAAACAAATTTGAAATACTGAAAACCAAAGGAGAGATTACTAAAATTGAAATTAAGAAAACTATCTAACTAACAAATAAACTAAGAACTTGTTTTGTGAAAGAAAAATAAAGCAAGAAGATTGATAAACTTTTGATTCATTTTATTTAAAAAGGAAAGAAGAAAACCAAATTACCAATATAAAAAATGAAAGGATGAACTCACCTCCAATGGATATGAAATTATAACAATAAGTAGAAATTATTTTGCCCAACTGTATGCACATACATTTGACTATTTTATTGAAATGGATGAATATTTACAAAAGTATAAATTGCCCAGATTAACAGAAGAAGTAAAATACTTAAATAATCCCAACTTAGAAAAAGAAATTGACAAGTTATCAATGGAAAAAAATCTGTAGGGCCAGATGGATTTACAAAAGAATTCCATCAATCATTTAAAGAACAGTTAATTCTAATACCATTTAGCCCATTTGCAAGAAATGGTGAAGAAATCTTAACAAATTTTTTTCAAGATACAAATACAGTGCTGATACCTAAATCAGAAAGATCCAACACAGAGAAAGAAAATTATAAACCAATTTCCTTAATGAATATAGCTGCAAAAATTTAAATATGATATCAACAAAATGATTACAGCAATATGTCATGAGAAAAATAAACCCTTTTATCAGTAAGATTTATACCAGAAATGTAGGGCTGGTTAATATTAGGAAAGCTATCAGCATAATTGATCATATAACAAGAAAAATAACAGAAACCATATGATTATCTCAATCAACACAGAAAAAAAAGCTTTTAACAAAATACAGCACCCATTCCTATTGAAAACACTAGAGTGCATAGGAATAAATGAAGCTTTCCTTAAAGTAATAAATAGCATCTACCTAAAAGCATCAGGAAGCATTATATTTTAATGGAGGTAAGCTAGATGCATTTCCAACAAGATCAGGGGTGAAACAAATATGTCCATTATCACCACTGTCATTCTAAATGGTACTAGAAACGTTACCTTTAGGAATAAGAGAAGAAAAAGGAAATTAAAGGAATTAAAGAAGGCAAGAAAAACCCTAAGTTATCAATCTTTGCAGATGACACGATGATATACTTTGAGGATCCAAAAGAATTAAGTAAAAAAAAACACTACTTGATATAATAAACTTTGGCAAAGTTGCAGGATACAAAATAAATCCAGATAAATCATCTGTATTTCTATATATTTCTAACAAGTAAGAGACAGAAGGAGACATCCCATTTAAAGTTTGTGTAGATACTCTAAAATATTTGAGAGTTTACCTGCCAAACAAACCCAGGAACAATATGAACACAATTGCAAAAAATATTTTCACACAAATAAAGTCAGATTAAAATAACTGAAAAAATATCACTTGTTCATGAGTTGGCAAAGCAAATCAAATAAAAATGAAATTCTAACTAAATTAATGTACTTGTTAAGTGCCATTATAACCACATTACTAAAAAAATTTTATAGAACTAAGGAAAACAACATAACAATTCAACTGAAGGATTAAAAAATGCATAATATCAAGGGAATTAATGCTAGGAAAGGTGACCTAGCCACACTAGATCTCACATGGTATTATAAAGTAGCAATCATCAAAACCACTTGGTACTACCTAATAAATAGAGAGGTAGATCAGTGGAATGGATTAGGTACACAAGATGCAACAGTCAGTGATTATAGAAGCCTACCTTTTGATAAACACAACAAGACTTGTTGTTTTGATAAACAACAAGACTCCATCTTCTGGAATAAGAATTCACTGTTTACAAAAAATGCTGGAAAATTGGAAAATAGTGTGGTGGAAACTGGACATAGACCCACACCTGACACCATATCCTAGCCTAAAATCCAAATGCATACATGATCAAGATATAAAGGTGGATGCTTTAGACAAACTAGGGGATCAAGGAATATTTTATTTGTCAGATTTATGGAGAATGGAGCAATTTATGACAAAATAAGAGATAGAGAACATTATGAAATGCAAAATATATAATTTCAATTACATTATATTGAAAAGTTTTTGCACAGTCAAAGCAATCAAGATAAGGAAGGAAGAGGAAAACTGGGAATTATTGTAACTAGTGTCGTGATAAAGGCCTCATTTGTAAAATACATACAGAACTGAATCAAATTCACAAGAATACAAGTCACTCCCAATTGATAAATTGTCAAAGGATATGACAAAGGATATGAACAGACACTTTTCACAGGAAGAATTTAAAGCTATCTACAGTCATATGAAAAAAATACTCTAAATCACTATTGTTCCTAGAGATACAATTAAAAACAACTCTGAGGTATGTGAGAGAGTTGAAACACTAACTCATTGTTGGTGGAGCTGAGTTGATCTAACCATTCTGGAGAAGAATTTGGAACTATGCCCAAAGAGCTATAAAAAATGTGCATACCCTTTGACACAGCGATACCATTTCTAGGACTGCATCCTAAAGAGATCATAAAAATGGCAAATGGACCCACATGTACAAAAATATTCATAGCAACTCTTTTTGTGGTGGCCAAGAACTGCAAATTGAGGGGTGTTCATCAATTGAAGAATGGATGAACAAATTGTGGCATATGAATGTAATGGAACACTATTGTGCTATGAGAATTGATGAACAGGCAGACTTCAGAAAAACCTGGAAAGTCTTAAATGAACTGTGAGCAAAGTCTGGAGAACATTACACACAGTAAGAGCCACAGTATGCGAGAACTGTTTCTGATAGACTTAGCCCTTCATAACAATAAAAAGACCTAAAACATTTCCAAAGGACTCATGATGGAAAATTCCATTTACATCCAGAGAAAAATCTATAGATTCATAATGCAGAGAAGCAGACTATTTCTATGTTGTGATGTTTTGTTTTGGTTTTTCTCATTTTTTCCTCCCATTTGTTTTAATTCTTCTATGCAATATGGCATACTATCTTCAGGAAGGTGGTGGGATGGAGGGGGAGAAAATTCAAAACTTATGGAAGTGATTATTAAAAACTGAAAACAAATTAATTTTAAAAGCAGAAGGAAATGTGCAAGTAATTCCTAAAATATCTCTGTGAAAAAGTAAAAATTAGAAGATGAAATCTTCAAGTAACTGATTTTGAAAAATGGGAAATTGAATGATAAACTATTGGCAGGCAAGCAAAAAAACATTATTGATCATTTAGTTCTTGCTCATCACTGTGCTAAGTACTGGAGATTCAGATCTAAGTAAAATGAAAGACATTTCCTACCCTCAAGGAGCTTGTATTCTGATAGAGGAAGACAATAGATAAAAAGTAGTTTAAAGGTGTTTCTGTGAGAGGTATACACATAGTGTGCACTGTGGGGAAGTCTGCTGAGAAATCAGAAACACAGCTAGAAGAAGTCTTTGAAAGAGTATGAAACATTAATTGCCTTGGTCTATTCCTAAAATGCAGGACAATAAAGGAACTAAACAATGATTGAAGCAGGCTACAATTAAGTGAAGGAATGTTCCAGGATAAGAAAGTCCCAGGAATTATAGAAATTTTCAGTATGAGTAGGCAGTCAAGCCATGTGCCAAAGTCAAGAGAGAAAATCAGAACTATTCATTTTACTAGTGGATAAAACATATATGTTGGCTATAGTTTAATCTAGAGTTTAATAATTCTTTTAATGAAATGCTTTTAAAACAATATTTTAACACATAATTTAATAAAGAGAGACTTCTGGGGATGAAATCAAGATGGCAGAATAAAGGTAGCAGTCAAACTCTCCTAACATTTCCTTACTTTAAAAAAGTCGTTCAAATTGAACTCTGGAGCAGCATAGACAACAAAATGTCAGAGTGAGATGTTGTTTCCCTCCCCAAGATAATTTAGGTGATTGGAAGGACTGAGATTAGTCATAAGGGAAGAGTGTCTGTAAGTAGCAGTATCCCCGAAGAATAGTGCTACTTTTGATTTTAAGAGAACAGAGTCTGTTAGGAGAAGTATCACGTGGTATTGATAAGGAGCAAGAGCTTTTCCTGGGTAAGGACTTGAGAATAGACCAGGAGAGCAGTGAACATGTCTCTCCCCAGAGTACATCACCTTGGAAACACCTAAAATTTCTAACCCCCCAGAACTAACTGCAAAAATAAATATGTGAAAAGCCCTGAAGTTTGGAACAATGCCAACAACCCTCCACACTGGAAAGAGACTCCACTTTAGCATAATTTTCAAAGTTGAGAAGGGGTCCTGAAAAATGAACAAACAATAAAAAAAAGAGAATAACCAAAACTATCATGGCATAGAAGATCAAGAAACAAACTCAGAAGAGAAAAATTATCTCAAAACAGCTACAAGCATAGATTCAAAGGGGGAAAATGAATTGGAAAAAAGCCAAATAAGAATTCCTAGAAAACCAAAAAAAATCTTAAAAATTAACATAGTGGAAAATTTAGGTAAAGAAATGAGTGTGAAGGAAAAACATTATGAAAAGACTATTAGCACCTTGGTAAAAGAGTCATAAAAAATCTTTTAAAATAAGAATTAGTCAAATGGGAATAAAATGTACAAAACTTAATAGATTAAAAAAATAACTTTTTGACCAGTCGAATCAACCAAATAGAATAAAAACGTTAAAAAGCTCAATGAAGAAAGTAATCCCTTAAAAATTAGAATGGGGGCAAGTGGAAGCTGATGGCTTCATAACACATTAAGAAAAAGTAATGTCAAATGAGTGAAAAGAAATAAAAGAAAATGTGCAATGTGTCATTTGAAAATTACTAACCTGGTAAATAGATTGGGGAGAAATAATTGAATAAATATTGAATTGCCTGAAGGCTTTGATCAAAGTGAGAACCTAAACTTCATATTTCAAGAAATTATAAACAAAAACTGCCTTAGTGTCTCAGATCCAGAGATTAAAATAGAAATTCAAAGAATTTAACAACTCCTTCCTCAAAGGGACTCAAAATGAAGACTCCTAGGAATATTACAGCCAAGTTCTAAACTACTAGGTCAAAGAAGAAATGCTTCAAGAAACCAGATAGAAACTATTCAAATACTGAGGAGCCCCCATCAGGATCATATAGGCTTGGGATATTATATTCTGAATGGAGAAGGATGTAGGATTACAATAAAAACAACTATTCAGCAAAACTAAGTTTAATTTTTCATGGGAAGAAAAGAATATTCAATTAAATAGATGAATTTGAAGCACTCCTGATGAAACTTAATGAAATAGAAAATTTTCAAACATTCCTTAGAAAATGACCATCTGTGAAAGAAAAACAAATAATTAACTTACAAATGCAAGACTCAAGAGAAGCATAAAAAAGTTAAAGATGAAAGAGAAAACATAAGGATCTCAATAAAGTTAAATGATTTACATTCCTATATATAAAGATGATACATAAGTTTATCATTTTTAGAGTATTGGAGCATACTGTGTATAGAAAGAGGGAAGAAGAATGAGTCAAATATGTTGGGATGACCTAAAACAATTACATGTGTGAGGAAAGATAAATGTACAGTGAGAAGGGCAAAAGGAGAGGAAAAAATTACAAAATTTATCTCATTCAAAAGAAACAGAGAAGGAAGTGTTTTTGAAATGGAGCACAAACGGGGGGTAATGTTTGAAATTCATTATCATCTGAAATGATTCAAAGAGGTAAACTGACCTTTACAAAAGCTGGAAAAACAGCAAACTTAAAATCCCCAATTAAATACCAAATAAGAAACACTGAAAATCAAAGGACAGATAAATAAAATTGAAAATAAGAAAACTATTGAACTAATAAATAAAACTAAGATCTGGTTTTACAAAAAAAAACCCAATGAAATAAATAAATCTTTGGTTAATTTGATTTAAAAAGAGAACGAATAAAACCAAATTAATGGTATCAAAATCATGAAGAGTGAATTCAATACATATGAAAAGGAAATGGAAAGAATAATTAGGAGTCATTTTGCCCTATTGTATGCCTATAAGTCTGACAGTCTAAGTGAAATGGACGACTATTTATAAAAAAAAAAACAATTGCTCCGATTAAGAGAAAAGGAAATAAATTAATTTAATAATCCAAGTTTAGAAAAAGAAGTTAGACCAACAATGAATTCTTCCCTAAGAAAAGAAAATTCCAGGGCCAGATTTACAGTTGAATTCTGCTGAATGTTTCGAAAGGAATTAATTCCAATAGCATATAAACAATGTGGAAAAATAGATGGAGTCCCACCAAATTCTTTCTATGACACAGATATGATGGTGACACCCAAGCAAGAAAGAGTCAAAAGAAAGAAAAAAATTATAGACCAATTTCCTTAAAGCATACTGATACAAAAAATTTAAATACAACATTTGCAAAGACATTATAGCAATTTATGATCAGGATAATACATTAGGACCAGGTGGAATTTAGACCACAAATTGCATAATTGACCATATGAACAACAAAACCAAATGAAATCATGTGATTATCTACTACTTGAAATACTTAAAAAACTTTAGCAAAGTTGCAGGATACAAAATAAACCCACATAAATCATTTGCATTGCTACATATTACAATAAAGTCCAGCAGTAAGAGAAAGAAAAATTCCATTTAAACTATCTATAGGTAATAGAAAATATTTGGAAGTTTACCTGCCAAGACAAACCCAAGAACTACTTGAACACAATTACAAAATACTTTTCACATAAATAAAGTGAGATCTGATGATATAATAAAAATGACAATTCAACCTAAATTAATTTATTCAATGCCATACCAAACAAACCACCAAAACTTATTTTATATAGCTTGAAAAAAACAACAAAATTCATATGGAAGGACAAAATGAACAGAACATCAAGGGAACTGATGAAAAGGAATGCAAGGGAAGGTGGCCTTGCCATACCAGATATAAAACTGCCTTATAGGACAGTAAGGATCAAAATTATTTGGCATAAGAAATAGAGTGTTAGACCAGTGGAATAGATTAGGATCAAAGCACATGGTAGTAAAAAACTGTGCTAATCTGCCATTTGATGATCCCAAAGTCCCCAGATGCTGGGATAAAAAGTCGCTATTTCACAAAAACTCCTGGAAAACTGGAAAATAATATGACATGTTAATAATATGACTATGTGTAGACCAACATCTCACATTGTAAGGTCAAAATGGATACAGGATTTAGACATAAAGGGCTGTATCATAAACAGATTAGGAGAGCAAGGAATAGTTTACCTGTCAGATCTGTGGAGAATGGAAGAATTTTATGACCAAATAATAGATAGAGAATATCATGAAATGAAAAACTGATAATTTTGACTTCATGAATTATGAAACACAGTCTCTTTCTTTGATTAGGGCTCTCAGATAAACCAATGATTTTTAAATTGTCTCTCCATAATATATTTTCCAGGTCAGCGATTTTTTCCAATGATATATTTAACATTTTATTTAATTTGTTTGCTTTGTTTCACTGCATCTTGATGTCTTGTACAGTCATTCCCTTCCAATTACTCAGTTCTAATTTTTAAGGAATTATTTTCTTCAATGAGACTTTTTCCATTTAATCAATTTTGATTTTTAAGGAGTTCTTTTTTTCAGTGAGTTTTTGTATCTCCATTTGCATTTACCCTATTCTACTTTTTAAGAAGTTTTTTTCTTCAATGAATTTGTGTCTCTTTTACCATTATGCCAATATTGGTTTTCATGGTATTATTTTCTTCAGTATTTTTGGAGTTTCTTTTACTAAGCTATTATTCTCATTTCATAATTTTCTTGCATCATTCACATTCTTATTTCTCCAGTTTTTTTTCATTTTATCTCTTTTCATTACTTCTTCCAATAATTCTTGTTGGACTTGGGCCCAGTTATCATTTTTACATTGTTTTCTTATTTTAATCTTATGATTTGGTCTTTCCTGATTCCATAGTAGCTTTTTGTGATCAATTTTGTTGTTGTTACTCATTTTTCCAGCCTACTCATTGTCTTTGAATTTGAGGGAGCCACTGTCCCAAGATTCAGACTATATTGTGCAGTGGTTTCATACCTAGTTTGTGGGCCTGCAAAGTGTTGATGCTTTCAAGGTAGTGTAACACTTGGAGAAGTATAGTTACCATTCTCAGATCTTTACCCTGGAAGGGCTCTTGGTCCCTTGAAGCTGCTAGAATTACTCTCAGCTTTGGTACTGTGACTAGAGCACATGGTCCCTTCTGACTCACCTCCAGCGCTCCTCTACCCTGGGACTACTACCCAGAACTGCGTATGGGCAATGGAATTGCCAATCACTGCTAGATTTAATACTGGCAAAAGACCTCCTGTAATCCCTTTCTGAGCAGTTGCCCAATCCCCTAACCATCTTTGGGCTCAGAACTCTTAAAACTGCAGCTGCTATTGCTACTGTGAGCTTGATACAGACCTGTGCCCTGGCATAACTTACTTCTCCTGTTTCCCTCTTTAAATTTTCTTAAGCCAGAGAAACATCTCATACCATTTATTTTTATGGCTCTGCCACTCCAAATGTTTGATTTTAGGCATTTTAAAGTTTTTTGGATGGGAAGGTTGAGGGCGTTCAACTATCTGGCTGCCACTAACATGGCATCTTTGTGCCACCTCAGTGAAATGGTAACTTTCTTAAAATAAGGCATCTTTATCACAGACCATCAAGAAGCATTATCTGTAATGAGGATAAAAGTCTTTGCATTCAGATCATAAGCGAAGCAAAGACAGTCATTATCACAATTATTTTTAAAGGTTGCATTAAAAATGCTATTTGTAGCAATAAGACAAGAAATGGAAATTTAAGTAATAAAACTAGGCAACGAAGAAATAAATTTATCCACTGTTTATAAATAGGATCATACACTTATGGAACTCCAGAAAATCAACTAAAAATATTAGTTAAAACAATTAAGTTTAGTAAAGTTGTTGGATAGAAAATAAATACATAAATCATCAACATTTCTAAGTATTACAAAAATCATTGCAAAAAATTATGGAATTCCATTTAAAATAGCAACAGATTGTATAAAAAAACTTGGCAATATATATGTCAAAAAAATCCAGGGAATATATGAAAATACTTGCAAAACATTTTTCAACCAATCAAAACCAGATCCAAACAACTGGAGAAATATTAGTTACTCATGGTTAGGTCAAGGCAACAGAATAAAAATGACAATCCTAACTGAATTAATTTACTTATTTCATGTCGTAATAATTAAGTTATCAAAAATAATTTAGAGAGGGGGGCAGAGCAAGATGGTGGAGCAGAAAGACACATATACTCCAGCGCTTTCTGCACAGCCCACAGAATACCTGTAAAAAATGACTCAACAAATTCTAGAGCGGCAGAAGCCATAGAACAACACAGTGAAAGAAGATTACAGCCAGACATAACCTGGAAGGCTGACATGAAATGTCTATCTCATGAGATGCTGAGCAGAGCAGAACCCAGCCCTGGCTACACGGAACTAGGAGGAACAGGACCTGAACAGACTTCCCTGGCAGAATTCCCAGCAGGGAGGGTCCCGGATCTCTCAATAAACAAGTGACAAAGAAAGCTCCAAAGGTCAATGTGGGAGGGCTTTCCCAGCTGGGAGAGAGGGGCAGCAGGCAGCTACACAGAAGCAGTCTGGGTCCATTGTCTAGGCAGCTCAGCTGAAAGCCTCTGGCAGAATTGAGCAACTGATCTGAACCTCAGCCTTCAGTGGCAGCCCTGCCCCCTACCCAAAACCCCTGGAGCAGTTGAACAGCTGATCTGAATCTCAGCCTTGAGCATGGTACTAGGGAGAGGAGGAACACTAGGACCCTCCTCTTCACAAAAGACACAGAAGTCAAGTAACTGGCTGGGAAAAGGCCCCAAAAAGGGGGAAAAAATAAGACCATAGAAAGTTACTTTCTTGGTGAACAGGTGTCTCCTTCCATCCTTTTAGATGAGAAAGAACAAAGCATACTGTCAGAGGAAGTCAAGGCCTCTGTCTCCAGTACCTCCAAAATGAATATGAAATGGACTTAGGTCATTGAAGAACTTGCAAAGCATGTCAGTAGCCTGCTAAAGGAAAACCAAAAATATACTGAGGAAAATAACACTTTTAAAAAGTCTCTAACTCAATTGGAAAAAGAGGTCCAAAAAGGCAATGAGCAGAAGGAGGCTTTAAAAAGCAGAATTAGTCAAATTTAAAAGAAGGTTCAAAAGTTCACTGAACAAAATAGTTCTTTAAAAGAGAGAATCAAATTCAGGAAAGCTAATGACTATGAGATAAACCATGAATTTAGAAAACAAAACCAAAAGTCTGAAAAAATAGAAGATAATGTGAAACATGTTACTGGAAAAACAACTGACCTGGAAAATAGATCCAGGAGAAGAAATTTAAAAGTCATGGAACTACCTGAAAGCCATGATCAAAAAAGAGCCTGGACATTATCTTCCATGAAATTATCAAGGAAAACTACCCTGATATTCTAGAACCAGAGGTCAAAACAAACAATAGTTAAAGAATCCACCAATCACCTCCTGAAAGAGATTCGAAAATAGGTATAGTGTGGCCAAATTTTAGAGTTCCCAGGTCAAGAGGAAAATATTGCAAGCAGCTAAAAATAAACAATTCGAATATTGTGGAAATACAATCAGGATAACAGGATTTGGCAGCTTCTACATTAAGGAATCAAAGGACTTGGAATAGGATATTCTCAGAAGTGTAAGGAACTGGGATTAAAACAAAGAATCACATATTCAGCAAAACTGAGTATACTACTTCAAGGAAATAAATGATCATTCAATAATATAGAGGACTTTCAAGAAGTCATGATGGAAAGATCACAACTGTATAGAAAATTTGACTTTCAAACACAAGAATCAAGAGAAGTATGAAAAGGTAAAGAGGAAAGAGAAATCATAAAAGACTTTCTAAAGCTGAACTGTTTAAACTCCTACATGGAAAGATAATATTTGTAACTCTTGAGACTTTCCTTAGTATTTGGGTAGGTGGAGGGATTATACACACACATGCATACAAACACACATATACACACAGAAAGAGTACAGGCTAAGTAGAATCAGAAGAGCTGATATCTATAAAAAAATAAATAAAATAAAAATTAAGGAGTGAGGGAGGAAAATACTGGGAGGAGAAAGGGAGAAATGGAATGGGACAGGCTATAACTCATAAAAAGAGATAAGAAAAATCTTGTTCCATGGAGGATAAAAGGGAGAAGGTGAGAAGGGAAAAGTGAAGTTTACCCTCTTCACATATGACTTAAGGAGGGAATAACATTCTCACTAAATTTGGTATGAAAAATCTATCTTATACTACAGGAAAGTAGGGGAGGAGGGGACAAATGAGGTGAGGGGGGTAATAGAACAGAAGGCAAGTGGGAGAAGGGAGTAACTAGAAGTAAACACTTTTGGGAATGGACAAGGTCAAAAAAGAGAATAAAAAAAGGGGGCACAAGCTAGGATGGAGGACAATATACTTAGTATTACACAACATGACTATTATGGAAATCTTTTGCAAAATTACACATATGTAGCCTGTATTGAATTGCTTATCTTTTCAGTGGATATGGGTAGGGAGGGATAGAAGTTGGAATTCAAAGTATTAGAAATGAATGATGAGAATTATTATTGCATAAAACTGGGGAACAAGAAACACATTTAATGGGGTATTGAAATTTAGCTTGTTCTACAAAAAAAGAGAGAAAATGGGGATAAGGGAAAGGTGAAGTGTGAAAGAAGGGAGGATACATTATGGGAAGGGGTAATCAGAATGTATGGTATTATGGGATGGGAGAAGGGGAGAGATAGGGAGAAAAATTGGAACTCAAAATTTTGTGGAAATGAATGTTGAAATCTAAAAATAAATAAATAAATACAAATAATTTAGAGAGTTAGAAAAAATGGCAAAATATATAAGCAAGTCAAAAATATCAAGAGAAGCAATGAAAAAATGTGGAGAAAGCCTAATATATCAGACTTTAAATTATATTGAAAAGTTCTAATCATCAAAGCAATCTGTTATTGCTTACCAAGTAGAGTGGTGGATCAGTGGAATAGATTAGGGACATAATGTGCAGTGTTATATGGCCACACTAACCTAGTGTTTAATGTACCCAAATATACAAGGTTTTGGAGTAAGTATGAAATAATAACTATTGATTAGAAGATTTCACATTAAACGAAGTTTGATTTATAACCTCCCATCTTTCAGATTGGATAGCAAAACAGAAAAAAAAATGATAAATTATGGAGTCTAGGTGTGGGAAATTGGCATACTAATGAATTGTTTAGGAGAGGTGTGAAGTGGATTGTGAGAATAATTTGGAATTATACCCAAAGGGCTATAAATTGATGCATATCTTTTCATCTGGTAATACCATGATTAGGTTTACATTCCAAAGCAATTAAAGAAAAAAGGGGAGTGGAGCCAAGATGGTGGAGTAGAAAGACTCAGATACGCTAGCTCCGAACCCACAGCCCATAATTACCTATAAAAAGAACTCCCAAAAAATTCTCGAAGAGTGGAAGCTATACAGCAACGGAGTGAAGGAGATTTCCATTCCAGAGAGCCCTGAAAAACCTATCCCAAACAACCGCCGTGCACTGGACGGGAGCGGAGCCCAGCCCTGCCCTGGCCACATGGCAAAGAGAGGAGCAGTACCAGCAGATTCGAGCAGGATTCAGGAACAGAGTCTCTGGCGGCCACAAAGGTCCCTCCACCCACAAACACACAGGTCAGTGAGAGAGACTTCTGAGCTGGCCGAGAGGGGAGTGGGATGTCTCCATAATTCAGGCCCCCTCAGGAGGCAGCAGCAGAGGCAGTAGGTGGCCAGAGGCTCCTGGAGCAGGCAGGAGCTTGGCAAGAGCTCCATTACTGAAGGTGTCTGCATAAACCCCTGAGGGAACTGAGCCTGGGAGGCGGCCCTGCCCCCACCTGAGAACCTGAATTATATTTTACCCTGAATATCACCCAGGCATGCCACCGAAAGCCCTGAGGCTGGGGAGCAGCATTTGAATCTCAGACCCCAAGCACTACCTCGGTGGATCTGGGCGGGGGTGGAGAAGAATCTCAGAAGTCAAGTAACTGGCTGGGAAAATGGTCAGAAAAGGGAAAAAAAAATAAAACCATAGAAGGTTACTTTCTTGGTGACCAGATATTTCCTCCTTTCCTTTCTGATGAGGAAGAACAATGCTCACCATCATGAAAAGACATAGGAGTCAAGTCCTCTGCATCCCAAACATCTGAAATAGATATCAAATAGGCTTAGACCATGGAAGAGCTCAAAAAGGATTTTGAAAATCAAGTTAGACAGGTGGAGGAAAAACTGGGAAGAGAAATGAGAGAGATGCAAGAAAAGCATGACAAAACGGGTCAATGCCTTGATAAAGGACACCCAAAAAATACTGAAGAAAATAACACCTTGAAAAATAGGCTAACTCAAGTGGCAAAAGAGGTTCAAAAACCCAATGAGGAGAAGAATGCTTTCAAAAGCAGAATTAGCCAAATGGAAAAAGCAGTGCAAAAACTCACTGAAGAAAATAGTTCTCTCAAAATTAGAATGGAACAGATGGAGGTTAATGACTTTCTGAGAAACCAAGAAATTACAAAACCAAACCAAAAGAATGAAAAAATGGAAGAGAATGTGAAATATC
>CM053772.1:102390110-102415251 GCA_028658325.1 Potorous gilbertii | reverse complement strand
ATTATCTCTCATAGAAGAGGCAAGCAGGAGACTATTTAGTGGAGGGAAAAAGAGGAGAGCTGAGAAAAAAATATGAAGTTTACTCTCATCACATTCGACTAAAGGAAGGAATAAAATGCATACTCAATTTGGTATGAAAACCAATCTTACAATACAGGAAAGTGGGGGAGAATGAGATAAGCAGGGTGGGGGGGATAATGGGAGGGAGGGCAATGGGAGGAGGGAACAACTTGAAGTCAACACTCATGGGGAGGGACAGGATCAAATGAGAGAATTGAAACAATGGGGGCAAGATAGGAGGGAGGGAAATATAGTTAGTCTTACAGAACATGACTATTATGGAAGTCATTTGCAAAACTACACAGATATGGCCTATATTGAATTGCCTGCCTTCCCAAAGGGAATGGGTGGGGAGTGATGGATGGGGAGAAGTTGGAACTGAAAGTTTCAGGAACAACTCTCAAGTATTTTTCTTGCTACTAGGAAATAAGAAATACAGGTAATGGGGAATAGAAAGTTATCTCGCCCTACAGGACAAAAGAGAAGATGGGAACAAGGGAAGGGAGGGATGATAGAAGAGAGCGCAGATTGGTGATAGGCGTAACTAGAATGCTGCATGTATTGGAGTGGGGGGAGGGGACAAATGGGGAGAAATTTTGGAACCCAAAATTTTGTGAAAATGTATGTAAAAAGTTAAATAAATAAATTTATATTTAAAAAAAGAAGTTTCCATTATTCTGAAAGTGTTTTAGTTTTCCAATAGACTACCCGTTCATTCAAGGGAATGAACATTGAATGCCCTCCCTCCTCTAAACTCCATTTTAATAAATTTTCCTTGATACCTTTTTGTGTGCCAAGTACGTTTTTAACAATTTGGTGCCCAGCATGGGGCTCGACTTGCTGACTTGAGAGAGGGAGGAAACACAGGGAAAGCATGCGTATAAAAACAAATTTTTTTTACAGTTCCTGTAACTTAAATCTACTCCAGTTCAAGCACACAACATTGGACCACAGGCAAGGAATCTGGAGGAATAGGGGAGCAAAATTTGCCGGCTGCTCAGGCAACTTAGTATACTGGGCAAGGATCAGGTCACCCTGGGAACTTGTACTCTGGGTTGGTACTGATGGAGTGAAGTTCAGTATGACAAAGTCTTTGTTGGTCATATCTCCGTTGAGGGATTTCCTTCTTGGCCCTATAACTAAAGAGACAGGATCCTGAGAATTTGAACAATGGCAGGAAGGATAGCCCCTGGGGACATTGGAAGGATGCTTTCACATTAAGAAAATTCTGTTGGTTGCTGGTGCCCAAGGACTTCATTCCAAAAAATGACTAGCATTTTCCTAAGCCTTTTGGTGTGGGGATAGGCAAATGACCTCTAGATTCTTGTTTGTCCAAGAAGCTGCAGTGAGCTTATCAGGGAAAAATTTAATCCTGAAAATTGTTTAGAAACCACAAGTTTTTGAACAGGAATGAATTCAAATTTTAAATTGATAATGCTTTTGTTAAATGTCTTGTCTGTGTGTGTTTGTGAAGTGTTTCCTTAGTTTGTAAATTCAGCTAGTCAGCAAAGCTTCCCCATTATCTTCCCCCTCTCCTCCCCTCCTGCCCAAAGCAGTTTCAAAGCAATGAGTGGGGTGGAAAAGAGAGAGAGAGAGAGGGAGACGGAAAAGAAAAAACAACTTTCTTTCTGCATATTAATCTCTGGCCAAGTTTTTAAATGTGAAAAGAAAGATTGGAAGGGAAAATCTTTTTTCCCTCAGATCTGGTGGACCAGTATATTCTCTACCTCACCTAAGGAGAATCTCTTTTGTTTTAGTGAGTATAAAAAGAAGGAATGGGTCTCAGGCAGTCTGCAGTGAAGGGCTCAATTTTGATTTGTTGAGATCTGAAAGCTAAAATCTGTGCTTTATGTTTAAATTGGGTCAATGTATCTGATAGTGTACAGTGTGTTTAAAATTGTAAGTTCACTTTGGAATTTCAGTGATTTCTTTCGGAGGCAGTGACTCTCTCTAGATTCTAAAGGATGAAGACAAAGTGGTTGTGTATTTAGGTAGTCAATTATTTAATCTTTTGAAAGTATGAAGGCTCCTGCCTGGAGAGACTGGCAATGCCCTGTCAGTATCCTTAGGTCTCTGCCTGGATCAAAAGCCTCATTTTAGAATAGTGGCATATTTTGAGCTAATCTGAGCAGAACAGGTGTGATTTCAAATTCCTTTGCCAAGCTTCATATGCTTTTGGTAGTGTATAGCCTGAAATTCCCAAGGGAGAATGATATGGATGGAACAGCAGAGCTTCCATGTGCTCTTTAACCTCTCTCCCCCCACCCCTCCCCAATCTGATTCAAAAGCTGGAATGGAATTGAGAGAGTTTGTCTGGAGAGTCTAGAGGAGGGAGGGGAGCTGCACGATGGTATTTCAGCTCTTTAAGGCAATAGAGTAAAAAAAGGGGAAAGGCTATTCAGAGCTGAGAATGGCCAACCATGTGTTCATTACTTATGTCACATTATGAATAAAGTTATCTTTTAAGTAGCAAAAGTATTTGACTTAAGAAAAAATGGGGTTAAAATGTTAATCATTAGTGATTATAAATCCAGATTTGATAGGATTCAAGAAAAAAAATCTGTCCTGAATGAATAAAGAGCAGCATCTGAGAATGCTTTTCCTTTCAAGATTCAGCAGAAAAAGAAAAAAATAAGATTTGGCATTTATGATTGTAAAGGGCTTGACACAAAGTATGTTAGATGCAGCATTAATTCAATGTAATTGTTAAAGAGTTTTTAAATTTGCATTTTGTTAGATTGGCATTTTAAAAAGATGTAATAGAAATTCTATAATTTGAAATTTATATTTAGTTACTTACAAATAAGCAATGAAAATGCTGCTGTTTTCTCTATAATCATAGAGTATTCCTTTGAAATCTTAGATAAAATTATGTAATTTCTGAAGTATCTCATCCTTTTAGAGTGAGTATAATTAGGGGAGAATGGAAAAGCTTGTGAAACATCAGTCTGTAGGGTTAGGTATTAACCTCTTTGGTTTGTTTAAACTGGAATGGGATTCCAGTATGGAGAGTTAAAAAGTAATAGCTGATGAGCTATCCTGTCTTATGGTTAACTTGATTTAATAGTCAATAGCTCAATCAAATTTGAGATGACTATCTGAAAGAATGTCAAGGCAATATTTATTTACTATTTAAGAATTCATGGGACTGCAATTTACCATTGTTTTGAGCTCTGATTATAGGAATAAGTTGTCTGAGTTATCATAAAACCAATTGACAAGGACTGCAGGCTGAGATATTTTGGGAGAGTTTTGAAGATCTTGAGTTAGGATCTTCCTAACTCTATTTTTCAATAATGTCACTATGTCATTTCTGAAAAAGGAGAATTCCCTACCTGATTACTCCTAAACCCTGCTTTCAGCACCAAGTGACTACATGAGTTGTTGTCAGATACTGACTCATTCCTGGAGTCAAGCAGAACTAAGGAAGTCTTTCCTTCTGTTAAGGTGTATGACATTATCCCTCTTTTACTTTTATAGCAAATTTCTATAATAAAGAAAATGATATTAAATGATTATCAGGTTGATAGAGTCAGTCCATGTTATGGTAACGAAATGAATTTCTGTGCAAGGTGATGTGGAAATGCATTTACCAGAATTCATAATGGTTTTTTTTAAGTTTTAAATATGTAATGAAATTGTTGAAAAAGTAATTCATCTAAATGTTGTTCTATAAGGAATTGCATTTTTAAATTAATGATGAATTGGTTAAGAAACTGTTATAAATTCTGTGTAACAATTTCTGTGTTGTAGAATTCCTGTTGAGAACGTGAGAATTCTTGAAAAAATAAATATTTGGGTGTGATTTTCAAGCTTGTTCCATCTAAGGATGTATTAAGTATGTTAAAAAGCTTATTGCTGGTATTAAGAAGGAAGTTTTAACTAAAATTATTTTTCCAATAAATCAAGCATTTACAAAAGTATGTTTGTGAGATGGAACTTACTAAATATGCAGAAGCCTTGGTTTTAGATCTCGTAATTTTGTCAATTATGTTCAACAGGGTTTTGTGATAAATTGTAAACTGTTTTTAAAAGAGGATAGTATCTATTATATGAATAAATGTTTTGTATATTTTTGTAAGCTAATTTGTTATGTAAAGGTTTTATAGGGGTTAGAATGTAAGGGACAAGGTAAAGGAGACTGGGAGTATTATGACTTCTGGAAGTTTTGTGGTAATTTTAAGACAAAAAGACTCCTGGCCCCATCTTCCTTTCCTTTTGAAATCCAGTCATGATTACAGAATGATGTCTTAAGATCCAGTCTGAACTCGGAGTTGCTCAGAAAAAAGAAAATAACTCTTTCCTATTATTGAAGGAAAGGAAGGACACAAGCCCCACCCTGGGCGCCTCAGGCTGGAAAAGGCTGAAAGCTTCACCTAAGTGGCTATAGCATCTGAGGCTAGCTAGCAGTGGTGCCTCTGGGTAAACTTACTTTTTTTAAAATTGTAGTCTCTATGCAAAGTGTATCAAATTGATTTTAACTTTGTATATGGAGTTCTTAAATAAGGAGTTTGTTTGGATCATAATCTCTAGTGATTAGTGTTTAAGACAAATTTATGATCAGAGATGTAAGTCCTAGTAAATTTTTTGATTAGTAAAACTTGCCATCTGATGAAAAGCCTCGGGGACCATTACTAATTACGTTCTATTACTCAGAGAGGAATGAGACTGTTACATGCAGATGTTTGCCTCAGGGTACAATATAGTCCTCAGCCTGGGATGGAATCCTTCTGGCTCAGTTTCCCCATTGTGTTCCTTTGAAGAGGAGTGTTTTCCTACTTGACTATTTATGAGTCTGACTGTAAAGTGGAGATGATATCTAATTAGGTCTTTGTTTTTCATCTTTATGGCATGTTTCTATAATCAAAGCAGACAGTTTAAGATGCAAGCACAATGTAAGTGGTGGAATCTTGCTGTTTTCAATTAATTGGGTAGATGGGTACTCTGGTATAGTCTTGTGAAAGATAAAATTCCTGAAATAAAACATTCTTTATGAATGTTATGGGAATAATTAGATAAAAGAAAGGAAATCAAAGTATAAATGTGAGGTTGAATCATTGTTCCAAAGAACAAGATGGGAATTTAAAGTTAAAGGTAATGGCATGGAATTTTTGAGATTACGGGTGCTTGGGACCCAATAATGACATACTGGGTCTTGCTCAAATGAATTCAACCCAAGCTTCTTTCAATCAAAGAAAGTCAAATTTTATTGAGATTTCTCAATATCGGGCAGACTTGTAGGAAATCTGAGCATTGTAATGCTAAAACAAGGTGTATCTTATCTACAGAAGGATGGGGAAAAGAGTTCAGTGGTGACTCCAGGTAGTCTAGGAGTTACAGGGATTGTCTTGATGTGAGTGGACTGAAACCTGGAGATTTGGATTGATAGAATCAAGAGTGGGAAATAGAACAGAGATGTGGGCATAGTAAGAGAGAAAAGCTTAGGGACTTTAAGAGAGCTGGCACAAATTGGGAAATCTAAGGAGTTTTCAAGGTGAGGTTTTTCAGGACCCTGTTAGACAAATGGGACTAGAACTCTTTTGGAGAAAGGGACAAGGTCCAAACTTGGAATAAGGTCTTTATGTGATACAAAGACCAATGGGGTAAATAATTGACTGAATCAAATTACTAAGACTAAATCAGTGACATTTTCAGTTTGGGGCAAAGGATTTCAGTGTAGTTTCTTAGAGGCAGGTTGTTAGTAATATCTTGCATTGAAGGAAAAGTTAGATGTTTCTGTTTTTATCTGAATTCATTTCATGAACATGGAAATTGAATTTAGAGTCCAAACTTTGTATATGTGTAACTCATGCTTTTAGACTGAGCATGCTTAGAAAGGGATAGAGAAGCTTGGGAAGCAGATGAGAATTTATTAGAGCAATAACTTATGATGACTCATTTAATCAGGAACTGGAACATGTAGAGAAAGGCATGCAAACTACTTAAGATTTTCTTTAGAAGATGTTCCTGAGCCAGCATGAAATTATAGTCATATATGAAACTGATTATTGGAGCTTACTATTTTAAGATTTTATGGGGTTATTAACTGACTGTTCTTTTGAATATAACTCCAGGTTTAGATAGCAAGAAAGACTGTCTGAGCCACTGATCCTTGATGCCATTGAGTCTGTGAGAAGCTGTTATGAACTTCAAAAAAGGTAATCTCATGGGAAGATTGGGAGAACCACTGTTCAGTCTGAGCTGAGGTGGGATTCCTCTGACTCAACTTCCCCACTCACACTGGGCACTTTGGCATATATATCCTATACTCAATTTCTTACTGTCTCAGGGAAAGTGAAATAGAGGGAGACATTGAATTGGAATTCAAAATTATAAAAGAAAAATGAATGTTAAAATTGCTGTGACTTATAGTTGAGGAAAAAATAAAATGTTCTTAAGAAAAATAAAATGTCCAAAAAAAAATCCTCTTGTCACTTTTTAACTCCCCTCCCTTTACTTCTAGTCTTAGCCTCTAACCTGACTCATGACTTATTTACATTACAGGAATATAGCATTTGATATCATGAGTTACTGTCTTGAGTACATTCTATGGGGATAGAAATGACCCCATCTCGGTTTTAGTACCTTTTCTAGTGTAGTCCTATTACCCTGCTCTAATTTCTCCCTTGTTTCTTTTCCTTTCTTTCTCATGACATTTTTGGCTTTTTCTGAAGTGGAGTGAAAATTGATTTTTAAAATATGATTTCTGAAGCCTTTGATTCCTTATATGGAAGAGGATTCCAGAGTGGGTACCAAACATATCAGAAAGGAGTACAGAATTACTGTGGGCAAGAGCTTTGAGATCACAGTGATTGTTTTCTACACCATGCCAAAGCCTTGTTTTTACACAGTTCTTAATCTTGATCTCTTCTGATATTTTAAATTGTTCCCAATATGCAACACTGGCACAATGTATCCTGGCAAATATTCAAGAAATAAATCCTCCTCTTAAGGGAAGAAAAAAGCCAGAAATTATTCTTGTGGCCAGTAATCATATCAAACATGAAAATGACTTTTTCTAACCTCTCCTTCATAATTTTCAGTATAAACACAAATATCTGGAGCATTAAAGTAACTACCAGATGAATAACATCAGGAAATTCAGATTTAAAGGAAGATTAATGATTTACATCACTCTAGTGCTCTTACAGGTCATCTTAAAAAAGCAGTAGTCCTACTGCTTCTATTGGGTTTGATTTCAATCAAGATTGATTGTCCCTTCTGTACCATTAAATGTCTAAAATGATGCTTGGAAAATGGTACATGATGGATATAGAAGATAATACATGATGCTTTAGTATAACAGGAAGAAATCAAGTGCCTGATGTAAATAAATCTATTTTTAAGTAATTTGTAAAATTGTTTATACATCCTGGAGTTGGGTTGATTTTTCCTCTCTGTACTTATGCAATCTTATTTAATCTGTGACTCTTGTGAATTTAAGACACACTGTTCATATGTAGACCTGTGCTACTTTAAATGAATTCATTTGATCAGCAGTTTGCAAGGGACTAGAAGCTTAAGAGATACAGGAAAGAAATTATTTTTGAAAAATGAAAGGAAAAGTTGACCATGGTATGAAAAAGTCCTGTGTTTTGTGAACAGAGTGGCAATATTTAGGTTATATTTATACTGTTTTCATGATCAGCATGGTTTCTGTCTCTGCTTCAGTCACATAAGCTCTCGGTGCTAACATTTAACATAGAACATTACCAGTCTCTTGACTCTTAGCTCTCTAGTTTTCAATACATTAAGCCAGAATGCCCTGATAGAATGTGTGTGACCTTAGAATAATACTACAATCCATCAAACTGCTCGTGGAGTCCCATCTTTCTTGCCTAAAATGAATGTGAGGAATTGGAAGCATTAGAAAACTTGCATTCTAAAAGTAAATATAGCTAATGTAATGGAGGTTCCCTTTATACTTTTTGCTAGCCCCTCAAACCCCCAACCACCCTTTAATATGTAGCAATTATGTAATACAAAGAGTATTATCAAATAAAAACAGAGGAAGAAAGGTTCTAGAATATATTCTTGGTCAGGTATAGATTGATTCAGACAGTTATTTGGGTGCCTTTCAAATATTATACCATAAATATGGGGAAAGGGACAAAGTAGTCAGAAAAAGATGAAACCAATCGTAGATTTAGTCTATTTTGCTACCAGAGATTTACTGCTTGACAAAATGTTTTTTTTAGTTCCATTGTTATATCTGATTATAAACTGGTCATAATTTCTTTTCTTTTACTTTTTAGGCTTTCATTGACCTATGAATAGCCCTATGAGTCTTTTTGGACAGGAATTTGTTAAGAATAGATATATTTTTGCAGAGACTATCTTTCTTTTACTTTGTATTCCTAGCAATTAGTAGAGATACTGACATATAGTGAGTGTTTAATAGATGCTTGCTGACAAGGAAGAGCCAAGGCAGTGGAGAAAAGGTAGGGAATTGCCTGAGAGCTCCTCCAAACCCCTTAGAACATCTTTAAATAATGCCTCAGAAGAAAGTGTAGAGCAGTAAAACCAAGAAAAGAATAGAGCGAAATACTTTTCCAACCCAAGACAACCTAGAAGGTATAACACCAATGTCACACCCGTAACAGCCACTACTAATATGCATGAATATTGTCAGGGTAAATTCACAAAATATTAGTAACTCTCTTCCTCAAAGGCAAAACTAAACTATTAATTCAGATGACAGAAAACCAATTCCACCGTGGTAACAAGAAGTTCATACACATCACCAATCCAGGGAGCACTAACATCTCCAAGTCTTCCCTGTGTTAGGCCTTCCCACAAACAAGCTTCAACAGGCAAAATTCCTCCCCTTATCTCTCATTCTACCTGCTCTGCCTCAACTCTGCCTCTCTCTCCCAGTTCTGTCACACTCTCTCTTCCTGCTCCACTCATTTGGCAAGCTCCTCCCACTATGCCACATGACTCAGGCACCATGTGATTCAAGCTGTGGGATGGACCAAAGCTCAAAAAACAGGTCACATGGACCTATTAAAAGCAGGAAAGATTCCCTTAACATCACAGAAGGTTGGGAGGAAAGGTTTGTTTCACCAAGGTGAAAGTGGAGCACAGTCCAGTATAGACTACACAAGCACAGCTAACTAGGAGTAGGTTTTGGGGATGACTGAATCAATGGCAGTAGTAGCAGTTTCCAAACATCTCAGTCCACAAAATAAAATAGGTCAGAAGGAGATTATAGGAGTCACTTTGATGGCAGCAGGGGCAGGATGTTGTTTCATTGCTCGTAATCAGATCTGATTTTCAGTCCTCAATCTCAACCCCAAGGCAAGGAGGAGCACTATCACAAAAGAACTTGTGGTCAAATGTGTTCACATTTTCAGGGTGAAAAACAGTGCTTGTGATTGCTCACACACTAGAGCACAGAAAGGGAGAAAAGTGAACACACTTCTCCCTAGATCAACTGAAACCTTACATGGTTGCAGAATTACATCTGAAAAAAGCTGCACAAACAAACAAATAAACAAACAACTAAAAAATCCCTAAAGTTTGGGACAGTGACCCTCCACTCCCAAAGCATAGCCTCACTTTAGCATTGAAGTAAAAATCAGGAAATAAGCTAGAAAATGAGCAAACAGCAGAAAAAAACTTGATTGTAGAATTTGAATATGGTAACAAGGAAGATCAAAACACAAAATCAGAAGACAATGAATTCAAAACTGCCATTTTCAAAGTTTTGAAGAAAAATATAAATTTGGCCCCAGGTCATGGAAGATCTCAAGAAAGATTTTAAGAATCAACTAAGAGAGATGGAGGAAAAGCTGGAAAGAGACATCAGAGTGATGTAAGAAAATCATGGAAAAAAGAATCAACAGCTTGGTAAAGAAGGTACAAAAAATACTGAAGATAACAACTCTTCAAGAAACAGATTTAGTCAAATGTAAGACAGTCACAAAAAAATGAAGAGAAGAATATCTTGAAAAGCAGAATTGGTCAAATGGAGAAAAAAGAAAAGGTGCAAAGATCCATTGAAGAATAGAACTCCTTGAAAAGTAAAATCGGAAAAATGGAAAAGGAGGGACAAATGCTGGAGTAAATAATCCCTTACAAATTAGACAAAGGAAAGTGGAAGTTAATGACTTTATGAGACATCATGAAAAAACAAAAACATCAAAAGAATGAAAAAAGAAGAAAATGTGAAAGATCTCATTGGAAAACAATTGACATGGAAAATTGACTCAGAAAAGGTAATTTAAGAATTATTGGACTACCCTCAAAGCTATGATCAAAAAAAAAAGAAGTTAGACATTGTCTTTCAAGAAAATATGGGGAAAAAACTGCCCAGATGTTCTAGAGTCAGGAGGCAAAATAGTGATAGAATACACTGAGCACCTCCTGAAAGAGATCCAAAGATGTAACTCCAGAAATAAAATCAACCAAGTCTCCCAGGTAAAGGAGAAAATATTGTAAGCAGCCAAAAAGAAACAATTCCAATATTGTGAAGCCAAAGTCAAGATGTCCCAAAATTTACCAGTTTCTACAATAAGGATTCAGAGAGCTTGGAATATGATATTCTGAAATGCAAAGGACCTTGGATTACAATTAAGAATCACCTACCTACCAAAACTGAGTGGGTTTCCCTTTAGGGGAAAAATGGATATTCAATGAAATAGAGGATTTTCAAGAATTCTTGATGACCAAGTCAGTGCTGAATAGAAAAATTGACCAAATGAAAGATTCAAAAGAAGCATGAAAAATACAACAAGGAAAGTGAAACCATAAGGGATTAAAAAAGGTTAAACCATTTACATTTCTACTGGGGAAATTAGTTTTTGCACCAACTAAAAATCTTCTCATTTTTAGGGCAGTTAGGAGTATACATAGACAGAAGATACCATTCTAAGTTAAATATTGGTGGAATGATTGTGAAAAAAAGTAAAATTAAATGGTGAGAAAGAAGAGTATGTTGTTAGAAGAGGAAAGGGAGAGGTAAAATGGGGTAAATTTTCTGACATAAAAGAGGCCTGAAAGAGCTTTTATGATGGAGGGGAAGTTGGGGAAAGAGAGTGGAGAGTGTGTGAACTTTGCTCTCATTGGAATTGGCTCAAAGAGGGAATAACATTCATTTAATTGAGTTTAGAAATCTATTTTATCATATAGAAAAGTAGAAGGGGAACAGGATAAGAGAATGGGTGGCTGATAGAATAGAGGGTAAACTGGTGGAGGCAAAAGTCAGAAGCAAAGGACTTTTGAGAATGGACAGCGTGAGAGAGAGAGTAGTGCAAATGGGGGTGGGATGGAATGGAGGAAAATACATAGTTGGTAATTCCTAGTCTGAAAAAAAGTACATCAAGGTTCTCTGATAAGAACTTCATTTCTCAAATATATAGAAAACTAGGACAAGTTTACAGAAATCAGAGCCATTCCTCAGTTGATAAATGGTCAAAGGATATGAACAGGCAGATTTCAGAAAAAGTAATCAATTATCTATAGCCATATAAAAATGCTTTAAATCACTATTGATTTGCAAGTGAAAACCACTTTGAACTACCATCACACATCTATCAGATCATCTAATGTGACAGAGAAGGAAAATGAAAAATGTTAGAGGAGATGTGGGGAAATTGGAGCACTAATGCATTGTTGGTGAAGTTGTATGTTCATTCAGTCATTCTGGAGAACAATTTGTAGCTATGCCCAAAGGACTAAAAAGTCATTCATAACCTTTGATCAAAGCAATACCACTACAAGATCTGTATGCCAAACTGATGAAAAAAAATAGCAAAAAGTCTTAAATGTACAAAAATGTTTATTGCAGATATTTTAGTAGTGTCAAAGACTTAAATTGAAGGAATGCCTATCAGTTGGGGAATGGCTGAACAAATTGCTGTATATGATTGTGATTGAATACTCTTGTATTCTAATAAATGAACAGGATCTCAGAAAAAAGAAAACAGTAACAACAACCTGCATAGATTTACATGAACTGATGCAAAGTGAAATGAACAGAACTAGGAGAACATTTTACACAGTAACAGCAAGACTGTATGACAATCTATTGTGAATAATTTAGCTCTTCTCAGCAATACAATGAATCATGACAATCCAGAAGGAATTATGATAAAAGTTACTGTTCATATCAAGAGAAAGAATTGGTGGGGCCTGAATGCAGATCTAAGATACTTTTTTTTATTATTATTTTTAGTTTTTCTTGTGCAGGGGGTTTGTCTGTGTTTTCTCTCACAGTTTGACTTATATAGAAACACATTTTGCATGGCTACATATGTATATATAATGTGTGTCAAATTGCCTTCTAAATGAGGTATGGGAAGGGAGAGAAAGGGAATGTGGAACTTAAAATTTGCAAAAGAATGCAAAAATTCTTTCTACACATAATTGTGAAAAAATAAAAATTAAATTTTAAAAAATACTTGATCTCATTTAAAAAACACATCAATGAGAGTTCATTAACTATGATTCTTTTTTAGAACCTGTGAATCTTTCATAAATGACCCTGAACCTTGGGTCATCTTGTCTTCAAGACCATACTTAATATAGAGAAAGATCATATTAAATAGAGTCATGGGGACTGGGTGTAAAGAAAACACCTATGTGCTATAATATATACTTTCCAATACTTCTTCAGTTCACCCACTATTCTAATGCTAATAGTACTTCTGTTCACTGGAATAAGCTTTAAGAGTCAAAGTTTTGGTGACAGGGGGTTGTTCCTTGAGCCTAGAATTAAGATTGCATCAAGCATGGGAGAACTGGGAAGAGGAAGACAATCATGGGGGGGCAGAGATGTCAGCTTTGTTTGAGAGAGATGGCAGGCACTAACTTGGGAAAAGAAAATAGTGGTAATTAGCATAGAAAAGCACAGCTGAGCAGAATCAGAGCTGTGAATATGAGCAGATGGGAGATTATAGCAGCAAGATTTTGCTGGATGAATATGAGAGAAAGCCATTGAAAGAAACTAAATTATTGTATGATTTTTTCCAGCGATATGAATGACCATGAAGGTCTGAGGTGTCAATGCTTTTTATCTTGCCCTACTAAATGAAAGGGAATAAGATTAAAAAAACAAATAGCATTGTACCCTAAACCACCACAAGTGTAATGAATCTGGAATAATTTCTTGGAGACAACTTCAATTAACAGAAATAAGTTTTGGATTCCTTTATCCCCCACACATAATCCTTTACATTTGGCTTCATTTCATACATGTGCATGCATGTATAGATGTATATATGCATATACATGCATATAGCTATTTATATACACACATGCACATGTGTTTATATGTATGTATACATATGTGGATATGTGTATATCTATATTTGCATATGCATATGTACATGTGTGTGAATATATGTGTGTGTGTGTATATATATATATATAGTATATGTGTGTGCACACTGCTTTGTATATACTAATAAATATATAGTGTTCCCTCATGACAGAGGGACACTTCCTTCTCTACCCCCCATTCCTCCAACTTTATAGCAAGTGCAGATATCCTCTGGCTGTTCCCTGCCAGGAATAGAGACTCTTTCTACTGACTGTTGAGCTGGAATTCCAGTGATAAACTGAAGGGGCCATCACTACCCCTCAGGCCTCTTCTTTCATTTAACTTTTAAGTGTAAGGATGACTCTCTGAGTTCCTGAGCTTCACTGGAGGAAACTGTTCCCCCTGCCTGACTGTAATCTATGAGCTAGTGGCTCCCTAGGCAACCTTACATCTGAGTTGGAGCCAACGTTTATTTGCATCTTCTCTTCTTTGATACAGAGCCTTGTGAAATCTTTTAAGGCAACTGGTGTCTTCCCCCCTTCCTGCGCAACTAAGCAGTGGTGTATTTGCTAACAGAACAGTAGCATTGGCAATAGTAACAGTGTCAGATCAGCTGAAAAGGAAAGCATGTCTCACTGAGAAAAAACTGTAACCAAAAAAATCCCACTTGTAGTTGATTGGGCTATACACAGTGAAGGTGAAATATAAGGTGATTACTAAGCATCTCCTGTTGGAAATGCCCCACGCCTCTCAAATGATTGCTATTATTCTTCAACTCTTTCTTGCTTAGCATTTTCTTTTTCATAAATAGGAATAAAACTATTCCATAATTGATTCATTTTATACTATACGCTGGGCACCTTTTTACTTTGTCATCCTTCCCTCCAAGGAAGACCCCTTAGGCTAGAACCAAAAATTGAGTTTCTCTCCAAAAATCTGAAAACCTAGTTCCTCTATTAAGGTAACCATTGAGCAATTAACTTAGGCAAGCTACATGTATAGGAGAGGGACTGGTCAATGTTGCTAGTTCCTGAGGCCTTAGTCTAGGTTAGCCTGACTAGTGCTAGAAATATAAACCTATTTAATGACTAGACCTTAGTTTGACATATGCACTTACTTTCTGTATCATTATTTTCTTGAAACTGTATATTTCAGGAGCCATGTACTTCAGACTTATCTTTTGTACGTCACAGAGAGTAATCAACTAAATAACAACAATGTTGAACTTAGGAACACTTTTTCTGGCCTTTTTAGCTAAGGTTTGTGCCTCTGACTATGGTTAAAAAATTATAAGCCTGACTTCATTAGGGAGTGTCTTTCAAGTTACTATATCTGAGAAGTTTGGAGATTGGATGACCAGCAAATAGACCTGATGAGGAAGCTATTATAAAAGAGCAATATCTAGCAGTAACAAAGAGATCATCAAAGAAAAGACAAATAGAGCAGAGATGTGACACACAGTGAAAGGCAATTCATGCCCACAGTAATATAGAGCCATCAGTATCTTCTTATTATGTTATTACCTGCTATGTCTATACCTTCTCCCTACTGGATGCTGTTCTTTGCTGGGTCTGAACCTAAATGTGACTTTGTACCTCTTGCTTCTTGCTAGATATCACATCTCTGCTACTCCCTTTACATTTTAAATGCCATGTCTCTGATATTCTATCCATCAATCTCTATCTTTATCTCTTTCTTTGTCTGTCTCTCATTCTCCTTTTGTGTCTGTCCCTCTCTCAAACACACCACACACATACCCCTCTGCTCTCTTCTAAGTTGCTGGATATATCACTAATAGTTTTTTGTAGTTGGTAGGCATTGCTCCCTGACACCAGCTTCTGAGCTTCATCTCTTTTTCTATTTTGGCTCTATATGTTAGTGTGAAATGACTAAAAAGCTTCTACTGAATCTAGCTACACTGATATCTCTTCAGTCAGCTGGAGAATATGTGCTACCACATCCAACAAAAGAAATCAGGCAGAATGCCTTCTGGCTAAGATTAAATCTTCTCTTTTAACCCTTTTGCCTAGGGCTAAGGAAACATTATTTTGTCCCAGGGAACTATCACATTTAGAATGAGAAGACTAAGATCTTTGGCTCAAATTCAATTGAATTTGAAACAAAAGAAGAGAAAGATGAGTCCAAGTCATTTTTTTCAATCCTCCTAACCCCCATTATTTCTTTTATCTTTTGTCTTTCAGTAGATCCTGTTGCTCTATTTTGGCAGGGAAAAAAATATCCCTGTCTCCTTATGTTACCAGTGATTTGTATGTCCCCCCTTCAGGGGAAAAAAGACATCAGTCTAAGAAAAACTCATCCCTGTACTACACATGAAATATGTTTTACACGCAAAAACTACTCCATACACTTCTGCAATATGACAGCACATATTACTTGCTCTCTATATATAGTGTGACATAATGTTAGGGTTTATGGACAGGTTGTTTTGGCCTTTATTGCATGTAGTCATGTTTGGAGCACATGGTGAATTGATATAGTGCAATGATTGAAATAGAAGTGAGAGACCTATGTTCCACATCCAATATTACCTCTAAATGAGTGTGGCCTTGAGAAACTTGCATATACTTTCTGTTAATCAATGTCATAATTTATAAAATGAAAGTGTTGAACTCAATATTCACTATGTTCTTTCTAACTCTAAAATTCTCATTTTGAAAATGCTTAAGCTATATATAATCAATGACTTAAACCTAGGCATTCTTATGTGACTCTCTTCAATGATGAAGACAATAAATATTTCTTTGTTTTTGCCTGCAAGAGGAAAGGATTTGGCAGGAATTTTTTGAGTAGAAATTTATTCTTCTGACTTCTGGAATTTGTTGGGGAGTTAAGCCCTTAGATACGGTTTAGAACACTGCTTTCCACCAGAAGCAAATTGAAAAAAAAAAGACCACTACAAAAGTGAATAATAAACACATTGTTCAAGAGGATATCAAACAGAATCAGAGAAATTATACAGACTAGAATGTACCATGCAATACACAAAGTGAAGTACCTCTCTCACTGGGACTGAAATATCTCAGCATTGAAAAAGTTTTCAACATCAACCAAGGGTAGACTTCCCAAAGACTTTAGAATAGTAAATTGGAAATGAGGATATGCTCAAGGCAAGATTGAGGAGAGATCAAATAAGAATGATTGGAATACCTGAAAGCCATAATCAAATAAGAGAGCTTAGACATCACTTTTCAAGCAATTATTGAGGGTGAAGCCAAGATGGATGAGAAAGGTAGGTGCTCACCTGAGCTCTCCCCAAAATCCCTTCAAATACCAATAAATAATGCCTCAAAGAAATTCTATAGCAGCAGGATCCACAAAAGGATGGAGTCAAATAATTTTTCAGCTAAAGACAACTAAGCAGATCACAGGAAAGGTTGGATTTATGAGGGAGAAGTGGAGCACAGTCTAGCACAGTCCCAGTAAACCAGAAACAGACCTTAGTGATGACTGAATCAGTGGAGTCAGTGGCAGTTCTCAGACCTCTCAGTCCACAGACAGTAAGTGGGGGGAAGATAAATGGTTAGGAGGAGGTTATGGGAGTCATTTTAATGGCACCAGGGGAAGGATGCTGTTGCATTTTCCATAATCATTTTTGGGTCTTAGTCCTGGATTTCAATATCAAGGCAAGGCAGAACACCAGATCCAAAGTGGAAAAGAGTGCTTATGGTTACTTACAGACCAGAATACAGAAAAGGAAAGAAGTAAACACACTTCTCATCACATTATTTTGTAAGAACTTAAACCTTACAGGTCCCAGAATTACTTCTGAAAACAGCTGCACAAAAGCCCAGAAATTTAGGACAGTGCTTCCACCAATTCAGAAGCAGAGCTGCAGTTTAGGATAGAGTTAAAGTCAAGAAATAGCTTGGAAAAATGCACAAAGAATAGTAAAAGATCTTGATCATAGAAAGTTACCCTGGATGTTGGGAAGATATAAAAAAATCATAAACTCAGAAGAAGACCACAACTCAAAAATGCTATATCCAAAGCCTGAAAGAAATTATGAATTGGGTTCAAGGCTAGGAGAAATCTTTTAAAAAAAAAGATGTATAAAATGAAATAATAGAGGTACAGGAAAAATAGGAAGATAAATGAGAATGATGCAAGAAAATCATGATAAAGAATAAATAGTTTGTTAAAGAAGGTACAAAAAACAGTCAAGAAAATGACACTTTAAAAAATAGAATAGGCCAAGTGTGAAAAGGCAAAAAACAAATACAATGAAGAGAATGCCTTGAAAAGTAGAATTGGACAAATGAAAAAAGATATACATAGATGAACTGAAGAGAACTCCTTATAAAGCAGAATTGGCTAAATGGAAAAGGAAATACAAAGAATCACTGAAGTAAATAACTCCTTAAAAATTAGATGTGGGAAAGTGGAAGTTAATGATTGTATGAGACATCAAAAATAAATAAAACAAAACAAAAAGAATGAAAAAAGTAGAAGACAATGTGAAATGTCTCATTGACAAAACAATTGATCTGGAAAATAGACTCAGGAGAGATAATTTAAGAATTATTAGATTACCCCAAAGCCATGATAATAAAAAAGAACTTAAACATCTTTCAAGAAATTATCAAGAAAAACTGCCCTGATATTCTAGAACCAGGCGGTAAAATAGAGATGAAAAGAATACACTGATCAATTGCTAAAAGAAATCTCAAAATGTAAACTCCCATTAAAATGGAACTCCAAGGTCAAGGAGAAAACACTGCAAATAGCTAAAAAAGAAAAAAATCCAGTATTGTGGAGTCACAGTCAGGATAGTCCAAGATTTATCAGTTTTCACATCAAAGGATGTGGGGATTTAACATACTCAATTCTAGATGGGAAAGGAGCTAGGATTAAAACCAATAATCACATACCCATAAAAATTGAATATAATCTTTCAGGGGAAATATGAAACTTCAATGAAATAGGAGACTTTAAAGAATTTCTTATGAAAGATGTAATTAGATTGATTGAGGCAATAGTCAAAGGCAAAGCACATTTAAGGATTGATGTAGTGAAAGTAAAGGGAGAGAGAGAGAGAGAGAGAGAGAGAGAGAGAGAGAGAGAGAGAGAGAGAGAGAGAAACATGGCTGATATGGAATTCAGGAAAAAGCAAGTAATCATAACTGTGACAGAAAAATGTTTTACAGCCTCTTTCTCTGCAAAAGACTTGTTTTCTCAAATATATAGAGAACTCATTGAATTTATAAAAACAAGAGCCATTACCCATTTGATAAGTGGTTAAAAGATATGAATAGGAAATTTTTAGATGAAGCAATGAATGCTATCAAAAGTCATATGAAAAATACTCTAATTCACTTTGATTAGAGAAATACAAATTAAAAGAATTCTGAGGGATAACCCCCCACCTATCAGACTGACTACTATGACAGAAAAAGAAAATGACAAATATTGGAGGAAATGTGAGACACTAATGCACTGTTGGTGGAGTTGTGAATTGATTAAACAATTTCAGAGAACAATTTATGACTATACCCAAAAGGGTTATGAAACCATACATACTCTTTGACCAAGCAATAACACTAGTAGGTACATATACTAAAGGAATTTTTAAAAAGATGAAATAAAATGCCTATACACACAAAAATATTTTAATAATTTAGTGGTGGAATGATTTGGAAATTGAATGAATGCCCATCAATTGGGGAATGACTGAACAAATTGTACTATACATTTTTAATGGAATACTACTGGACTATAAGACATGATGAGCAAGAAACTCTCAGAAAAACCTAGGAAGTCTTGCATGAACTGACAAAAAGTAAAATCAGAAAAAAATAGAATACTGTATACAGCAACAAAAATATTGCGTGATTATAATTATTTGAGCTGTTATCAGCAATAAAATGAACTAAGAAAATTTCAAAGGATTTTGATGATAAAGGCTATCTATCTCCAGAGATGAGTCTAACTGCAGATCTAAGTATACTTTTATCACTTTCTTACTTTTCTTTTTTTATGTTTTCTTTCACAATTTGAGTAATCCGGAAATATGTTTTACATGACTAAATATGTATAAGCTATATCAAATTGCTTACCTTCTAAATGAGGGGAGATAGGTGAGAGAATTGGACACTCAAAATTTTTTAATGAATGCTAAATTTTTTTGCCTTGTGCATTGGTGCAAATAAAGTATTGAATAAAAAGAAATCACAATATATTACCTAGTTAAAAAAAGAAATATAGTTTTCAGAAATAATCTGGTGGTAGCTCTGCTATTCTCTATTATAAATGAAAGCATTGCATTATTCACTTCAGTTCTTAGGCATCTTGCTTCTGAAGGACATTGATAAATTGCATGACATCTATAATAAGACATCTAAGATGATGAAAGTCTCAAGCCTATACCAAGGAGACAAAAACTCAGTATGTTTAGCCTGAAAGATGAGACTTAAGAAGAACATGGTAACTGTCCTCAAGTAATGTTGTTCTGTGAAAGAAAAAATAATATCTTTCTATTTACATGGTAAAACTGCAAACAGTTGCTGGAGGTTACAAAAATTTCTTAATCGATATATTGGTTGGTTGCTGTCTTTTATTCTTGAAAAGAATGAAAATGACATCACCATGATAAAGTGAAATTTCCATGTGTCTGACTGTGGCTCATCAGACCAATATGAGCTTGGAACGCTCATGTGAATATTTGGGGTAGATACTCCAAATTCGTGCATCCTATATTTACTTTATGATGTCTCAATTCTACTTTGCTCATAGAGCACAGAACCCTTTCTGATGTGGATACACCATGCTTAGAAGTCTTAGAAGTCCTGTACCAGTATCTCCCATGTTGCACAGTCAAATCCAAAATTCTTGAGAGAGACCTTGAAAGGATCCTTGTATCATTTCTTTTGACCACCATGTAATTGCCTGCCCCATGTGAGTTCTCCATAAAATAGTCTTTTGGCAAGCATGTATTTTACATTCAAACAACATGGTCAGCCGGTCAGAGTTGCACTCTCTGAATCATAGTTTTAATGCTTGGCAGTTCAGTTCAAGCAAGGACTTCAATGTTTGCTACCTTATCCTGCCAGGTGATCCTCAGAATCTTCCTAAGACAGTTCAAATGGAAGGAATTCAGTTTCCTAGCATGGTGGTGGTAGACAGTCCATGTTTCACAGGTATATAACAATGAGGCAGCACGAAGGTTTTGTAGACCTTCATTTTGGTAATCAGTCTAATACATCTTCTCTCCCAAACTTGTCTTCAAAGACTCCCAAACACTGAGTTAGTTATGGCAACGCATGTGTCAACCTCATTTGCAATGTGTACATCCCTGGAAAGTATACTACTAAAGTAAGTGAACTTATTCACAGCATTCAAAACTTCTCTATTCACTGTAACCAATGGTTCCATGTATGGACAGTGTGGTGGTGGCTGATGAAACACTTGTGTTTTCTTGGTGTTACTTATTAGGCCAAAATTAGCACAAGCACAGGCAACAAAATCTGTACATTTGTTAGATCTCAGCTTCAGAGACTGCATTGAGTGAAAGTGTATTGCAGATCACAGATAGTAGTGGAACCAACAAGATATAAGGCTAGATAGTTTCTCTAAACCACATGACATGAACTCTAAAAACTCCCCCAAATAAGGATAAAAACATGAAGTAAAGCATTTTGACAACTAATGAGACTACAACTTAATAAGTTAATGGCAGAGAAGACTAGTTACTCATTCTGCATTCCTTCCTCTATCATCTCCCACTCCTCTCAGGCAGAATAATAGGATGTACAGCCTTCTCCAAGGTATCCATTAAGCAATATCATTGCCACTGCTACAATCAATTCCAGCACACCATGTTCTACCACTAATACAGAATTCTACGCCAACAAGCAGTAGAACCTAACTTTGCCTATACCCTCTACCCTGGAAGAGGAGATAAAAAACATAAGAAAGCAAAAGCATGCTTTGCCTGCTGTAGCAAAATAGAATGCAAAACAGTTTAAAATGCAATCCAAATTTGGCAGAGCCAAGATAACTGAGTCCATGTAGCAACCTATCTGAACTTTCTCAATATTTACTCTAAACAACTTTAAAATAATGGCTGTAATCAAATTATGGAGTAACCATGATAACAAAAGTTTGAGTGAAAAATTTTTTTCCATTCTGAAGCAACTTCAGTGGTCAGTAGGAGAGGTGACATCAGAGCACATGCAACATCAGCACCAGCACTAAACCTTGGAGGTGACTGTTATAGTAGCAGCAGCAGCAGCAGCAGCAATTTCAATAGCTCTTAGAACCTGAGATTCTAAAGGAGTCAGACAATTAATCAGATAGAAATTATGGTGCTTTGCTCATGATGGATATAAAACTTGGTGCTAGCAGTTTGGCAAATTTCCTATAGATGGCTCAGGAATACAGTTCCAGGGCAGGAAAGAGCCCTTGTGGTTGGTTAAAAGAGAATAGGGAGCCAGATACAGTTCCAGACCCACGAGGAATGCTAACACTTGTGGATGCTCAGAGAGTAGTGATCCTTCCTTGGTAAAGAACACAGCACAGACCAGAAGAGAAGTGACCATACCTCTCTACAGATCACACCAGCTTGGAAGCATCAACATCTTGCAGACCTCCGAGGTAGGTGCAAAAATTGAAATACAAAAGGCTTGCAGCTTGGCATAGTGTCTCCTCAGCCTGATATGAGCAGAACTAAGCTTTAACAAAAAATTTAAAGTGATAAATAAAAATAGAATGAAGGAATGACCAAATAACAAAAAAATAACTTGAAGAGCGACTAGACTAGCACAAAAAACTAAGACACAAGACAAAAGAAGAAAAGGATGTAAAAACAGCTACAAGCAATCTCATCCCCCTCAAAGAAGCTTACTACTATTTTGAGAAAAGCCCAGCAAGAACCCTAAAGAGCTAAAGAAAGACATGAGTAGTGAAGAAAAATGGGAAAAGAAATGACAGTGATACAAGAAACTCATTAAAATGAAATTAATAGCTTGGTAAAAAGAGGCATAAAAGTATTGAAGAAAATAACTTAAAAAAAGAATTGGTACAAGTGGTAAAAGAGGTGTAAAAATTTGCTGACAAAGAATAATCAAATAGAAAAAAGTACAACAGCTCTCTGAAAAAAATAATTTCTTATTAGAATTGGGCAAGTGAAAGCTAATGACTCCATGAGGTATCAAAAATCAATAAAACAAAGTTAAAATGGAGAAAGAATAGAAGAAAATGTGAACTATCTTATCAAAAAACAACTGGTCTGAAAAATAGAATGAGGAGAGATCATTTAAGAATCCCTGAACTACTTGAAAGATATAATTTGAAAAAGGACCCTAAATATCATCTTTCAGATAATTAAATAAAAAAAGCGCTCCATTATCTTAGATCCAGAAGGTAAAACAGAAATTGAAAGAATCTACAGATCACCTCCTGAAAAAGATCCCAAAATGAAAATTCCCATGAGTATTCTAATCAAACTCCAGAGGTCCCAGACCAAAGAGAAATTATTGGAAGGAGAGAGCAATACACCATTCAAATATCATGGAACCATAGTCAGGATTAAACAAGATTTAGCTGCTTCTAAGCTAAAGGAGTGGAGTACTTGGAATGTGATATTCTGGAAAGCAAATGAACTAGGATTGTAACCAAAAATAACCTACACAGAAAAACTGAGTATAATCTTTCTGGGGAAAATGAATTTTTAATGAAATAAAGAACTTTCAGGCATTCCTGATGAAAAGACAATAACTAAGTAGAAAGTTTGACATCAAAAGACAATACTTAAGAGAAGCATACAATAGTAAAGATGCAAAAGCAGTCATAATAAGAAAATAAGGTTAAACTGTTTACATTCTTTTTTTAATCACATTTTTTTCAATTTATTTAACTTTTCAACATCCATTTCCACAAAATTTAGAGTTCCAGATTTTCTCCCCATTTTTCCCCTCTCCCCACCCCAAAACTCTGAGCATCCTAATTTCCCCTACCACCAATCTGCCCTCTCTTCTAACATCCCTCCCTTCCCTTATCCCCATCTTCTCTTTTGTCCTGTAGGGCAAGACAACTTTCTATACCCCATTATCTGTATTTCTATTTCCTAGTTGCAAGAACAATACTCAACAGAGTTGTCCCTAAAACTTTGAGTTCCAACTTCTCTCCAGCCCTCCCTCCCCACCCATTCCCTTTGGGAAGGTAGGCAATTCAATACAGGTCATATCCGTGTAGTTTTGCAAATCACTTCCATAATAATCATGTTGTGTAAGACTAACTATAATTCCCTCCATCTTATCCTACTTGCTTGTATTCTCTCTTTTGATCCTGTCCCTCCCCAAGACTGTTGACTTCAAATTTCTCCCTCCTCCCACTGCCCTCCCTTCCATCATCCATCCCATCCTGCTTATCCCCTTATTCCCCATTTTCCTGTATTGTAAGATAGGTTTTCATACCAAAATGTGTGTGAATTTTATTCTTTCCTTTAGTTGAATGTGATGAGAGTAAGCTTCATGTTTTTTTCTCTCACCTCCCCTCTTTTTCCCTCCACTGAAAAGTCTTTTATTTGTCACTTTTATGAGGGATAACCTGCCCTATTCCATTTCTCCCTTTTCCTCCCATTATTCTCTCACTACTTAATTTCATTTTTTTGAGATATGATCCCATCTTATTCAATTCACTCTGTGCTCTGTGTGTGTGTCTGCATGTGTGAGTGTAATCCCACCAACTACCCAGATACTGAAAAAGTTTCAAGAGTTACAAATATTGTCTTTCCATGTAGGAATGTAAACAGTTCAACTTTGGTAAGTCCTTTATGACTTCTCTTTGCTGTTTACCCTTTCATGTTTCTCTTGATTCTTGTGTTTGAAGGTCAAATTTTCTTTTCTGCTCTGATCTTTTAATCAAGAATGCTTGAAAGTCCTCTATTTCATTGAAAGACCATTTTTTCCCCTGAAGGATTATATTCAGTTTTTCTGGGTAGGTGATTCTTGGTTTTACTCTTAGTTCCTTTGACTTCTGGAATATCATATTCCATACCCTTCAATCCTTTAGTGTAGAAGCTGCTAGATCTTGTGTTATCCTGATTGCATTTCCACAATACTGGAATTGTTTCTTTCTAGCTGCTAGCAATATTTTCTCCTTGACCTGGGAACTCTGGAATTTGGCCACAATGTTCCTAGGAGTTTCTCTTTTTGGATCTCTTTCAGGAGGTGATCAGTGGATTCTTTCAATATGTATTTTGCCCCCTGGTTCTAGAATGTCAGGGAAGTTTTCCTTGATAATTTTATGAAAGATGATGTCTAGGTTCTTTTTTGATCATGGCTTTCAGGGAGTCCCATTATTTTTAAATTGTCTCTCCTGGATCTATTTTCAAGGTCAATTGTTTTTCCAATCAGATATTTCACATTATCTTCTATATTTTCATTCTTTTGGTTTGGTTTTGTGATTTCTTGGTTTCTCATAAAATCATTAGCCTCCATCTGTTTCATTCTAATTTTGAGAAAACTATTTTCTTCAGTGAGCTTTTGAACCTCCTTTTCCATTTGGCTACTTCTCCTTTTGAAAGCATTTTTCTCCTCATTGGCTTTTTGAACTTCTTTTGCCAATTGAGTTAGTCTATTTTTCTCTTTTTTTTATTATTTTATTGATTTATAAATGTTCTACAATCACTTCCTTAAAATTAAGATTTTATGCCCCCACACCTTCCCCCCCACCCCCCTCCCTCCCCATGACAGCATACAATTCTGTATTGGTTCAACATATACTTTCCTATTGAGCATATTTTCACTATAGTGATGTTATGTAGTCTCACTGACATAAGTGGAAGAAATCATATAACAA
>CM053772.1:102346100-102389610 GCA_028658325.1 Potorous gilbertii | reverse complement strand
GGGCATAGTTCCAAACCATTCTCCAGAATGGTTGGATGATCTCACAGCTCCACCAACAATGAATTAGTGTTCCAACTCTCCCACATCCTCTCCAGCATTTATCATTTTCTTGTTCTGACACATTTGCCAATCTTATAGGTGTTATGTGGTGCATTTTGAAATGCAAGATGGATAATTTTGACTACATTAAACTGAAAAGTTTTTGCACAACCAAACTCAATGCATCCAAAATTCGAAGGGATGTAGTAAATTGGGAAAAAATTTTTACGGCTAAGCTTGGGGACAAAGGCCTCATTTCTAGAATATATAGAGAACTGACTCAAATATATAATCATACAAGTCATTCCCCAATTGATAAATGGTCAAAGGATATGAACAGGCAATTTTCAGGGGAAGAATTTAAAGATATCTATAATCATATGAAAGAGTGCTCTAAATCACTACTGATTAGTCTATTTTTCAAGGTGTTATTTTCTTCAGGATTTTTTGGGGTCTCCTTTAGCAAGGTATTGACCCGTTTTTCAAGCTTTTCTTGCATCTCTCTCATTTCTCTTCCCAGTTTTTCCTCCACCTGTCTAACTTGATTTTCAAAATCTTTTTTGAGCTCTTCCATGGCCTAAGCCCATTGAATATTTATTTTGGATGTTTGGGATACAGATGCCTTGACTTTTATGTCTTTCCCTGATTGCATGCATTGTTCTTCCTCATCTGAAAGGATGGGAGGAGATATCTGGTCACCAGAAAAGTAATCTTCTACAATCTTATTTTTTTACTCCCTTTTTTGGGCATTTTCCCAACTAGTCACTTGACTTTTGGGTCCTTTGTCAAGAGTAGGGTATAATCTAGGGACCTTTAAGATATCAGTTCCTCCAAGGTGGCACAGTCAAGCATGTCTAGGTGCAGTGAAGGATTTTTGTGCTCAGAATCTTAGCATAGTTTCCTCTCCAGAGGCACTTGACCTCCTGTTTCACCAAGCTAGCACTGAGGGGGTGGGATTCAGTCAAGCTGTGGGGGCAGGGCCACCATTCACTCTGAGACAAAGACCAGCTCCCTCAGTGCCCCCAGGAGCTTTTATGATCCAACAATGGATGCAGACTGCTGTAGGGGCTGCTGTGAGAACTGCTGCCTTCTGCCTGATGTGGCTTCTGTGGGCCACTGCCTGAGGCTGGAGTTTTGGGAAGGCCCTTCTCCCTTCTTGGCCAGATGAAAAAACCCCTGTCATTGACCTTTGGCACCTGTGGGTTGAGGGATCTGCGGACCCTCTGCTGCTGTGACTGGGGTTTTCTGAGACTGGAGGTTCCACTCCTGAGGGCTGTTCACGAGACATGCATGTGACCAAGGCTGGGCTGGGCTTCATGCTCTGCTCCACGTCTGAGTGCAACTAATGTTTCCTGTGGGTCTTTCATATCACCCTGGGCTGGAAATCTCCTCCACTCTGTTCTCCACTTTTTTTGCTCCATAATTTGTTGAGAGTCCCTTTCTACAGGTATTTTATGGGCTATGTGGGGAGACCCTGTGTATGTGTGTCTTTCTACTCCACATTCTTGACTCCGCCCCCCCATCTTGGCTCCACCCTCCTGTTTACATTCTTATATGGGAAGATCATACACATAATTTCTAAGAAATTTATCATTACTAAAAGTCTACATAGAGTGCATGAGTGTTGATAAATTATGTTGAGTTGATCTCAAAAAGTGAAAGAATGAGAAAGATGTATTCACTGTGAGAAGGGGAAAGGGAATGAAATGATGGGGAAATTTTCTCACATAAAAGAGGTAAAAAAAGAAAAATTTTTATGAAGGAGGAGGAAATGGGATTGGGATGTTAGGCAAGGCTTGAACCTCATTCTCATCAGAATTGGTTCAAAGAGCAAAGAATACATCCACATTCAATTAGATACAGAAATCTATTGTATGTAATAGGGGAATAGGAGGGAAAAGTTGTAAGAAAAAGGAGAAGGGAGATAAAAAACAAGAGCAGATAAAAGAAGGCAGTGATCAAAAGCAAAACAGACTTTTGAGAAGGGACAGCAAAAAAATAGAGAAAGATCAACAGAAGAAAAAAGCATGGGAAGGAATATTCATTTAGTAATCTTATTTGTAAATGGGAATAGGACAAACTCACCCATAAAATGAAAGTGGATAGCAAAATGGATTAGAAATCAGAATTCAACAATATGCTCTTTACAAGAGATACCCTTGAAATTGAAAGACACACAAACCCAGAGTGAAAATAAAAGGATGGTGCATAATCTATTATGCTTCAGTGGAATTTAAAAAAAGACAAGAGTAGAAATTATGATCTCAGAAAATGTGAAACATAAAAATAAAAATAATTAAAGGAGATAAGTAGGAAAAATATATTTTAGTAAAAGTTCCCATAAGCAAGGAAGCAATGTTAACACATTTTACAAGTTTTTTTCCTGATGAAGGTCATATTTCTCAACTACAGAGGGAATTCAAATTTATAAAACTCAATTATATAAATATTTATACATTTATAAATTTTAAAATATATATAACTCATTGTAAAAAAAAGGGAACTGACCAATTTATAAATGATCAGATGGTGTGAACATGAAGTTTAAAGAAAAATAAATCAAAGCTACCACGATAACAGGAAATGAAATAAATAACCTTATATTTAGAGACTAGTAAAAGGGAGAAGTAAACTATAGATAAAAATGATTAATGGGTTAAAATAATAACAAAAAAACAACAGGATAATTTGTAAGAGATTTATTTCTAAATATTGAATAAACTATTCAATAGTTAACGTTTTCTATCATACTAGAAACCTTTAAAGACTATTATTACAAGTTGGAAATGTTACAAAGCGAAATCTGTTACTAGGCATAGGTTATATTCAGCGATTACTGGAAAGTGATTCTGACTGAAATTCTGTGATTCTGTAAAGATTATGAGTAACATATTATAAAACAAGAATAAGATTAGTTTATAGAAACCTTGGCTAGAGATCCAAAAAGGAAAAATCATCCTTACAACACTTAAACATGAAACAAGGAAAACAACTAAGATATGAAAAAAATAATGTCAATATTTTTCTAATTAAATATTATCTTCAAAATGAAAGTGGAATCACTACTTTTGGACCTTTGACATAACCATTCTTCCTATGGAATTTAAAATAAAAGCAATAGTAATAAAGAAAACCAAAGTGGGAGGAGGATTACATTATACCAACTAAACAAAGAAGAGGTCTATGCTAGAGGAGACTCAATTTTGAGGGAGTTTTGATATCTAATTTCAAGGTTTGTGAAAGAAAAAAGGATTCCATATGCTTGATAAAAGGAAGCCAAAGACATTTTTGTACTTAACAGGTTGATCATGAAAATCCTAAAAATACTACCTCTAAATGTTTACTATCTAATCTCTAGAACAATTTCGAAACTAATCTTTACACAAATTAAAGACATGAGAATTGAATGGACAAGTGTTTATATTCTATAATAAATCTCACCTTTGTAGTCACACAAATAGCAGAAATACATAAAGAATGCAAAATCGTTTATTGTTTGTTAATAAGACTTTTAATTTGTTAGAGCAAAATCCTACTGTGAAAACTCTCCTCCAAAAATGTGTAATATTCCCTTAAAGATGTAACAACAGCAATGCCTTGCTTTAACAATTCTCTATTTCTATCAATCAAGATTTTACATAATAATATTTGTGACTCAAATGTGCTTTTCATGGACAGTATACAACAGAATTCAAATTGAAGTGAAATTCACCACAGATGGCATGGTACTCCAGATGTTCATATCTGCAGGTGTTAATGTGTTGATTTGTCAAACCTTCAAATATCATAAATCTTCCTTAACAAATTGTGTAGGAATAGATATATGGACTTGACTTTTGCTACTATCAGTGTAGATTCCTAAGAAGAAGAAAATTCACTCACCAATATGTTAGTACCTTCTCTGCAACTTATAATCATAGTTTTCTAGAACACTGAAAGCTTGAGTGACTTTCTTGGGGAAACAGTCAATATGTTTAAGAGGTAGAAACTGAATCCACGTATTTCTAACTTTGAGGGCACTCTTTTTTCTACCACACCAGGACACATCTTTAATAGAATTCTGTAACCACTCAAAAGAGTAAAACATTCTTAACACTAATCTTGGAAGAAAATAATAAGTGAGCTTTGAACTGATAATGGATAAGGCATAATTTTTAGGAAGAAGGAAGCAAGTTGAATTGCTTGTGCTAAATTTCATAGTGCCTTAAACTACGCATAGTTTTTGACTGAAACAAAGTTTTATTATATCAATATTTATTCTAGTTATCGTGTATGACTATAAGTCATATAATACTGAAATCTCTCAGACTGAAAATTTTAAGTCACCAAAGGATAATGGGAGATACATAGTAGGTGTGAGACTGCATTGTACATTAAATGTATAATTTCACAGCAGTGGTACAAGAGAAATCAGAAAGGTCTGCAAAAAAGTATTGGTTACTCATAACAAGAACATTAGAGAACTGATAGGTTCCACACAAAGTGAAGAGATTTATAAGTAGGCCTCCAAAACAATGGATTCATACTTGTGGATGTTTAATGGGAAGATATGTGCAAGATTTATACAGGATAAGAAGACATGGGTAGATTTTGATCTTCACCATCAGGGGGACTCACTCCATTGATAAAAATATAGATTCACCAAAGTATTGAAGTATATCTGGAATGTAACTTAAATATAAAAAAAACAATTAGAACAAAAATTGAATTATTTAATCCTTTCTCTTGTCTTTCAACCTATCTGTGATGAAATGCCATGAAATTGCAAGTAAAATAAGTGGTATTTTATATTGGCACATAAAATTACTATCAAAACGAGCTCTGGTTATTTTAAAAGGAAAGGAACAAATTATGACACTTGAAAAGAAAGACAAAACCTGGTACTTCTTAATAGGATTTTATATTGATAATAGTGGATAACTTTTATTCCTGTGTTTTGCAATGGAATTTCAAAATAATTGTTGGCATAATAAAAGGTTTCCACTTTTTTCTCCCTCCTCATTAGTTTAAAAAACCTCCTCTTCTAAGGGTATTTTCACAGTATTTATGAGTCTAGCTTAGCTCCAACTAACCTAGAAACTTCTTGCCATCTTTCATATTGTCTGACCTTTGACATGTCTGTCCCAAGTCCCTTTACCTCCTCCTAGTTACAATTCTCATCAAGTATCTCTTCAAGGAAAATGAAATGTTAGAATTCAGCCATTCCTGGAAACTGGAGCTTGAGGTGAACTCCACCATAAAACAGAACTTAAGCAAGTTTACTATCTAAAATTAAATCATAGTCAGAAAACAAATATTGAGGGCAAATGGAGAAATTCTGACCTGACTCCAAAGCTTATTTTTACTTAGCCATTCACTTCAGATGCAAGTCATAACATGGAAAATGGAAGAAGACTGAAATAGATCCAGTGCATATTTCCTATTGGTCTTTCACTCAATCAACTTCATTAGTAAGTCAAGGAAAGTACTGTACTAGCTCAGAATTTAAATGCAGATGTTGACTGCACTACACATATTCTGAGGTTTTCTCTATCATCCTGTTAGACATTCAAAAATTACAAAACACAATATGAAGATGAATAAAAAAGGCATGAATATTGCATAGTATAGAATATTGGATGATATCTTTATGAAATGACTTAGAAGGACTATTAAATACAATTCATACGTTGTTTTGTGTCCTCAATCTATAATGGCTATAGTAAGTGAATATAAAATAGATGGATGACAGAAATCAATGAGGATAGATAAGTGGATGATAGATGCCTAATACATCACTACCCAAAGATAATTTGAAAACATTCAGTCATTGTTTCCATGCATCAAACACAATAAGTTCAACATCAGCCTCTCTCTCTCTCTCTCTCTCTCTCTCTCTCTCTCTCATTTCCATAAATACGAGTCATAAAAACAAAACAAGCAATTTCAAAGGGTCTTTATTTGTTACTCTATAAAGTTGTTATCTTATAGTCTTACCCTAAAACATTTAATTTTTTTGTGTTAACAGAGATAGAGACTAAGTGGTTTCATTAGAATAAGAAACATTACAATATTAATTATGTTAATGAGAGTTAAAGTACAGCATACCCTCCTGTGTATATCAGGGTCCTTGCTGTTACAAACATCTAGATGAGGAAATTTCTTGGACCAACCAGTGAAGGTCAATACCTTCTCGGCAACTTACACTTAGAAAATGGCCTAGAACCCTAAGATGTAAAATAACTTGCCTCAAGCCATATCCAGGATGTATCTGGAGCATAACTTGAAGCTAGGTCTTTCCAGTTTCAGGATTTATTTCTATGCACTAAAGGTCCTCTTTTAGTGCAATTGCAGGGCTCTGAAATCACAGCTAGACTGAAATGGAAGCTACAGATTGCAATGAATGGGTCACTGTTCCAATTTATTCTTTTTCAATTTAAGTTAAAATTTTAGGTATGCCTATTTCATTACTTTTATGATTCTGTGTTCTGACTGATGTAACTACTCCTTCCAATGATGCAGATAGAAACCTATCCATACCATATCCCATGCCCTAGAGGCCTTCTTTTAGATCTCTTCTCATTGAGGTGAATTTAACAAAATTAAAACATCCCTGTCCATTGCATGATATTACACACTGTGTATGTACTTCATATTTGCAACTGTTAGAAAGAAGAACCAAGCTAAAATAGGAGATGTTTGGTTACTTTTTATTCTTACTTCTTTATCTATGAAAGCATCATGTCATAAAAGTGAAAGACTTTCAGATATAAGTAAGTGGAAAAATATCAGTTGGTCATGGGTAGGCTGAGTCAATATAATAAAATGACAATTTCTACCTAAATTAATTTACTTATTCAGTGCCACACCAATCAAACTATCAGATAATTATTTTCTAGAGCTAGAAAAAATTACATCAAAATTCATCTGGAAGAACAAAAGGTCCAGAATATCAAGGGGATTAGTAAAAAGAAATGCTAGGGAAAGTGGCCTAGCTCTACCAGATCTCAAATTGCATTATAAAGCTGCAATTATCAAAACCACTTGGTACTAAGAAACAGAAGGGTAGACTAGTTGAATATGTTAGGTACTCAAGACACAGTAGCCAATGAATATAGCAATCTGCTGTTTGATAAACCCAAGGACCCCAGCTTCTGGGATAAGAACTCATTGTTCACCAAAAATTTCTGGGAAAACTGGATAACAGTGTGGCAGAAACTGGACATAGACCAATGCTTGACATTGGAATAAATGTACCCATTTGGAATAAAGTCCAAATGGGTACATAATCTAGGTATAAAGACTGATACTAAAAAAAAAATTAGTGTGGCAAGGAATAGTGGAGCAAGGAACAGTGTACTTATCTGATTTATGGAAGAGGGAAGAATTTTTGACTAAACAAGAAATAGAAAACATTATGAAGTGCAAAATGGATAATTTTGATTACATTAAATTGAAAAGTTTTGCACAAACAAATCTAATACAACCAAGATTAGAAGGGTAGCAAAAAACTGGGAATGAATTTTTGCATGTCTGTGATAAAGGCCTCATTTCTAAAATATATAGAGAACTGAGTCAAATGTACAAGAATACAAGTCATTCCCCAATTGATAAATGGTCAAAGGATATGAACAGGTAATTTTCAGAGGAAGAAATTAAAGATATCTATAGGCATATGGAAATATGCTCTGAATCACTACTGATTAGAGAGATGAAAATCAAAACAACTCTGAGATACCACATCATACCTATCAGATTGACTAACATTACAAAACAGGATGATCATAAATGTTGGAGAAGATGTGGGAGGTTTGGAACACTAATTCATTGGTGGAACTGTGAAGTGATCCAACCATTCTGGAGAGCAATTTGGAACTATGCCTAAAGGTCTACAAAAATGTGCATCCTCTTTAACCTATCCATACCATTTCTAGGACTATATCCCCAAGAGATCATAAAAATGGGAAAGGGTCCCACATGAACTAAAATATTTATAGCAGCTCACTTTGTAGTGGCCAAAAACTGGAAATCAAGGGGATAGCCATCAATTGCGGAATGGCTAAATAAATTATGGCATATGAATGTAATGGAATATAATACTGCTATAAGAAATGATAAACAGGAAGACTGCAGAGAGGCCTGGAAAAACATACATGAACTGATGCTGAGCAAAATGAGCAGAACCAGAACTTTGTACACAGGAACAACCACAGTGTGTGAGGAAATTTTTCTGGTAGACATAGTACTTCATTGCAATGCAACGACTTAAAAAATTCCCAATGGTCTCTTAAGGCAAAATGCCTTCTACATCCAGAGAAAGAATTTTGGAATTCAATCGCAGGATGTAGCAGATCATTTTCTTTTTTATAACATTTTGGTTTGTGTTATGACTTCTCTCATTCATTTTAATTCTTCTGTGACAACGTGACCAAGGTGAAAATGTATTTCATAGGAATGTATGTGTAGAACCTATATAAAATTGTATTCTGTCTCAGGGAGGGAGGGGGAAGGGATGGGGGAAAGAGAGGGAGGCAGCGGGAAAAGAATCTACATTTTATGGAAGTGATTGTAGAACACTGAAAACAAATAAAATAATAATAAATAAATAAATATTTCAAGAAAAAAGTGAAAGGTTTCACACTGAGATTACTATATGATAAAGAATAAAACATATGAAATGGGTAAATTGCTGAGTGTCAATTAGTCTTCATTTAATATATTCTTTTCCATCCAGTTTATCAGAAATCGAAGAGCTATCAAGATCAAAATGAGAAATCACTTTAGAGACAGATTCTGTTATAGTAACATTAAAAGAGCAAAATATTCTTTTTTTTTCTTTTAAGGAAGCCTTATATGGTTCTTAAATGTCTATAAATTAAAAGATAACTTAGTACTTTTTAAAATAATGATGAGGAAATCTATCCTTTTATTCACTTTATTTTAATAGGATTAAAAAGCAAGTAGAAAGTATATTTATGTCCACATTTAACATGAACATGTAGCTAAGCTTTATAATCCTTGTTGATTTTATTGAAAAATATTCCCTCAAAGATGATTTTCTTGGGAAAAAATTTCTTGGGAAATGACTTTTCATCTGGATTAGTTTGTGACATTTGATATTTGCCACCATACATATGTACATATACATATGCATATACTCCTGTGTGTGTGTATAAAATTGTTTATTGCCCAATTTATCTGAATTTCCCATGCTAAAGAGAGATTTCAAATTTGAAACAAACTTCCCCAAAACTGTGATCACCTTGAAAAATTTCAGCTGACTGTACAATTTTGTGGTTTCTATTTTTCTCTGGAATACTTACCAGTTTCTCTGAATTGTGACTTTTCCATTCTGTCCTTGTAAGAACAGATGCAGTTCTTTATTCACTGCATGGCAGAGGTACATTAATAGCATGTGAAGATATATTTTCAGATAAGAATTAGTAGCATAATATACCCAGTTGTGTGTTTCATTGAGTTTGCTTCTAAACTCTCTTCCCACTCACTGAAAAAAAAAATAATGGGCATTTGAGTATAAAATACTTGCTTAACAGAAGGATATCAATACAAAATAAGTGGAGTATATTTTTCATTATACAATATGTTATCCCATCAAATTCTACAATAAGGGCTTTCTGACACAAACCATCAGTTTAGTGGGGAGTTTGCATCAATGGAAAGTATCTAGAAGCACCAATGTTTTTGTCTAAAATGAAAAATTATGATCCCAAATTCAGTCTTTGCTTTATGTATAGAAAATATTTAGAAACATTTGGTAAATTTGTCCTTTGATATTATTATGTAAGACTTGAAGGACCCTTCTCTAATAAGGAAATCATGTTCTCTGAATAGATAGAAAATAGAAGCTTCTTGTCCAACTCCTAAATACTCTCCTTGATCATTTCAAGGAGAGAAATATATATATATATATATTATATATATAATATATTATATATATATATATGTAAGAAATATTTTTCTAGAGCTTTCATGTCCAATACTTGTCATAGAATCTCTAATTGAACCAGACAATTTTCACATGCAGTAGAAAATCCCTCATTTTCATAGTGGAGAACTGTGGTCCATAGTTGTTCAAGGTGAAATAGATTATAAATTAGCAAAGTTAACATTTTACTCAAGTTCTGACTCCAAATGTAGGGATGCTTTTCCAAGGAAGTTGGAGAGTTTTCAGGCTAAAGAGAATATGAGGAAGAGCTGCATACTTGTGAAAATCTTTAAATGAAAGAATCACCAGTCATTCCCCAATAAAAGTTTTTGGTTCTCTGAAGATAATATATATGCTTAATTAAATTTTCTAAAATGAAAATGAACTGCAGGCACCACATATCCTTCCCAAACTCTACCTTCTACAGGGGATGATGATATTCATGCAGCTACACAGTTAATATCAGTATGGAAAAGAGTATTTTTAGATAATCTGGACATTTTAACTCAACAAGCAATGATTGTAATTTACATGGTTAAGAAGTTTCTCATTTACTAAAATCAGAGTGTTCTATGAATAAAAAAATATATTTTTTTCTGTGAAAAATGAAGGTCATGATGACTTTTTAAATAAAGTTGACCAGTAAAGTTTCTGTTTTTGTTTGCTCTGTGAAAATACAGAATATGTTCCCATTTCACTTCTTAAGGAGATGATACTAATAACAGTTTTCTCACAGACTATTTTGGATAACACTCCAGAGTAACACTTTTCAGGTTTTGTTATAATGTCTTTTATGCTGAACAATGGCCTGCTGAAATGACCTTGATTCAATACTTCTAAAGAGTCATGATTTTATCAGTGTAAACAATTCTTCCATCAACGTGGACAGCAACTCCCTTCCAATATTAGTTGACATTTCCATGGCCAAAAAATATTAAAATCATTATTTGATGAATGTAGCTCATCTGGGCTTCAAATAGCAAAGTGTCACAGTCTATTACAGTTTTTCCAACATGATAGGAACTGTCAGAGACTATGTACAGTTACAGCTTTCAAGATTCTAAAGTCAATTTCACAAAATGATACTGCATGGATTATTCTTATGAGGTAGATTATATGGGAAGTTTTACCTGCATTTCATATAATGAAACTAAGGATTAGAGAAGTTAAGACTCTTGCCCATGGTCACATAGGTAGTATTGGACTTGTTACTCAAACTCAAGCTTTATGATGTCTTGTGCTCTTTCTATCTTACTGTAATGAAACTTACCTTCAGGTCTTTTGAGAGAATCAATTAATTTTAGTTCATCTTTTATTTTATTGATAACTTTTGTTTCTCCATTATTTTCGTTCCTGTTGAATCAATACTTTATTTAAAAATGAAAGATAAGGGTTGGAGGCAAGATAGTGGAGTAGAAAGATATGTATACACTAGCTCTTCCCAAACAGCCCATAAAATACCTTTAAAGATAACTTTCAACAAATTCTAGAGTAGCAGAAGTGGAGAACAACAGAGTAGAGAAGATTTCCAGCCCAGGGTGACTTGAAAGGTAGATGGGAAACATCTGTTGCACTGGATGCAGAGTGGAGACCAGTCCAGCCTTGGCCATGTGACTCAGCTCTGGAAGGAGGACATGAGCAGGCCTCGGGGTGGAATCCCCAGTTTCAGTAGCAAAGGTTCATAGTTCCCTCAGCCCACAGGCACCAAAGGTGAGAGACAGGGTTTTTTCAGTTGGCTGAGAAGAGAGAAGGGCATTCCCATAGCTCCAGCCTCAGACAGTGACCACAGAGGTCACATTGTGCAGTTGGCAGCAGTTCCCATAGCAGCCCCTACATCAGTTCGCATCCACGGTTGGATTGTAAAACCCCTAGGGGCACCGAACAGCTGATTCTTACCTCAGTCCTGTGAAGAGGCCCTGAAGCAACTGATCTTTATCTCATACTGAATGGTAGCCCTGCCTCTGCAGCTTATCTGAATCTCAGTCCCCAGTGCTGGCTTGGTGGAACTGGAGGAGAGGTGGTTGTAAAGGGTAAACTCTACTAAGATTCTGGGCACAAAAACCTCTGCTTGATCTCAGACCAGTGTACACACTTGACTGTGCCACCTTGGAGGAATTGAGATCTTACAGATCCCTAGAGTACACTCTACTCTTGACAAAGGACCCAAAAGTCAAGTAACTTGTTGGGAAAATGCCCAAAAAGGGAAAAACAGTAAGACTATAGAAGGTTACTTTCTTGGTTAAAAGATCTCTTTTCCCATCCTTTCAGATAAGGAAGAACAATGTTTACCATCAGGAAAAGACATAAAAGTCAGGACTTCTGTACCCCAAACATCCAATATTCAAGAATCTTAAGCCATGGAAGAGCTCAAAAAGGATTTTGAAAATCAAGTCAGAGAAGTGGAGGAAAATTGGGAAGAGAAATGAGAGATATGCAAAAAAATTATGAAAAGCAAGTCAACAACTTGCTAAAGGAAACACCAAAAAATTATGAAAAGCAAGTCAACAACTTGCTAAAGGAAACACCAAAAATACTGAAGAAAATAACAACTTTAAAAATAGGCAATTAGCAAAAGAGGTTCAAAAAGCCAATGAGGAGAAGAATGCTTTCAAAAGCAGATAGTCAAATGGAAAAGCAGGTTCAAAAGCTCACTGAAGAAATTAGTTCTTGAAAAATTAGAATGGAACAGATGGAGGTTAATGAGTTTTTGAGAAACCAAGAAATCACAAAACAAAAACAAAAGAATGAAAAATTGGAAGATAATGTGAAAAAATTCCATTGGAAAAACAATTAGACGACGGGCTTGGCAAGCTTGCTCTTGCATCTCAGGCGTTATGATGCAGATTTTATGGCCCAGAGAAGAGTACAAGGGCCTGGGCCTTTCGTACCCTTTGCTCTCGGAAGCCTCTGGAGACCTCGGGCCTAGCTGGGGCCTAGGCTGGGAGAGGAGAGGGCAGGACGATAATTCCTCCCTGCCACCTTCCCGCTTACCGCCCCCCCATCAGGTGTGGTCCTTTATAAACACCCCCCGTGCCCAGGGCCAATTCCGACTGTGAAATGGATCTGAATGTGAGCCCCAAACCTGGGCCCACTCGCAGCTTTTCTCCCCGAAGCTTAACTAGCATCCTAAAGGCACTAAACGAATATAAACACTTAGTACTAACCTAAAAAAAAAAAAGAAAAACAATTAACCTGGAAAATATATCCAGGAGAGACAATTTAAAAATTATGGGACTACCTGAAAGCCATGATCAAAAAAGATCCTAGACATCACCTTCCATGAAATTATCAAGGAAAACTTCCCTGATATTCTAGAACCAGAAGCCAAAATAAATATTGAAAGAATCCACCAATCACCTCCTGAAAGAGATCCAAAAGGAGAGACTCCTAGGAACATTGTGGTCAAATTCAAGAGTTCCCAGGTCAAAGAGAAAACATTGCAAGTAGCGAGAAGAAACAATTTGAGTATTATGGAAATAGAATCAGGATAACACAAGATCTATCAGCTTCAACATTATGGGATCAAAGGGGATAGAATATGATATTCCAAAAGTCAAAGGAACTACAACTAAAACCAAGAATCAACTACTCAGCAGAACTGAATATAATACTTCAGGGGGGAAAATGGTCTTTTAATGAAATAGAGGACTTTCAAGTATTCTTGATGAAAAGACCAGAGCTGAAAAGAAAATTTGACTTTCAAACACAAGAATCAAGAGAAGCATGAAAAGGTAAACTGGAAAGAGAAATCATAAGGGAATTATTAAAGTTGAACTCTTTACATTCCTACATGGAAAGACAATATTTGTAACTCTTGAAACTTTTTTTCAATATCTAGGTAGTCGGTGGGATTACACACACACACACACACACACACACACACAGCACAGGGTGAATTGAATAGGATGGGATCATATCTAAAAATATGAAATTAAAGGGTGAGAGAGGAATATATTAGGAGGAAAAAAGGGAGAAATGGAATGGGGCAAATTATCTCTCATAAAAGAGGCAAGTAAAAGACTTTTCCATGGAGGGAAAAAAGGGAAAGGTGAGAGAGAAAACATGAAGCTTACTCTCATCACATTTGACTCAAGGAAGGAATAAAATACACACTCATTTTGGTATGAAAATCTATATTACAATGCAGGAAAGTGGGGGAGAAGGGGACAAGAGGGTGGGGGGATGATGGAAGGGAGGGCAATGGGAGGAGGTAGCAATTAGAAGTCAACCCTCTTGGGGAGGGACAAGGTCAAAAGAGAGAATAGAAGAAATGGGAGGCAGGATAGGATGGAGGGAAATATAGTTAGTCTTATACAACATGACTATTATGGAAATCATTTGCAAACCTACATATATATGGCCTATATTGAATTACTTGCCTTCCCAATGGGGATGGGTAAGGAGTGAGAAAGGAAGAGAAGTTGGAACTCAAAATTTTAGGAACAACTGTTAAATATTGTTCTTGCATACAATTGGGAAATAAGAAATACAGGTAATGGGGTATAGAAACTTATCTTGCCCTATAGGATAAAAGAGAATATGTGGATAAGGGAAGGGAGGGATGTTATAAGGAAGGACTGATTGGTGATAGGGGCAATTAGAATGCTCAGAGTTTTGGGGTGGGGAGAGGGGAGAAATGGGGAGAAAATTTGGAACTCTAAATTTTGTGGAAATGAATTTTGGAAACTTAAATAAAGTAAACCTCAAAAAAATGAAAGATAAAATGACTTGCTTCATGTATAGAATCTCAAATGTTAGGTTGTTTCCGCAAGGAGCCAACCACTCTCAGGTTTAACAATTCTCTTCAAGTACACACCCTTAAAACTATAATGTATGCTTCATAATGTGTCAACCTCTGTCAGTGAGCTTATATTCAATAGTCAGTCAAGAGATGCAACTGGCTCAAAGAAATAAGTATGGACATCAGCTTTTCTGATAAATTTAATCACATCGAAATTGTTAAATTTCACGTATTGCTCCCCTATCCCCTTTACAATGTGAGCTCCTAAAGTGTCTCTTTGTATCTCCATGGCTTGGCATAGTACTTGGCACATTGTTGTTGTTCAATCATTTTCAATCATGTTCTACTCTTCATGATCTCATTTTGGATCTTCTTGGCAAATATACTACCATGGTTTGCCATTTCTTTCTCCACCTCATTTTATAGATGAGGAAACTGAGGTAAAAAATGATTAAGTGACTTGCCCAAAGTCACACAATTAGTGTGTGAGGTCATATTTGAAACCAGAAAGATGAGGCTTCTTGAAAACAAGCCCAACAGTCTAACTAGTTTACCACCTAGCTGCCCTACCTGCCAAAGAGTAAGCATTTTATAAATGCCAGTTAAATGAGAAAGCATGAATCCTTAATAAAATGTCATAATAGTAATTTTAGCTATAAAATATTCCTTTCAGCCACACTATAGAACCTGAGTTTACTTCCTCATAAATATGCAATTTCCATGAGAGGAATGGGCATAAACTTGGATTACTCTGATCATGAGGCACAGCTAGGGAATATATATGGTCATGTGAATATTGCTGGATCCTGGTGTTATGTCCTTTCTTTGTGTCCCTACATTTTTCTACACAGAATAGAGCATCTCTGCTGAGTGAATCTGCTTCTACATCAATACCTAACTATAGGGCTAATTCTCCCTTGAATCCATGGTTAACTCTCTTTTGCTAGCGAGAGTCGTGTTCCTTGTAGTTGGGTGTCCAACTGTCTATGTTTGTTTTTTCTCCGTTTCTTCTTGGATGGTACCTTACTGGGTCAATATATCTGTTGCAAAGTGCCATGGCTGATGGGAGTGGAGGGAGTGAACACTCACCAATTCTACCTCTGGTAAAGGTAAATAAGACCACACGTCACAAAACACAACGCTATTCTCTGCCTTGAATGTCCCAGGACTGACAGGGTAAGTGTTTTAAAGGCTATACGGATATGGTCAAACTTCCAATAGCCAATGCCAACCTTCCATTCTGATTTCAATTGGAAACTTTTTCACACTAAGAGATAACAGAGCATATTTAGTTTTTGTATTTAGTTTAACAGTTTTCTTTGCATTTAGCTTAAAGATTTAGCAACTTACCTCAACTTTTCCTTTCGCAATTGTATCAACACTTAACAGTGTCTGGCACAAAATTAGCAATAACTGCTTATTGGCTTGCTTATTGTTGGCATCAACTGAGTGGGAAGAATGCTGCTACTTAATTACACATACAAATTTAAATTATCTTTATCACAGTTAAAAATTATATTGATCTGGAGGTGGGGCCAACATGTCAGAGTAGAAAGATGCACATACTCCAGCTCTTTCTTCACAGCCCATAAAATATGACTCTAAACAAATTCTAGAGCAGCAGAAGCCATAAAATGACAGAGTGAAAGAGATTTCCAGCCCAAGGTAGTCTGGAAAGCCAACAGGAAAGGTCTATCACACAGGGCACAGAGCAGAGTGCTGCCTACAGAACCCAGTCCAACCCTGGCCACTCAGCACCAGCAGAAATAGGACCAGAATAATCTCAGGGGCAGAATCTCCAGCAGCTGCAGTGGTTCTCAGATCCCTCAACCAACCAATGCCAAATCAAGCTTCACAGGATAGGGTTTTTTGTTTGTTTGTTTGTTTTTGTTTGTTTTTCAGGATGAGAAGGGAACATGATCTGGCCCTGCCAGCAGCAGCCACTGCAGTGGTAACATCCATTTTTGGAGCCCTCCATTTAAAGCCCCTGGGGGAACTGAGCAGCTGATCTGAATCTCAGCCCTGAGTGGAGGCCCTGGGGTGAGGAAGAGGAGGGCTGGCATAGCTGGAAGCAGCTGTGGAGAGGGAATGATAGTACTTGCAGATTCTGGGCAGAAAAGTTGTTGGACGCTCCCAGACCAGTGAGCAGGCCAGGAGAGGAGTAAACTACTCTCCCTTGATTGTGCCACTTTGGAGGAACTGAGAACTTAGAGGTCCCAGAGTATAACTGCTCTTGACAAAGGACTCAAAATTCAAGTAACTGGCTGGGAAAATGTCCAAAAGAGGGGGAAAGAATAGGACAACAGAAGGTAACTTTCCTGGTGAGCAGGTATTTTCTTCCATCCTTTCAGATGAGAAGTGATGCATGCCATCAGAGGAAGACCTAGGTTTAAGGGCCTCTGTATCCAAAGTTATTTTGATCTCTGGAATTGTTTTATTGTTATTCTATTATCATTGATTTCTCCCATCCATCTGCCAGGATGTGGGGTTTTATTTTTGCTTCTTGAAGAAAGTTTAAAGAAGTTACTTCTTTTTGAGTTAGTGGGTTTCCAGGGGATTTTGGTTTGTTTTAGTACCACCATGCTTTGGGAACACTTTCTTAAGATGCAAGGCTCTAAAAAGGAATTTTATTGATATTTATTTTAAAAAGACAACAATAAGCCCACACATAAATATTCTAATTCATATTAAAGAAATATGTGCATATTTATAAAATCTAAAAGTTGGATGGGAGCTCCAACTGTAGTCTGCAGTATTGTACTTTCCTATTACAAAGCAATTCATAAACGTTTTTTATTATGGAGTTTTTTTTTAACTTTTTTAAAATTTTATTTATTTTCAGTGTTCCACAATCACTACCATATGACTTGAATTTCTTTCACCCTTCCTCCCCTCTATCTTTCCCCTCCCTCCTCGAGAGGGCATAAAATTTTATATAGATTCTACACATACATTCCTATTAAATTCATTTTCACCATAGTTATGCTGTATAGAAGAATTGAAATGAATGGGAGAAATCACATAGCAAACCAAAATGTAACACAAAAGAAAATGATATGCTACATTCTGCAATTGAATTCCATAGTTCTTTCTCTGGATGTGGAAGGCATTTTGCCTTAAAAAGACCATTAGGATTTTTTTAAGTCCTTTCATTGCAGCGAAGTTCTCAATCTACCAGAAAAAACTCACATAATGTGGTCATTACTGTGCACAAAGTTCTCCTGGTTCTGCTCCTTTTGCTCAGCATCAGATCATATAAGTCTTTCCAGGCTTCTCTGAAGTCTTCCTGTTCATCATTTCTTGTAGTGTCATAGTATTCCATTACATTCATATACCATAACTTATTCAACCATTCCCCAATTGATGGGCATCCCCTTGATTTCCAGTTCTTGGCCATTACAATGAGTGATAGATAAATATTTTTGTACATGTGGGACCTTTTCCCATTTTTATGATCTCTTGGGGATGCAGTCCTAGAAGCAATATTGATGGGTCAGAAGGTATGCACATTTTTGTAGCCCTTTGAGCATAATTCCAAAGTGCCTTCCAGAATGGTTGGATCAGCTCACAGCTCCACCAACAATGAATTAGTGTTCCAACTCTCCCACATCCTCTCCAACTTTATCATCCTCCTGTTCTGTCATGTTTGACAATCTGATAGGTGTGATGTGGTACCTTACTGTTGTTTTGATTTGCATCTCTCTAATAAATAGAGATTTAGAGCATTTTTTCATATGACTATAGATAGCTTTAATTTCTTCCTCTGAAAACCTCCTGTTCATATTCTTTGACCATTTTTCAATCTCATAAACTTTCACATTCTTAAAGAAGATTCTTCACTCTAACAACAATACCTCTTTTGAAGAGAGAGTAGCCCAAAGTAACTCAAATCTACAAGTTTAATTCAATTTTGAAAAGTCTTAACACCATTCTCAACACAGAAATGCAGCCATCAGGAATGTCTGTCTAGCTCATAATTGTAAAGTCTTTATAGTTCTCCACTTAAATGTATTAATGCTTTATTTCTCTAAGCCCATGGGGGTGGGGCAAGTTATTTAAACAAAACTAAAAAATATATTAGTTTTTTCCAATATGTTACCTCATCATAGTTATGTCAAACATCCTCTTACCACCTGCCCAGAAGAACATCCCATAGAGAATTTTTGAGAGAGAGAAAAAAAATCAGAACTGATTAATACACTGAAAAAGTCTGAATAAAACATGCAATGTGTAATACTTGTAGACTTCTTATCTCCACAAAAGTATAGGTCAGAGATGTCTTCTCTTATCCCTTTATTCAAATTCTCTGGTGATAACTTTGCAGCAGATTGGTCCTTTGTAGGCCTTTAGCTTGTTCATTGAGTAAAAGATTGTTGTGACTACTGGTGAAAATTGACCTCATCTTAGACCACAGGTTTTGCCTACCATACCCTAACACATGCCTAATGAAATAGGAAAAAAATGGGGGAACATTTTTTACCCTCTGATAGTTCAGTCAGAATTCAACGTAGAAAATTTGAAATAAATAGCAGGTTGGATTGTCATATTGAGGTGATGAAGTACAGTGAGAATGAAGCTAAAGGTTTTCATGCTTGAAATTTAAGTTATGAACTTAATCTCCCATGTATCCTTTTTTCATCCTGAACATTTAGATTTCCTTTGTAGTTCATAGAAAAGATGAAATATGGCAGAATGAGAGCAACTACTCACCAAAGCTCTTATACAAACTCCTTCAGATACCTCTAAAAAGAGAATCTGACCAAATTTTGGAGGGGTAGAATCGAATAGTAGACAGAGTGTGGCAGATTCCCAGTCTTGGACAGACTGGAAGGTCAATGGGAAGGATCTGTTCCACGGGGGTGGAGGAGCACACAGTGCACAGCACAACATGTCACTATTGCTGCAGGGCTGAACAGGAAAACCCCAGGGATTGTCTGAGGCAGCAACAACACTATAGATGAATCTCATGCATATAAACCCAGGACAGGAGTCCAGTGGAAATGAGCAAGTGAGAGCCACAGAGACCCAGGTATCTTCAGCAGCTGCTCCTGAAACTATTAGCCAACAGATTAAATGTCTGTAAGTCATCTATTTGATCTCCCAGGATCTAAAATGGTGGAATGATTGGTAAATGCTCTCTCCCCCTACTCTTGTTGGCTTGAAAGAAACATAAAATATTTCTCCAGAAAAATTCTGGATCAGTAGGATCAGCAGAAGGGTCAAACAGTTTCCTAGCACTTGAGGCTAGGAAAATCATTAAGGAGGATTCCTCTTGCTGTGGCAGATGACTGGGGCTGTCCCAGACAGTCACACTTCAGTGAGCCAGGAAGAGATCTGGAACTCCAGAGTGGTAGAGCCTTGCAACCACCAACACCAGGACCCCAGGTGTGCCACAGCACTCCAGGGGAAACAGGAAGACACTAGGGCAGCCAGGATCATCAAACATCGAGCTTACCTTTGCTCTACCTCAGCTGAGGAGACCTCCCATGACCAGAACAAAACTCCCCAACACTTAAAAAGCTAGCTCCAGGGCTAATCCAGGGAAACACACAAACACACACACACACACACACACACACACACACATACGAAAAAGACTTCACCTGATCCCTGTTTTCTCACAACAGACAGTTAAGCACCAGGTTCTTTAGCTTCTTTAGTTGAAAGAATCATCATCATAAGTAAAAAGCAAAGCAGGAAAGAAAAGACTATAGAATCATTCTATGGGGACAATGACCAAAACAGGAATACCAGAGAGGTCAGCATTGAGACTGTACTCCCATCTGAAACTTCAGAGGGGTCTATGAACTGGTCACAAACACAAGAGCATGCTTGGAAGAACTGAAGAAGGATTTTAAAAGCAAAATTAGAGAAATAGAAGAAAAACTGGCCAACGATTTTAAAAGTATGAAAAAAGAAGTCACTGAAGAGAACAACTCCTTAAAAAGGAAAATTGACAAATGGAAAAGGAAGTACAAAAACTAACTAGAGAAAATAATTCTTTAAAAGTAATAATTGTTAACTGAAGAAAACAATTTGATAAAAACTAGAATTTGGCAAGTACAAGATAATGACGTTATGAGACATCAAGAATCAGCAAAGCAAATCTAAAGAATGAAAAGATAGAAGAAAATGCAAAATATCTTATTGGAAAAACAGCTGAACTGAAAAATAGATCCAGGAGAGAAAATCTAAGAATTATTGGGCTACCAGAAAGTCATGATTTAAAAAAGAGCATGGAAAATACCTTTCAAGAAATCGTCAAGGAAAACTGTCCAGAAGTTCTAGATCCAGAGGATGAAATAGTCATCCAAAGAATCCACCATTCACCTCCTGAAAGGGATTCCAAACTAAAAACACCAAGGAATATTATTGCTAAATTCCAGAACTATCAAGTGAAAAAGAAAATACTATAGGCAGCCAGAAAGAAACCATTCAAACATCGAGGAGCTACAATCAGGATCAAATATGAGTTTGCATCTTCTACATTAAAATATTGAAGGAATTGAAATATGATATTCTGTAAAGCCAAGGAGATGGGATTACAACCAAGCACCAGTTACCCAGCAAAGTTGAGCATAACATTTCAGGCAAGAGAAGAACATTCAATGAAATATGAGATTTCCAGACTTTCCTGATGAAAAGACCAGAACTAAATAGAAAATTGGATCTTCAAATGCAGGTCTCAAGAGAGGCATATAAAGGGAAACAGGGGAAAAGTAAAACTTGTAACTCAATATGAACAAACTGTTCACTTCTGTATAAGGGAAGATGATACTTGTTAATATTGAAAATTGCTTATTTATTATTAAATATAAAAGGAATATACATACATAGAGGGAGAGGGTATAAAGCAAATGATATGATGATTAAAATGTGATTTAAGGATGTGAAGAGATTTTAACAGGAGAGATGATAAGGAAGTGCAGAAAGTGGTAAGTTACAATACAGGAAGAGGCATAAAATTATATTACAGTTGAGGGAAAGTGCAGAGGGAGATGCGCATTGTTTGAGAGGTACTTTTATCTGATTTGGTGCAAGGAGGAAATGACAAACTTAATTAAGTATATAAATCTAACTAGCTCTATAGGCAGTAGGAAGGGAAGTGGGAAAGAAAGGGGAGGGGAGGCTAAAAGGAAGGGAAGAAGTAATAAGGGCAAAGGGGAGTAAAAGGGAGGGGGCCTGAAAGGATGAAATGAATACTGCAGGAGGAGGTGGTCAAAAATTAAAACTCTATTTTGAAGAGCAAGGGAGAAGGGAGAATTAAAAGCATAAGTTGAGGGAAAGAATATGGAGGGAAAGACATAGATAGTGATCATAACTGAATGTGAATGGGATGAACTCTCCCATAAAATGCAGACAGATAGCAGAATGTATAAAAACCATAATCCAACAATACGTTGTTTACAAGAAACACAACTGAAACAGGGGGATACACACAGGGTAAAAGTAAAAGGTGGGAGCATAATATATTGTGCTTCATCTGATGTAATAAATGCAGGAGTAGCAATCCTAATCTCAGACAAAGTAAAAGTAGAAATAGATGTAATCAAAAGAGATAAGGAAGTAAACTATATCCTGCTAAAAGGCACCACAGACAATGAAGCAATATCATTGCTAAACATATATGCTCCAAGTGATATAGAATCCAAATTCTTAGAGGAGAGTTGATGGAGTTACAGGAAGAAATAACAAAACTATAATAGTGAGGGACCTCAACGTCCCCCTCTGTGAGCTTGATAAATGTAACCTTAAAATAAACAAGAAAGAAGTTGAGGAGGTGAATAAAACTCTGGATAAGGTAGATACGATGGACTTCTGGAGAAAATTGAATGGGGATGGAAAGGAATATAACTTTTTTCTCAGTGGTAAAAGGCTCATATACAAAAATTGACCATGCAGTAGGACATAAAAACCTCACAATCCAGTAGAGAAAGGCAGAGATAATCAATGCATCCTTCTCAGATCATAATGCAATAAAAATTATATGCAATAAAAGCCGTGGAAAGATAGACTAAAAATTAATTGGAAACTAAATAATCTAATCCTAAAAAATGAATGGGTTAAACAACAAATCATAGAAACATTAACAACTTGATTCAAGAAAATGACAATAATGAGATAGCCTATAAAATTTTATGAGAAATTGCAAAAGCAGTTCTTAGGGGAAGTTTTATATCTTTGAATGCCACATGAGTAAAACAGAGAAAGAGGAGTTCAATGAACTAGTCATGCAACTGAAAAAGCTAGAAAAGAACAAATTAAAAATTCCCAACCAAGAAATTAGAAATACTGAAAACCAAAGGAGAGATTAATAAAATGGAAATTAAGAAATCTTTTGAACTAATAAAAAAAGTAAGAGATGGTTGTATAAAAAATTGATAAACTTTTTGTCAGTTTAATTAAAAAAAGAAGAAAACCAAATTACCAATATGAAGAAGGAAAAGGATGAACTCACCTCCAATGAGGAGGAAATTAACACAATAATTAGAAATTACTTTGCCCAATTTTTTGCCCATAAATTTGATAATCTAAAGGAGATAGATAATTATTTTTTAAAAATATAAATTTCCCAGATTAACATAAAAGGAAGTTGAATGCTTAAATAACCCCATCTCAGAATAAGAAATTGAACAAGTCATCAATGAACTACCAAGGGAAAAATCTCCAGGGCTGGATGGAGATCACGAAAAAACAGGAAGCTGATAAGTGGTGGAGAAAACATGGGAGAGTTGAAACACTAATTCATTGTTGGTGGAGCTGTGAGCTCATCCAATCATTCCGGAGAGCAGTGTGGAACTGTGCCTGAAGGCCTACAAAAATGTGCCTACCCTTTAACCCTGCCATACTGCTTCTAAGACTATATCCCTAAGAGATCATAGAAATGGGAAAGGTTCTCACATTTACAAAAATATTTATAACAGCTTTCTCTGTGGTGGCCAAAAACTGGAAATCAAACGAATGCCCATCAATTGGTGAATGACTGAATAAATTGTGGTATGTGAATGTAATGGAATATGGTTGTGCTATAAGAAATGATGAGCAGGAAGACTTCAGAGAGGCCTGGAAAAACTTATATGAACTGATGCTGAACGAAAGGAGCAGAACCAGGAGAACTTTGTACACAGCAACAACCACAGTGTGCAAAAAATTTTTTCTGGTACACTTTAATATTTCCCAATGATCTCTTAAGGCAAAATGCCTTCCATATCCAGAGAAAAAACTATGCAGTCTGATCACTGAATGAAGCATATCATTTTCTTTTGTATTACGTTTTGCTTTGGTTTATGATTTCTTCCCTTCATTTTAGTTCTTCTATGCAACATGACTAAGGCAAAAATGTATTTAATAGATTAGTTTAATATTTATTTAATACATTTGTATGTGTAGCACCTATATAAAACTGTATGCCATATCAAGGAGGGCAGAAAGGAGAGAGAGGGGAAAAATCTAAGATATAAGGACATGATTATAGAACACTGAAAACAAATAATATAATAACAATAATAGAACAGATGGTTTTAAATGTCCCCTAGTATAAAGAAGAATATTTGTTTGTTCAGGGTAATGAAGGTTGAAACTAGTGTTTTCTGTGTGGCAAGCCACGGTGCCTATAATATCACTTACTATTCAAACAAACGTGAGTTTTCCATGCATGGTGATATGACTAGAACTAATGAGTCATTGATTTTCATCTATGAAGCCAATTAGCATAACAGGTTTTCTCCCTGAATGATGTGATAAGTTATTTCCTTCTTTCCTTATCATAAAGCAGTATGATTGATTTAGCATAACAATATCAGAATTTCCCTCTGACACTACTTTTTCTTTTCCTCTTTATTTCCTATACATTTTTCTAATCTGTGTTACTTATCAAAACTACATCTTTGTGTTCAGGCCTCTAAATACTACAAGTATAACTGTCTCTTTGGCACAAAACTAGAGAATTCCAACATTACTCTGGCATTTCCCACAACTATTTTGTCAAATCTCCCAGCTGAAAGTTGGTGTTTTAAGAAATGCAAAGAAGAAAGCAAGCACTATCACTGGAATAATAAATTTTCTATTTGCAAATAATTTATAGTTGTGATGATCTAATTTGAGCCCCATAAGTGGAACTTATGCTGAGACTAGAAAGAAGATACAGAAATGAGTAGGCAGAGATAAAGAAGGAGAGAGTTCCAGGTATGGGAGATAGGCAGTGAAAATATCAAGTTGGGAGAGGGGGTATCACATGTAAGGAATAGCAAAGATGTCACAGAATTATAGTACATATGAAAGGGAATAAGGTATAAAAAGATTTTAAAAGGCACATAGGAATCCAGTTTTGATGGGATTCTGCCGATATTTCCAAACTTCTTTATATTTTACTGTTTTGTCTTTCATTGATGAATATGATAAAGGTCATTCATGCAATGTATGTAGCATGTGTTAACTTTCTTAGGGGTTCAGTCACCAGGAACTGCATGGGACCTTTAGCAAGATTACCTCATGAAACCCTTATACTACAAGGGTACATTGTTGATGAGGTATAGGGCCAATGTGAACAGTGAACATGCACTGAATATATATATATATATCATAACTTTCCAAAGGTATTGGACCAGGTTTCATGGGTGTAACTGAAAGATATAGTGGATATTAAGAAGATAGCCTGTATAGGGTTTCCCTCTGTTTCAAATTGTGTGTGTTCAACCTTCATTGATGAAGATCATGCCATCAGAGAAATAATGACATGACTTGCACTTGACTTTATTTTGAGTGAGGGAGGGCTGTGCAGATCACCAGCCTCACCTTCTCCAGAGTCATCTGAATCCAGTGACCAGATATTCATTAGGATGACTGGAGATGACCCAGGATGAGACAATTGGGGTTAAGTGATTTGCCCAAGGTCACGGAGCTAGTGAGTGTCAAGTGTCTCAGGTAAGATTTGAACTCAGGCCATACTGACTCCTGCACTGGTGCACTATCCACTGCACCATCTACCTGCACCAATTATTCTCATAGTGAAAAATTATAATGTTCAAGGATGGTACAGTATTCTCTAATTACCTAGTTGAGTGCTTTAAATTGAGAAGACTCGAAATTATCTAATTTTGATCCATTTGATACATTTCCTCTGCTCTGCAGAGAAAAGAAATCTCTTGATAGACTAGGCCAGGGTAAGGTTTACCTGCAGCCTTGAAGCCACATGTGAAACTCTAGTTCCTCAAGTGTGGCATTCTGATTGAATTCAAACTTCACAGAACATTCCCCTTAAAAGGATTTGTTCTGTGAAATTTGAATTCAGTCAAAGGGATGCACTTGAGGATCTAGATGGTCACATATGCCCTCAAAGTATCAGGTCCCCCATGTTTGTTCTTGACAGCAAGGGATGGTGTCTTGATTTGCTTGTAAGTTTGATTTAAATAAGGCAAAGTTGCACAAAGTCATAATCCTCAATTTCTCTTCCTGAGTAATGGAATTCCAGTAACATGACAAAAGTCAAGACAATTGGCAATGGCATGGGATGCAGTAGATGACCTTTGCAAAGTTGATATCTCACCATACTCTAAGCATTCCATGGCATCTGTTTCAACTGTCTTCATGGCCGTTGGAACAAATTGCTCTCCTCACCCAGTCTACTTGATAAAATGTTCACATGATTGGTGTAGACATCCCCCTAAACTAATTGGTGTAGAAATCCCCCTACACAGTTTTGAGGTCACTTGATTACTCTCAACCTGGTTTAGCTTATCTGTCAAGAAGGTTAAGTAGGGTGTGGCCACTGTGCATGGTACAGATTTTTAGAGTCACAGCTGAGAGTTAGGTGAAATTGGACACAGAAAAACCATGAGCAGCATTGAAAAAAGCTCAGCAAACCCTCATACCAGAGGTGTTACGTAGCACAGTAAGAGTACTGGGCCTGGAAGACCTGAGTTAAAATCCAAAGTCACTTAAACTTGTTTGCCTCAGTTTCCTTATCTACAAAATGAGCTAGAAAAGGAAATGCAAACCTCTCCAGCGTCTTTGCCAAGAAAACCCAAATGGAATCACAAAGAGTTGGGCATGACTAAAATGGCCGAACTCCATGGACTTGGCAAATTGTAAAGACATAATAATTTCTTATTGATTGAATAAACAAGAATGGTCTATTTGATATTTCAAACTGGCTCCCTAAAGGTATCTCAAACTCATCAAGGACAAAAATGACAAAATTTTATTTTTTCTAAAACTCTCCTCTCTTCTCAATTTTCTTAATATCATTAAGGACATAACCTTTAGTGGTATCATTTCTGTTACTAAGACTCAAAATTTCAGTATTATCTTTGACTCCAATCTCAGAGCACATATCTATTAAGGTTTCAATCTTGTAGTTTTTATCTCCATCACAACCCTTGTAGACATCACCTCTATATTATTTCCAAAACTGCCCTATATTCTGCCTTTATCTCCTCTTGCTGGATTATTGCAGTAGCTTCCTAATCAACCTCCCATCCTCAAATGTCTTTTGAATCCAATTAATCCTTCATACAGCTACCAAAGTGATTTTCTTAATAATTAAGTTTATGTTACCCCATATTTAACAAATTGCTGCGGCTCCCTATTCCATCTACGATCTTTTATGCTCTTTTCTGCTTAGTATTCAGAATTCTTGATAGCCTGGCTCCTTCCTATATTTCTACACTTTCTCCACACACTATGTAGTCCAGCCATATTGACCTACTTGCTATTCCTCACATGATGTTTCATTTTTTGCCTTCATCCCTTCACACTAGGAATTCCCAGGACCTGGAATTATTTCCACTCCCTCCTCATCTCTGTCTTTTGGAATCCTTGTTTTCTTTCAAGACAGCTGAAGTGTTAACTTCTTCATGAGGGCTTTTCTGTCTTCTTCCTCCATGGATACTAAGCCCATGTCTTCTAAGGTTAAATTATGTCTAATTTAGTATATATTTTCTATGTATTTATGTATATTCAACACCTTCTTTACAAGTTAACTCTCCACCAAGACTATAAATGATATTATTATATTTTTAAAATTTATTTATTTATTTTTAGTTTTCAACTTTCATTTCCACAAGCTTTTGAGTTTCAAATTTTCACCCCATCTCTCCCCTCCCCCACCTCAACACATCATGAATTCTGATTACCCCTTCCCCCAATCTACCTTCCCTTCTATCACACCCCTCCTTTCCCTTATCCATATTTACTCTCTTTTCTTGTAGGGCAAGAGAGATTTCTATGCCCAATGACCTGGATTTCTTATTTCCCAGTTGCATGTAAAAACAATTCTCAACATTCATTCCAAAAGCATTGGGTTCTAACTTCTCTTCCTTCTTCCCTTCTCACCAATCCCTGCTGAGAAGGCAAGCAATTCAATGTAGGCTACACATATGTGGTTATGCAAAAGAATTCCATAATACTCATGTTGTGAAATACTAATTATATTTCTTTCCATTCTATCCTGCCCCTCATTTATTCTATTCTCTCTTTTGACCTCCCCAAAAGTATTTACTTCCAATTACTCCGTCCTCCTATTTGCCCTCCCTTCTATCATCCCCTTCTTCCCTATGTCCTTGTAGTGTAAAATAGATTTTCATACCAAATTGAGTGTGCGTGTTATTCCCTCCTTAAGCCAAATGTGATTCCCTCTATTGGAAAAGCTTTTTCTTTCCCTCTTCTATGAGAGATACTTTGCTACATTCCATCTCTTCCTTTCCCAATATATTCCTTTTTCACCCCTTCATTTTACATTTAGATGTCATCCCTTCCTATTCAACTTACCCTGTGCCTTCTGTCTATATGTATACAATCCCTGCAACTACCCAAATACTGAGAAAAATCACAAGAGTTACAAATATTATCGATATTTCCATGTAGGAACATAAACAGTTCAACTTTACTAAATCCCTTAAGATTTTCTTTCTTGTTTACCTTTCTGTGCTTGTCTTGATTCTTGTGATTGAAAGTCAAATATTCTGTTCATCTCTGGTCTTTTCATCAAAAATGCTTGAAAGTCCTCTATTTCATTGAATTATCATTTTTCTCCTGAGGTATTATACTCAGTTTTGCTGAGTAGGTGATTCTTGGTTTTAATCTTAGTTTCTTTGAATTCTGGAATATCATATTCCAAGCCCTTCAGTCCCTTAAAATAAAAACTGCTAGATCCTATGTTATTTTTAGGATTGTATTTCCACAATATTCGAATTATTTCTTTCTGATTGCTTGCAATATTTTCTCCTTGTCCTGAAAACTCTGGAATTTGGCTACAATATTCCTAGGAGTTTTTCTTTTTTGCATCTCTTTTAGGAGGTGATTGATTCTTTTAGTATTTACCATACCTTCTGATTCTGGGATATCAGGGCAGTCTTCCTTGATAATTTCATGAAAGATGATGTCCAAGTTCTTTTTTTGATCATGACTTTCAGGTAGTCTAATGATTTTTAAATTGTCTCTCATGGATGTATTTTCCAGGTCTTGTTTTACCAATGAGCTATTTCACATTGTCTTATTTTTTCTCCCATTCTTTTGGTTTTGTTTTGTAATTTATTGGTTTTTCATGAAGTTATTAAATTCCAACTGATCCTTTTTAATTATTAAAGAAATATTTTCTTCAATGAGCTTTTGAACTCCTTTTCCATATGGCCAATTTTGCTTTTTAAAGCATTCTTCTCCCTGTTGACTTTTTGGACCTCTTTTGTCATTTGGGTTAGTCTACTGTTAAATGTGTTATTTTCTTCAGTATTTTTAGGGGTCTCCTTTAGCAAATTGTTGACATGCTTTTCATGATTTTTCTGCATTGCTCTCATTTTTCTTCCCAAATTTTCTTCCACCTCTCTTACTTGATTTTCAAAATCCTTTTTGAGCTCTTCCATGACCTTCCATGACCATTGCATATTTATTTTGGAGGTTTTGGATGCAGAAACCTTGACTTTTATGTCTTCCTCTGATGTTATGTTTGGTTCTTCCTCATCTAAAAGGATGAAAGAAAATAGAAAATACCTTTTCATCAAGAAAGTCCCATTCTATAATCTTATTTTCCCCTTTTATTGGGCACTTTCCCAGCCTGTTACTTGACTTTTAGTCCTTCGTCAAGTGGAGGGTATACTGTAGTATAAGTTCTCAGTTCTCTGAAAGTTTTCAGTTTCTCCAACATGGCACAATCAAGGGAGAGGAGTTTGCTCCTCTCCTCATCTATACTCTGGTCTGGAAGCAACTACAAGCTTTTCTGCCCAGGATCTGCGAATGGAATTCCCTATTCACAGTCAGCACCAGCTCCAGCAAGCCATCCAGTGGTCCTTCTCATCCTAGAGCAACCATTCAGTGCTGAGACCTAGATCAAATATGCAATTCCCTGGGGTCTTTAGACTGAGAGCTCCAAAAATATCAAGGTGGCAGTGGGTGCTGCCACCCTGGGGTCAGGGCTGAGGCCAGACCCTGCTGCTTTCTCCCTGAGGTGAAAGAACTTTTGCACTGACCTTTGAAGCTATCTTTGGCATTTATGGTTTGAGAAATCTGGTAACTGTTACTGCTACCTGTGATTCCTCTCCTAGAAGCCTGTTCCAGTCCTGCCCCTGCTGCCCCATGTGACCAAGGCTGGGTTGTGCTCTGCTCTGAGTCTGATATGATAGACCCTTCCTGTCAGCCTTTCAGGGTGCCTTGGCCTGGAAACCTTTTTTACTCTGTCCTTTTTATGACTTCTGCTTCTCTAGAATTTGCTTAGAGTCATTTTTACAGGTATTTTATGGGATATAGTAGTAGAGCTAGAACAGGTCAATCCTTCTGCTCCACCATCTTGGCTCCATCCATTGATGTTAATGTATTTTTACTAGCTTATGGAATGTTGTGAAAAAGGAAGTTTGTGCTAGCATTTGTGAAGTCACAACAGGTGAATTGAATTAAGAAGGAAAACTAGACAATAGAATTAACTGGAAAAGTTTTTGATGCTTTTCATTTGCCTAGTTCCTCTCATAATGATACAAATAGAAAAGCAAATGAGAAGAGAAAATATAAAACTGAACAAAACCGTTAGAGAATTTAGATCTATGAGTTCTGGTTTTTTAAAGTAAAGATTACATCGAAGAATTACACTAAAAGTTACATTAGGAAACATTAAAGAATGTATATATTTCTCAGGATCACTTGGTCCATTTAGAAAAATGGACCACATGGTAGGACACACAAAAATTTAAATTAACATTAGAAAGAGTAGAAATGTAAACACATTTTTAGAAATGCTAGTGTAATGGGAGTGGCAAATGACAACATTCTCTGATAATAAGGAACAAGATGAAATAAAATGTAGAACTAAATAGAAATTTAATCACTGTATATTAAGTCACGACTTTGAAACAGTAGAAAATATAGATAACATTGAAATACAAGGATAATGATAAGGCAACATGAGATCATCTAAAGCAGTCCTCAGATGAGGAACTATCTCAGAGAGCAAAGATAATGAGCTAGAGAGGATTACTGAGTTGAATACACAAATTAAAGTAAGAAGTAAGCAAACTATGTGTGAAAGAGAAGATCTTGAGAACTAGAACAGAAGCAGGCAAAATAGGAGAAACAATTGTAGAATTGATAAAAACCTCAAAACTTTAAAAGACTGACAAACTTTAGCTAACCTGCTCAAAAGAGAAAAGGCTGAAAATCTCATTTAAAATAAAATGAGAAATGAACAAGGTGAAATCATAACAGAGAACAATGGGCACAAAATTTTCAGAAGCTGTTGAATGTGATTATTTATATTTTAGCAAAATGAAAATTTAAATGGTGAATGTATGTGTGAGAGACAGATTGACAAAGAGACAGGGACAGAAAGAGACAAAAGACGCAGGGAATAGAGAAATAGAAGAGCCACACAGAAAGACATAGAAAGAGACAAAGAAAAAAGTATGTTCACCTTATCTGAAGCTCCAGGAAGTAACAATAAGATGAGTAAACATGCAGAACACATAGGAAGAAGAGGGCGATGAGGGAACTAACGATAGGAAAGCCTTAGTATTGTCAGTAAAGTAGGAGGCAGTGCAACGTACTTAGAGAAAGAAGGCTCTAGTTTAGTTGAGATATTGTAGAAAGAGATTTAAGGCACCGGCTTAACTGTACTTGAACACAAGATGAGTAAAATCAGGGTGTTATAATAGCCAGCGATTGTGAGGAAAATTCTATGAATCTCAGAAAGCTCCCTATATTCTTTTAGTAATGATAAATGGCCACTTACAATGTGGTCATGGCAGACTAGAAAATACCAAGCAAAGTGAGAGTGAGAGATGAGTCATGTTTGACTCTAAGATAGTTGATGATAGTGTCCATTTTGAAGATGGACAAAAAATTAAAACCTTTGTCCTCCCTCTTAGTAATGTCCACACATATTCACCCCCCACAATTCTTATCTCACTATTAGCTGCCATCAACAATTGAATGAGATTCGCTAGTAGGTTTTATTTTAAATAAATTTTTTTCATCTTTCTTTGTTGCAAATATATATATATATATATATATATATATATCTTTGAATATGTACAAAGTACTCTTTATTTAATTTTCATGATGAGCATGTGTTTTCTTTTACTTTTAATTTATACTTTCAATGCTAATGAATTTGTCTTTTAGATAAGTTTGACCAGTTGAATTTGCTTTTTTAAAAAATTCTTCAGAATATTTTTTTTCCTGTTTTGTAAGTCATCTGACCGAAACCAGAGGCAAAGAGGGTGGAGAATATTTTTATATCCCTTATAAATGTAGTCACTTTCAGATTCACAAATACAAGTCAAATTTTCAGAAACCTATCCTAAGTAGGCTATTAGTGAGCCACTTCACCTTCTTGCTCCTCAACTATAATATGTAAATAATACATATATAAAATCAAAGAGCTAATTCAGGTGATCATCAAAGTCCTCTCCACCTCTCTCTTTGTTACCCCATGTCACTTCCACTTTTTTTGGACACTGATTTCCTATTGCTTGATAATCAACAATGCTAATTCCACAAAATCTTATTGCTAGAAGGCAAAACAGGCTACAACAATCAATGTTATTGGCTTATAATGAAAATAATTCTCAATTTGAAATCATTTGCTTCCAATATCTTGGCTCTACCATTTACTATGGATACCATCTTTGATCTCAGCTTGCTCATGTATAAAACTATTGACTTGGGTTAGGTGACTTCCACAGTTCCCATATAGCTATAAATTTGTGATCATTTATCCTGCACAAAGCACAGTGAGCTTATGTTCTACTTAGTTGAAGAGCATTTCTTCATGGATCCATGAAAAGAGAAAAAGGGCTAAAGATGTTAACACATTTTATAATATATAATGAAGAAAGGGAATATATGTTTCTCTTTAATCTGTTTCTCTTTGAAGAAATGTATTAAAATCTCTGGTGGCACCACACTTTTTTATTATCAGGCAAATTGAAATTGTTGGTAATAACTGTCTTTTATGTATATAGTGTCAGTAGGAAGTCATCTAAACTTAACACATTATTAGTTTTCAATAAAATGATATCTTACAGGCTACAAATTGGCCTACACCCTGCTTTCCTGCTTTATTATTGTGTTTGTATTTATACATAATGTACTATATTGTAATTGCTTTGAAGATTTTAAACGTCAAATTCTAGATGCTTATAACAACTGAAAATCAAAACATTTCATCATGTGCACTGGGACATGGAAGAACATTAAAACAAAATTTAAATACACTGCAATGTTATATGATAGTAGTACTGAGTTTTAAATATCAAAGCAGCACATCACTGAGATAGTTCAGATAAAATGTCTTTCATTGGAGGAAATTATATTAACCCCAGAAAATGAAATATGCTACTCCAGATGACATAACAGTCTCGATAACTATATCAACTCTTAACCTGAAATTTTGGACCTGACAAGGGAAATATTTGACTTGATGACTGGCAAGGAAAGATTAGGACACCTGTAGGTATCTTTGGGTTACATAGTGCTCAATGGAATACACACTATGTCTTTTAACAACAACTCGCATTTCATTCTACACCTTTTGTCCTCATACCTTTTAATTTCTTTTGTACTCATGGAGACCTGGTTTCCCCTGGAAGATTCTGTATCTTTGACCAATCTTTCTAGAACATGATTGCCTTCTCTCATGCCACCCAAATCTATGACTGAAGAGGAGGAATTGGAATAATCATTGATTCCCCTGGCCACTTTCATGCCTTACCACCTTAGAACTACTGTTCAACAACTATTTAGCTCTCGGAAATCACTGACTGCCTAGTTTCTGCTTTTATGTAAACCCATCCTTAGCACAAACTCTTTGTTTTGTCATTAATAGACCAAAAAGAATGAAGCTCCAAACTAAGTTCTCTTTTAGAAAGTAGGTTTTGAGACCACCTCACACCATAACATATCATCACCAACCTTGGAAGAATGGTTTCTGCTCTGCTTCACAAAATTATCTCAGAAAACTAACTACACCTCATCCTCCACTAGAGAACTCTAATGAACATTACTGAATTCAAGTATTTGGGAACACAATCATGAGATATATGTTAACCCAAATAAATGACTCAATTCCCCTGCTGCCACCACCTTCTGCTTCCAGGATGAAGAATAAGCTGATGCTACCCATTATCTCAATATCAGCAAGGTTGGGGCCTTGTTCAACCAGTACTTCCTATGTTCTGTGTCTAGCAAATGCCTACCTCCTTCTCCTCTGAGATTTAGAATAAACTCTTCTCTTCCTTTCTCCTACTCCTCCATGGTCTTTATAACAATCTGCCATTGTATTCTGACATTCCTGTTCCTCTAGGAAGAAGATTATTCTTCAGTTTTTCTTTTTCCTTTTTTTTAAATTTCTTAAAACTGAATCCTTCTGAAAGACATAGCATGATGTTTTTACTGATACTTCTAAGTGTCAGAAACAGTAAATATAGGTAAGAAGCAGGACTACAAGTTACTGAAAAGCTATGGGGCAAATAGGAAATCAAGAACATAAAAATAGAAAACTTCTTTAAAAATTTGACTGCAAAAATGCGGTCAAAGTTGGGGAAGAATAGACATGTCTATAGCAATGTATCAAGAACCAACAGATAGGGAAAGATTGAAAAACTAGAGAGAATGGGACTGGAAAGGGGGTAGAGGATGAAGCCCAAAATTTCTAGGGCATAGAACCAAGGACATACCTACTGGGGCTGGTTTTACAAGGAAAAGGATTGTCTCTATTAAAGGAGAGAATAAGAAATAATGTTTTGAACTTTTGAGATGACAGTATTTAGGAGAAGAGGAAACTTTAGAGAAATTGGTTCTACATTCTCAATAAAATAGGAATAGAAGACCTCTGATTAGAGAGAGAGAGGGAAAGAAATAATGTAGTGTTGAAGATAGAGTAAAGGTTGAATATAGTCATTTTAGGTAGTGTTATAGTCATTTAGGGAGAATAAGGTATTGATATAGAGTAATAAGCATCTCAAGACAGATAAAATAAAAGAATAGTGGACCCTGATGGTAATTGCATTACTTCCTCAAGGAATGTTCAGCAGCATAAAATAATAGGAACAGATAAAGGAAGTGGAGGGGGAACCACAAATATGAAGTTTGGTAAGTCATGAGTGACAACAGTAAAAGTGATCTGATAGTAGAATATAATATATATTTGCAGGGGTAGTTTTCAAAATAGTTTTATATATATATATAATATATATATATATATATATTATATATATATATATATATATATATTATTTCTTTTGAAGAAAGTAGTCAATATGGTAGATATTATAATCTCCATTATATACATAGAGAAACTGAAACCAACATTTACTGTTTCCTTTGTCCTTATGTGGAAGCTGAAATAGAGTTTTAAAAAAGTATGATAGAGTGAAGTGGAACCAAAATGATGGAGTAAAGGCAAAAACTCAGCAGAGTTCTCCTCTAAACCCCTCCAAATAGCTTTAAATACTCTCAACACCTTCTAGAGAGGCATAATCCACAAAAAGATGGAGTGAAAGTATTTTTCAGCTCAAGACAACTTAAACTGTAGGCAGGAATGATAAGAGAAAAGTAAGAGAAGAGTGCAGTCCAGCACAGGCTGAGAGAGCTCAAACCAGGCCCCAGCAAACCATGAGCAGGTCTCAGGGTGCTTGAAGAAGACCTCTCAGCACACAAATTATAAGGAGGATTAGACAAAAGGTCAGAAGGAGAATTATAGGTTCCCTATATTGGCACGAAGGACAGGACTTTGTTACATTGCCTAAACTTAGATGTGACTCTCAGTCCAGAGTCTTTGTCCCAGTGTGAGAAGGAGCACTAGCACAGCAGAGCTTGTGACCACAAGAGAGCTGGGAAGCTGGGCAGAGTTCTATAATGGAAAAGAGTGCTTGTGGTTGCTCACAAACCAGTACACATCATAGGAGAGTACTATACACAGCTCTTCCTAGATCATAACATCTTCGAAGAACCAAAATCTCACAGGTCCCAAGAATTAATTCTGAAAACAATTGCCCCAAAAACATGAAGCTTAGGACAGTGTTCCCTCCACTTGGTGTACTGGGAATTAAACATCTTCCTGTCCATTGATAGGCCTCAGTTGGGGCTCCTGTGGGCGGCTTGATTAGGGGAGACTTGTTTCCTATAAAGATCCATACCTTTTGCTGATTAATAATGAGGCATTGGGTCACAAGGTTTCCTTCCCTCTGACTCTGAAAAGAGAATATATATTCTGAGGGGAAGTTTTGCTTTCGTGTTTATTTTGAAAGAAGGTTTTTGTAACAGATGAGACTCTGGGAAGCTGCTAAGCAACCTCTTCCCCTTTGAAAATTCAGGTGTTGGTACTTCCTTCTCAGGTAATTATGTATGTATGTATGTAATGGCCAGACAACTGGAAGCCTCTCTACTGGTTTTGATTTCTCTGTATTTTCTCTGTTTGTTAAACAGATAGGAGGCTTAGTAGCTTTGAAAATGTAAAAGATAAAGAGGCATTGGTTAAGTGAACTAAAGTGATGGTTGACACCTCAAAAGTTGCCTTTCCTTTTATGAATGCAGATCTAAGAACCTGTAATAGCAGGGCCCCCTGTGTATGTTAGGGTGCTCATTGATACATTTGGGAAGCAGAGCTCCATTTTAGCATAGAGTTAAAAATTAAGAAATGGACAAGAATATGACCAAACAACAGGAAAAAAAAGAATTCTGACCATAGAAAGTTACAATGGTGACAAAGAAGAGAAAAAAATAAAACTACTTAGTACTGGCCAAAAAATAATGTGGTAGATCAGTGGAATATGTAAGGTACACAAGGCACAGTAGGTCAGTGACTATAGTAATCTACTTTTTGATAAACCCAAAGACTCCAGCTTCTGGGATAAGAATGCACTATTTGACAGAAATTTCTTGGAAAACTGGAAAATAGTATGGCAGAAATGACATAGACAGATATATACCATATAAAAAAAAAGTAAAATGGGTACACAATTAAGATATAAAGACTGATACTGTAAGGAAAGTGGGAGAGTGAGGAATAGTTTGTCAGATTTATGGAGAACAGAAAAAAATATGATCAAATAATAGAGAAAATTATGAAATGCAAAATGAGTAATTTTCATTACATTAAATTGAAATGTTTTCATACAAAGAAAGCCAATGCAACAAAAATTAAGAGGGCAGCAGGAAATTGAGAAAGAACATTCACAACCAGTATCTCTGATAAAGGCCCTATTTCTCAAATATGTAGAGAACTGAGTTAAATTTCTAAGAATATTAGTCATTCCCCAATTGATAAATGGGCAAAGATTTTGAACGGTCAGTTTTCAGAGGAAGAAATTAAAGCTATCTATGGTCATATGAAAAAAAATACCCTAAGTCACTATAGATTAGAGAAATTCAAAGCCAAAAAATTCTTAGGTGCCACATCACACCTGTCAGATTGGCTAACATGACAAAATAGGAAAATTAAGAATGCTGGAGAAGATGTGGGAAAATTGGAACACTAATACATTGCTATTGGAGTTGGGAATTGATCAATCATTTTGGAGAGAAAGTTGGAATTATGCTCGGCTATAAAATGTGCATAACCTTTGGCCCTGAAATACTTTTAAGGGTATATCCCAAAGAGATTATACAAATGGGAAAAGGACCCACATGTACATAAATATTGATAACAGCTTTGGAAATTGAGGGAATACCCCACAATTAGGGAATGGCTGAACAAGTTGTGGTATATGAATATAATGAAATCATATTGTGCTATAAGAAGTGATGAGTAGGTGGACTTTGGGAAAACCTGGAAAGACATATTAACTGATGCTGTATGAGGGAAGCAGAACCAAAACATTGTACACAGTTATAGAAATATTGTGCGATGACTAACTTTGATAGATTCTTCTCAGTAATGTAAGGTTCTAAGACAACCCCAAAAGGCTCATGAAGGAAAATGCTGTCCACATCCAGAGAAAGATTTACAGAATCTAAATGAAGATTGAAACATATTATTTGCTCTCTCTCTTTTTTGTTATGTTTCTTCTTGCTTATCATTCATACAGTTGGTTATAATTCTTCTTTACAATAAAATGAATGTGAAAATATGTTTAATATGAATGTATGTAGAGAACCTATATCAGATTTCATGCCATCTTGCGGAGGAGGGAGGAAAGGAAGGGAAAGAAAATGTAAAGCTCAAAAGCTTGTGGAACTGAATGCTGAAAACAAACAAATAAATATATATTCTTAAAAAGACCAGAATACACACTCAGCAGACAAAGAAATAAAAATTCCTGGAACCAAAGCCTCAAAAAACATATAAATTCATTTCAGGTCATGGAAAAACTCAAAAAGGATTTTAAAAATCAAGTAAGAGGTAGAGAAAAAAATTGAGAATAGAAATGAAAATGAGCAAGAAAATCATGAAAAAAAAGAACCAACAGCTTGGTAAAGGTGGCACAAAAGTGCCAAGAAAATAACACTTTAAAAAACAGAATAGGTCAAATGGCAAAAAAGCACAAAAATTCAATGCCTTGAAAAGCAGAATTGGGAGGCAGACAAAACTAAAGGCAAGGACTTACCTGAGCCTCTCCCCTTCAAAGCCTTGTAAATACCTTTCCTTAAAAATGACTAAACAAATTCTAGAGAAGCAGAACCCACAAGAAATGAAGTGAAACAGATTTCTATCCTAAGACAATTTGGAAGGTCTACACGAAAGGTCTGTTGCACCAGGGTGAGAAAGGAGCACAGTCCAGTGCAGGCCATACCAACATGGGCCAGATCTCAGCAAACCTGGAGCAAGCCTCAAGATGACTGAATCAGCAGTGGGAGTTTATAGACCACTCAGACCACAAACACCACAGACAAATAGGAAGAACAGTAGGAAAGGTTTGTCACAGTTGGGTGAAAGTGGGACATGGTATAGCACAAGCTACTCCCACAGCCTGGCCACAGAAAACCAGGAGGAGGCCTTGGGGATGACTTAATCAGCAATGGCAATAGCTGCAGCAATGTGTGCTTCTGAAGCTCTCAGCCCACAGATAGTAAGGGTGAAACAGCTGAACAGAAGCAGGTTATAGAGGTCTTTTGGCTAGCAATGTGGTAGGACTATGTTACTTTGTCCATAGTTGGATCCAGGTTGTAGTCTTGCTGGCAGTCCCAGGATTAGGAGGAACACTTGTTTAACAGAACTTGTGGCAGTGATGCAATGGGAACCCTCCTCAAAGCTGAGGGAAAGAAAACAATGCTTGTGGTCACTCACAAACTAGAACAAAGTCCAGGACAGTAGTAAACACCTCTCCCTAGATCATATTCCTTGGAAGAACTGAAAATGCACAGGTCCTGAGAAATATCAATGAAAACAGTTGCACAACATCCATAAAACTTGGGACAGTGCACCCTCCAATTTTGCTTTTCAAGAAAGTAAAGGAGAAAAGGGATAAGGGCGGGATAATGAAAGAGAGGGCAGATTGAGGCCTATAGAGGTTATAGAAGGCTATAGAAAATGCATGCCATGTGGGATGGGGGAAAGGGAGATATGGCGAGAAAATCTGGAACTCTAAATCTTATGGAAGTGAATGTTAAAAAATAAAAACAAAAAATAAAGTTATTAAAATGAAAAAATGATGAGAAGGATACTCTCAGAAGAAAACATAGAACAATTTCATTGAACTGATGTAAGTGAAATGAAGAGAACCAGGAGAACATTGTACATAGTTACAATAATATTGTATGATGATCTACTGTGAATAACCTAGGTATTTTCCATAATGCAATGCTCCACAACAATTCTGAAAGATTTAGGATGAAAGTTGCTATCCATCTCTAGAGACAGAACCTCTAAAGTCTGAATACTGACACTTTTTCTTAACTTTATTTTGGAGGAAGTTTTTTGTCTGTATTTTCTTTTAACAAATGACTTCCATGGAAATGTGTTTTGCATGACAACACATGTATGATCTATATCAAATTGCTTGCCTTCTCAAGACGGTGGGGAAGGAGAAGATAATATTTAGAACTCATTTTTTTTGAAAAAATGGAATATTAAAGTTGTTTATACATGTAATTGGAGGATATGAAATATTTATAAGATTAAAAACAATAAAAACAAAATATGATGGAAAATGTAGCTGGACTAGATCACATTTGTAGAGAAAATCCATGCTGAAGCAACTTAATTTTAGTGTTAGTGACATATCAATTCTACTAAAAAATTTTATGACATTAATTTATAAATATTCAGGATGTCCTTGATGAAGGTATGAGAAAGGAAAGACTTTTGTAAGTCATATTCTATAGCAGATCAAATCTTGTGCTGCGCATATATTAGTAGTGAAAAGTAAAAAAAATAAAATAAAAGATCTTACCATGCCTGTTTGTTTATTACAAAAATATTTAATTCAGCAGAACAGTATTCTGCCCTTTAAAGTTCTCCCCAAAGTGTATACTATGAATATAACAGAATCTTGCAAGTTGTCTTGAAATATATAACAACAAAGATTAGTTTGAGAGGCACTTTGAAGTAATAGAATGCTGGACTTAGAATTAGAATGATGGGCCTTCAGCTGATCAGTTGATAAATGTATAGCAAGTGCCTATTATATACCAGGAACTGTGCTAATCACTGGGAATACAAAATTTATACACAAACACACATACACACACTACACACACACACATATGTATATGTATATATATATGTATATATACGTATATATATATATGTATATATATACGTATATATACATATATATATATATATATAGAGAGAGAGAGAGTGCCTGTCCTCAAAGAGTTTAAAATCTAATGGAGAAAGGTAATACGCAAAAGGAAGTTAAGAAGGGAGTATGAGAAGGTACACAGCAAATGGACATGAAGAAGTCTAAATAATTTCAAAAGAAAACAAAGCCAGTGAAAAACGTTACCCTCTCTAAATGAAGAAGAGTCCAAATTCTGTCTTTAACACTTATTGGCTTTGTGATCATGGGAAAATAATTTAATTTTTTAAAGCTTCTGTTTTTTCTGTAAAATAAAGAAAATAATAAATGTGGCATCCATATCATAGGGTAGTGAGGCTCAAGGCTTACGGAGAAGTACTAGACTTATGAGTTAATTGCTATACAGAAATCCCAGGTGAAGAAGTTCCTCTTCTAATGCAGGTCAGCACTTTTTTTCTGCAACTTGCAATTTCAGAGAGTTGCCTAGAATTTTGAGGTTGAAGAATTTTCCCAAAGTGATTTCAACCAGTTAGTGTCAAAGGTAGAGCTTGCACTCAGGTCTTCTTAGCTTCAAGGTTAAGTCATGACACCAACCTACTTCTCTAAGACAGTTGTGTAACTTAAATGAGATGAAAATTAAAAAAAAATTAAAACCTCTGAAGAGGAAGAACAAGGCATACTGTCAGAGAAAGTCAAGGCCTCTGCCTCCAAAGGGAACTTCAGCTGGGCTCAGGCAATAGAAGACCTTAAAAAAAAAACAAGTTAGCAGCTTACTAAAGGAGAATCAAAAAAATGCTGAGGAAAATAACAGCTTTAAAAAGAGGCTAACTCAATTGGAAAAAAAGGTCCAAAAAGTCAACAAGGCGAAGGAGGTTTTAAAAAGCAGAATTAGCCAAATGGAGGAGAAGGTTCGAAAGCTCACTGAACAAAATAATTCGTTGAAAGAGAGAATTGAGTTCAGGGAAATGAATGACTATGAGATAAACCAAGCAGTTAGTAAACAAAACCAAAAATTTGAAAAAATAGAAGATAATGTGAAACAACTCATTAGAAAAACAACTGACCTGGAAAATAGATCCAGGAGAAATAATTTAAAAATTATTGGACTACCTGAAAGTCACGATCAAGAAAAGAACCTAGACATTATCTTCCATGAAATTATCAAGGAAAACTGCCCAGATGTCATAAAATCAGAGGGTAAAATGGATATTGAAAGAATTCACTGATCACCTCCTGAAAGAAACCTGAACAGAGAAACTCTTATGAATATTGTGGTCAAATTTCAGAGTTCCCAGATCAAGGAGAAAATACTGCAAGTGGCTAGAAAGGGACAATTTAAGTGTAAGGGAATTGCCAACACCCAGGCTCTTGACTGGCATTCACTGGTCACAACTCAGGTAAACTGAGGGGAGACTGGTACGGCATGAACAAGATGGTGCTTGGAGGAAGGCTTCCACCCCTGTTTTGCTCAAGGCTATTTTCCCGGGCTTTTCTGAGAACAAAGAAGCCAAAAACGTTTTTCTTTCTTGGGGCTACGTGTCCACACTGGGCAGTCCTGGCTTAAGGTAAATTACTTCCTTATAAGGGCAAACTACTAGCTAATAGGTTCAATTAGGGCATGGCACTGGTGTCAGAAAAGAGATAAAAGCACTGCTCACTGCTTGAATAAACGGAGTTCTTACTATCTTGTCTCCCGCCTCAATCATCGCTTACAGCTAAACTCCACCAGGACCTGCAGGCCTCTGCTGGTCAGATAAGCCTGTGGGCCTGAGAGATCAGGCCCAGACTCCTGGGGTCCCTAACATTTAAGTACTGTGGAAATACAATCAGGATAACACAGGATCTGGCAGCTTCAACATTAAGGGATCAAAGGACTTGGAGTGGGATATTTCAGAAGTCAAAGAAACTGGGATTGAAACCAAGAATCACCTACCCAGCAAATCTGAATATAATACTTCAAGGGAAAAAATGTTCATTCAGTGATATAGACAACTTTCAAAATTTTATGTGGAAGAAAAGACCAGATCTGTATTTAAAAATTTGACTTCCCAAGACAAGAATCAAGAGAAGCACAAAAAGGTAAACAGAAAAGAAAAATCATAAAAGACTCTCTAAAGCTGAACTGTTTACATTACTACATAGAAAGAAAATATTTTTAACTCTTGAATCTTTTCTCAGTATTTGGATAGTTGGAGGGATTGTACATACACACACATACACACACATAGATAGATAGTACAGGGTGTATTATATCAGAAAAGATGACATCCACACACAAAAATAAAATAAAATGAAAATTAAGGGGTGAAGGAAGAACATTCCAGGAAGAGAAAGAGAGTAATGGAACGGGGTAGGCTATAATTCATAAAAGAGATAAGAAAAATCTTATTCAATGGAGGAGATAAGAGAGAAGGGAAGGGGGGTGGAAATAAAGCTACTTTCCCCACCTGTGGATGAAGGAAGGAATAACATGCTCACTAAATTTGATATGAAAATTTATATCACACCACAGGAAAGTAGGGGAGGAGGCAACAAGTGGAGCGAGGGGAATGTTAGAAGGGAGGGAAAATAGGAGAAGGGAGTCACTAGAAATAAACACTTTTGAGAAGGGATAAGGTCAATGGTAGGGGGGAAAATAAGGGG
>CM053772.1:102322512-102345600 GCA_028658325.1 Potorous gilbertii | reverse complement strand
CTTGACCTGGGAACTCTGGAATTTGGCCACAATGTTCATTGGAGTTTCTCTTTTTGGATCTCTTTCAGGCAGTGATTGGTGGATTCCTTGAATACTTATTTTGCCCTCTGGTTCTAGAATATCAGGGCAGTTTTCCTTGATAATTTCATGAAGGATGATGTCTAGGCTCTTTTTTTGATCATGGCTTTCAGGTAGTCCCATAATTGTTAAATTGTCTCTCCTGGATCTATTTTCCAGGTCACTTGTTTTTCCCATGTGATATTTCACATTATCTTCCATTTTTTCATTCTTTTAGCTTTTTTTTGTGATTTCTTGGTTTCTCATGAATTCATTAGCCTCCATCTGTTCCATTCTAATTTTGAGAGAACTATTTTCTTCAGTGAGCTTTTGAACCTCTTTTTCCACTTGGCTAATTCTGCTTCTGAAAGCATTCTTCTCCTCACTAACTTTTTGAACCTCTTTTGCCAATTGAGGTAGCCTATTTTTCAAGGTATTATTTTCTTCAGCATTTTTTTGGGTCTCCTTTATCAAGGTATTGACCCGTTTTTCATGCTTTTCTTGCATCTCTCTCATTTCTCTTCCCAGTTTCTCCTCCACCTCTCTCACTTGATTTTCAAAATCCTTTTTTGATTTCTTCCATGGCCTTAGCCCATTGGATATCTATTTCAGATGTTTGGGATACAGAGGCCTTGACTCTTATGTATTTACCTGATGGTAAGCAGTTTTCTTCCTCTTCAGAGAGGACGGGCAGAATCATCTGGTCCTCAAGAAAGTACCCTTCTATGGTCTTACTTTTTTTCACTTTTCTGGGCATTTTTCCAGCCAATTACTTGACTTCTGAGATGCCTGTCCACCCCTGCCTAGATCTGCCCATGCAGTGCTTGGGTCTGAGATTCAAATGCTGCTCCCCAGCCTCAAGGCTTTTGGTTGGCCAGCCAGCTGCTATTCAGGGTAAGATTAAATCAGGTTCTCAGGTGGGGGCAGGGCTGCCTCCAGGCTCAGTTCCCTCAGGGGGTTTATGCAGAGAATTTCTGTAATGGAGCTCCTGCCAAGATTCTGCCTGCTGTGGGAGCTTCTGGCCACCCACTGCCTCTCCCGTTGACTCCCGAGGGGGCCCTAGTCATGGAGACACCCCACTCCCCTCTCAGCCTGTCCAGACATCTTTCTCACTGATCTGTGTATCTGTGGGTGGAGGGACCTTCATGGCTGCTGGAGATTCCATCCCTGAAGCCTGCTCAAATCTGCTTGCTCCTCTCCATGCAGCATCCAGGGCAGGGCTGGGCTCTGCTCCTGTCTGGTGCTCGACGGACCTTTGGGATCAGTTTTTCAGGGCTCTCTGGAATGGAAATCTCCTTCACTCTGTTTCTGTGAGACTTCCCTTTCTCTATATTTTGTTGGGAGTTCTTTTTACAGGAGATCCATGGGCTGTGCGTTCCAAGCTAGCATATGTGAGTCTTTCTACTCCGCCATCTTGGCTCCACCCCCCATGGTACTTCTTATAAACGTCAGTCTATACTAATTTCTTCCAGTCTCTTTATTTACTTTCTCCCAGTAACATCATCACATAACTTCTACCAGTTACCTAAGAGGATAAAAGAAAAAGCATAAGAGCCCATAAGTACATGTTTTTGCTAGCTCTTTTCATCATAACCAAAAAATTAGAACCGTATGGGGTACAAAACTACTAGGGAATAGGTTAACAAAGCATGTTATAAGAATGTAATATAATTTTTGTTATAAAAAGTTACAAAATGGATAATTTCAGAAGATACTTGGAAGTTTTCATATCTATGAATTAATACTGGGAAATTTGAGAGGAAGTATTCATATCTATGAATTGATGTTGAATGAAGTAAGTAGAACCAGGAGAATAATTTTTATAATGGTAATATTATTAAAAAAAAACAATTTTGAAAGACAAAACTCTGATTAAAGTGATGGCAAATTACAAGTCCTGAGTATGGAAGAAAATAAATGCATGCTATCTAACACTTGCCAGAGAGAGGATTTAAAATGAAAAACAGGGCACACATTTCTGAACATGGTCAATACCAGAATTTGTTTTGCTAGATTAATGTATAATGGTTTGAGAATATTAGTATTATTATAATTCAGTGGGGTTGAACTGAAATATTAGTTAGGGAGCTTCAAGGTGGTCAGAAATTCAACAAAATTTGGCATCTCTGACCATAGATGAGCAATAGAAAGTTAGCAATATGCAGCCTAGATATGTATTGCAGGAGGTCGGTTCCTAACTGAGTTCCTGAGTAGGGGAAACTTGAGAAAGAAAATTGGTCCTAGTTTGGTTTCCAGTTTTCCTTCCCTCAGCAGAAAATCTCTCTTCCATCACTTTCCCTCTTGGCTTTTTCTCTACAATTCATGTATCTTTAATGTCCAACCCACAACATACACACACACACACACACACACACACACACATACACCATTTCTTTCATTATTTCCCATGGCTACACAGAATTAGTTTGTTACCTGTGGTCATCTCCCAAAAGGTGACATGAACTAACTCTCACAAAGAACCCAAGTTTGATACTATGAGTTCTTGATCTCTAAAACAGGAAGTCCAGCTTTTTCTTGGACTCTTTGCCTCATCATGCCCCAGCCCCATCATAAGCCCAGAATGTTTTTTTTAAATAATGCTTAGGTATGGCATATCCCCATGAGAAAGGGACATAGGTAAATTGCCCCCAAATTAATCAAGAGGGTAAATTTTAATTTAATGCAACTGAAATTATCCATTTTGCAATCAACTTTGCTATCTCTTGCTTATTCATAAATAATTCACCTACCCATAAGTCTCATAAACAATATGTTGCATGTTCATCTAGTTTTCGTGTAAAATCTCTCTTTACATCTAGGTCATGTATCCATTTTGACCTTATCTTCATAAATGGTATGAAATATTGGTCTATGCCCAGTTTCTGTCATACTGCTTCCAGTTTTCCCAAAATTTTTTTTTTTACCAAATAATGAATTCTTGTCCCAAAATGTTAAGTCTTTATACTTGTCAAGTACAGGGTTATATTTTTATTTGCTGCTGTAAAGTGTATGTCTGCTCCATTCCATTGTTCTCTTTCTTTTTCTTAGCCAGTACAAGATAGTTTTGATTATTACTGATTTATACTACAGTTTAAGACCTGGTATTACTAAACCTCCTTTCTTTATACGTTTTTTTCACTATCTCCTTTCATATTCTTGACCTTTTGTTCTTCCAAATGAATTTTGCTAGTAGTTTATTTTTTTCCACTTCAGTAAAGGATATTTTTTGGTAGTTTAATTTGGATGGGGTTGAATATATAAATTAATTTGGGTAAAATTGTCATTTTTATTATGTTTGCCCTGTTTACTCATGAACAATTACTATCTCTTCAATTCTTTAAATCTGATTTTATTTGTATAAAAAGTTTTTCTAATATTTTTAAAAATAATTTTAAAATAACTTAAAATAATAAAAATAAATTAAATAATTATATAAAAATAATAATTTTAAAAAATAATTTCTTTTGGCAGGCTTACTCCAAGGCATTTTATACTACACAAAGTTGTTTTAAATGGAGTACTTTTTGCTATCACTTCTTGCAGACTTTTGTGATATAAAGGAATGCTAACGATTTATGTGGATTTACTTTATATCCTACCACTTTGCTAAAATTGTTCATTATTTCAATTAACTTTTTGGTTCAGTCTCTGTGATTTTCTCAGTATATCATCATATCATCTGCAAAAAGAGAGTTTTATCATCTTATTCTCTGTTCTGATTCATTCAGAATTATCCTGTTATTGCCAGGATTTTCAATAAAATATTGAATAATATCAGTGACAGTAGGCATCCTTATTTCACACCAAATCTTACTGGGAAGGTTTCTAGTGTACCTCAATTACAAATAATGCTTACTAATGGTTTTCTCTAAATATTTTTAATCAATTTTAGGAAAAATCCATTCATTCTAATATTTTCAGGTATTTTAATAGAAATGTGTAATGACCTTTATCAAAAACTTTTTCTGCATCTATTGATAACATCATATGATTGTTTTTAATTTTATTATTGATATAATCAATTATGTTAATGGTTGTTTTTTTATGTTAAAAATATCCCTGAATTCCTTACATAAGTCATTTGGTCATAATGCATAGTCCTTATAATATAATTTTGTAATCTTAGCTAGTATTTTACTTAGAATTTTTGCATCACATATTCATTAAATACATTGGCCTCTATTTTCATATTTATTTTAACTTACATAAAATTTTGGTTACATTAAATTAAAAATTCTTGTACAAATAAAGGAAATATAGCCAAGATTAAAAGGAAAGAAGGAAACGAGGAAAAAACTGTAGAAAGTTTGTCGTATGAGGGTCTCATATCTAAAATATATAAATAACTTTTGTCAAATTCTTAAAAAAGATTCTTTCCCCAAATGATAAATGGTCAAAAGATACGAACAGGCACTTTTCCATTGAGCAAATCAAAACAATTTATAGTCATTTTAAGGTGCTATAAATTTTTAATGATTAGACAAATACAGGTTAAAACAATCTTTTTAAATTTATTTTCAGTTTTCAACATTCATTTCAACAAAATTTTGAATTTCAAATTTTCTCTCCATCTGCCCCTTCCCACTACCCTGGAAAAGTATGTATTCTGATTACCTTTTCCTGTATTCTGTCCTTCATTCTATCTCTCCTCCCCATCCCCTTCCCTTCTATTTTCCTGTAGGGCAAGATAGATTTCTATACCCCATTGCTTATATAGCTTATTTCCTATTTGCATGTAAAACCAATTTTTAACATCAATTTTTAAAACTTTGAATTCCACATTCTCTCTCTTCCTTCATCCTGATACACCCTCATTGAGAAAGCAAAAAATTTGATATAGGTCATACATGTGTAGTCAAAACTCTTCCATAACATTCATGTTGTGAAAGACTAACTATATTTTCCTCTATCCTGTCTTGCTCTCATTTGTTCTTTTTCCTCCTTTGACCTGCCCTTCTACAAAAATGTTTCTGATTACCCCTTCCCACAATCTGCCTTCCCTTCTATTATTCCCTCCACTTTTATCTCCTTCTCCTCTGTTTTCCTCCAGGATAAGATAAATTTCCATGATTAACTGAATGTGTGTAGGTGGGTATTATTCACTCCTGAAGCCAAATCCAACGATAATAAAGCTCACTTATTGGCTCTTGCCTTCCCACTTTTCCCCTCCATTGCAAAAATCCTTTCCGTCTCTTTTATGTGAGATGATTACCAAATTCTACCTCACCCTTTTTCTTTCTCCTAGAACATTCCTCTCAACATTTAATTTTCGTTTTCAGATATCATCCCTTCATATTGAGCCCTTTGTCTCTCTGTATTTTTTTCTCTTTCTCCCTCTCTCTCTATACATATACATGTATATATACACACATACATATATACATTATACATATGTGTATATATAGACATATACATACATATATACATACACACACATATACATTCCCTCCAAATCTAATACTGAGAAAGATCTCATGAATTGCAAATATCATCTTTCCATGTAGAGATGTAAACAGTTCAACTTTAATAAGTCCCTTATGGTTTCTCTTTCCTGTTTAGCTTTTCATAATTCTCTTTATTCTTATATTTGAAAGTCAAAGTTTCTATGTAGCCCCAATCATTTCAACAAAATTCTTGAAAGTTCTCTATTCCATTGAAGTTCCATTTTTTCCCCTGAAATACCATACTCAGATTAGCTGGGTAGGTGACTCTTGGTTTTATCCTAGCTCTTTGACCTCTGAAATGTCATATTCCAAGCCCTCTAATCCCTTAATGAAGAAGCTGTTAAATCTTGTGCTATCCTGGTTGTGTCTCCACAATATATGAATTGTTTCTTTATGACTGCTTATAATATTTTCTCCTTGACCAGGGAATTCAAGAATTTCTCAACAATATTCTTGAAGTTTTCATTTGGGGTCTCTTTCAGGAGGTGATCAATGGAGTATTTTCATCTCTATTTTACTCTCTGGTTCTAGAATATCAGGACAGTTTTCCTTGAAAATGTCTTGAAAGATGATGTCTAGACTCTTTTATTGATCATGGCTTTCAGGTAGTCCCATAATTGTTAAATTATCTCTCCTGGATCCATTTTCCTGCTTAGTTGTTTTCCCATGAGATACTTCATATTGTCTTCTATTTTTTCATTCTTTTAGTTTTGTTTTATAGTTACTTAATTTCTCATAAAATCATTAACTTCCATTTGTTCCATAATTATTTTGAAGGAATTACGTTTTTAGGGAACTTTTGGACCTCTTTTTTTCCAGTTGGCCCAGTTTGCTTTTTAAAGCAATCTTCTCCTCATTGGTTTTTGGACCTCTTTTGTCATTTGGATAAGTCTAATTTTAAAGGTGTTATTTTCTTCAGCATTTTTTTTTTATTTCCTTTAGCAAGCTGTTGAATCATTTTTCATGATTTTCTTGCAGCACTCTCATTTATCTTCCCAATTTTCCTCTTCTCTTTTTGATTTTCAAAATCCTTTTTGAGCTCTTCCATGGCCAAAGACCAATTCATATTTTTCTTGGAGGTTTTGGTTGCAGGAGCGTTGACTTTGTTATCTTCTGGTTGTATGTTTTGAGCTTCTTCATCACCAATGATGATAGAAAATACCTTTCCATCATGGAAGTTAGAATCTGTAGTCTGTTTCTTTTTACTCTATTTCCTCATTCTCCTAGCCAATTACTTGACTTTTGATCTCTTTGTTAAGTGGAGGGCTGTAGACACAGTCTCTGTTTTAGCAGTGGTTGTTGGTGCCTTGGGGCTAGGACTGGGGATGAGTCAGGACCACACTCTCCTGTCAGCCAGGTGAGAGAGACCCTTCCCACTGAACTTCAAAGTTCTCTTTGGCATTTCTAGGTTGAGAAGTCTGGAAACTGCAGCTACCAGCAGCAATTCAGTTCCTTAAGACCTGCTCAAGCTCTGTCCATTCCTGTACAGCCCACACCAAACTGTACTCTGCTTGCATTACAGTGCAATAGGTCTTTCCTGTTGACATTCCAGATTGTCTTGGGCTGGAAACTTGTTTCAGTCTGTCATTTTGTGGCTTCTGCTGCTCTAGAATTTGTTCAGAGTCATTTTTACACGTTTTTTTGAGGGGTTTGTTGGGACAGTTCTAGCAGCCCATTCTTCTACTCCGCCATCTTGGCTCACTTTACCCCCCCACCCCACCCCCCACCAAACAATCTTGAGATAGCATTTTACACCTAACAGAGTGGCTAAAACAATAGAAGGGGAAAGTGACAAATGTTGGAGGCGATGCAGAAAAATCACGAAACTGATTCATTGCTGATGTAATTGCAAAATGATTCAACCATTTTGGAGAGCAATCTGTAATATGTCCAAATACTTACCAAACTACCTGAATCAAGAGTGATTCATGTTGTTAAACTACCTATACACTTTGACCCAGAAATACCATTACTAGGGCTATTTCCAAAGATTATTAGGGAAAAAATGAAAAGAACTTACATATTCTAAAATATTCATAGTATATCTCTTTCTGGTAGCAAAAACTGGAAATTGCAGGGATACCTGTCAATTGAGGAATGGCTGAACAAGTTGTGGTATAGGATTGTGGTGTAATGTTGCTGTTACAATAAATGATGAGCTTTATGATCTTAGAAAACATTGGATATACTTGAACAAAATAATGAAGAGCAAGATGAGCAGAACCAAGAGAACTTTGTGTATAGTAACAATTATATTATTTTCAGAACTACAGTGAAAAAGTCATTTTGACTATTATAAATACTCAAATTAACTACAAAGGACATGTGAAGGAAGATACTATCTGCATCCAGCAAAAGAGTTGATCAATAGAAGTATGTATAGAATGATGGGTGGATGGGTGAGTGTCTATATATATACATATATATATATATACATATATATATATATATATATGTATATATATATATATCTGTCTATGTATGTATGTATGCAGCCATCTATAGGATGGGGAGGAGGGCAGCAAAGAGAGGAAAACAAGGGAATGTTAAATATTGATTTTATTATGTATATAAAAGGATTAGCATATTGTGTATAATAGATTTGCAATTTCATGAACTATTATTTTTTTCTCTTCTACTGTATTATGGCAATGCTTGCTTTTTTTCTTAAGTTCAAGAAAAGATAAGTACAATTTAAAAAATGATTCACAGCTTAGACAAGGAAGAGTTATGTACTCACTAGACTTTAAAAGACAGGATAAGATCTGCCTTTCTCTTTTTTTGTTGTTTATTTTTGTGTCATTTAGAACTTCCTGACAGGACAGAAAGCAATTTACTCTCCTTACCCACCCCTAGTAGGAGCACATTTACCTAGTTAAAAGCACATGACAACAAGAATGCATACTTTCTTTCCTGAGACTGAGACCAGATTTCATATTTTGACTATCTCTTCTACTTTTATTTTTCCTATGATAACGTGAATAAATGGACATTTCCAGATCTAGCTGCTATGGTCAGAGTTCTAGAGGTCAGGAGTTCTAGGATAGTAATTGACAGAAAGAATTTTTCCTGCAACTGCATGAATTCTATGTGAAAAGAATGACCATATCATTCTCATAACTCCAAACAATGACCTCACTTTCCAGAAGCCATGAGTCTTGAGTCACTCAGTTGACTGAGGTGAAACTATTTCAATTGGTAATACAAGTCTCCCTGGAGTCTTTCTTGTATGTCAGGAGAAAATGATATGACAGATGGATTATTGTTTCAAGTTTTAAGTAATTTTTAATGTGTGCTTATGAAGCATTGCTGTTTTAAGCATTTCTTTAAAATGATGGAAAAAAATAACTGCCCTATACCTGATGTCTACTACCTCATGAACATTTCTAAAAGCTATGGCCTTTAAAAATTTTTTATTTTTACTTTATGGAATAAAACAAGCATTTCCATAACATTGTACAATAGAAAAGATGATTGTGTGTGAAACTATAAATCTATTATGTATAATTTGCTATTCCTTTTAAATATATGATAAAATTATCTTGTAATGTTCCTTTCTTCCCTTTTTTTCCCTCTTCCCATATCTTAGAGATGACTATAATCAGATATATACACACATACATACATATGTATATGTATATATACAGACATATATGTCTGTATATATGTGCATATATATGTATATACATTCATCTGCATGTGCATGTGTGTGTGTGTGTACACACACCATTCTATATGTACTTCTATTTAGCAATTCTTTTGCTTGATGCAGATGGAATCCTTTATAGTTAATTTAGGTATTTATAAAAGTCAAAAAGCCTTATTTTTACTCTGTACTGAAAACAATATTGTTGTTACTGTATACAAAATTTGGTTCTGCTCATTTTGCTCTTGGTTATCTCATGCAAGTCTGTCCACATTTTCCCAAGATCATCAAGCTCATCATATCTTATTGCGCAATAGTATTTCATCACATTTGTATATCCCAAGTTCTTCAGCCATTTTGTGATTGGTGGGTGTCCCTGAAGTTTCCAGTTCTTTGCCAGCTCAAGGACAGCCCTTTTGAGTATTCTAGAACATATATGTTCTTGTCCTTCTTCTCTAATGCTCTTTGGAAATAGACCAAGTAGTGGCATTTCTGGGTCAAAGGGTGATTTAAGAACATTACTCTTGACTCACACCCCTCTCTCTTATCACAAATTCCATAGGAGCAACAATTGCTAGCAATCAGAGCACATGTGGCTCACCAGAAGGTTGAAGGGCAAATCTTACGATCTATGTTCTCATTCTTAAATATGTTCCATGGTATAATCCCTTCCACAAATTTTTTGCCACCCTTTGGGGCTGAGGGGACATCAAACTTAGTCACTGCTATGACAGGCCTGGGCAAAGATCTCCCATAGCCAGACTTGTAAGTAAGATACTTTGAGTTGCTTGAACTGCAAAAACTCAGGGTATGGAGTGCTTATGGATGCTGAGTAGTAGATAAATATATTTAAGTTCTCTGTTGTTTGTTCATATTGGTTTTACTTCTTACTATGTTTCTGTTTTTTGAGTTGCAGAGATTTGTGATAAACAACTACTGCATCATATCTTGATCTTGGAAGTCTCTATTTATCAGGCCTACCTTAGGCCTGTGATCACTTCTATTTTTTCAGCTAATCTGGATTCAATTTCTTTTTTCTCTCAGAATTTTCATTTTTATTTATATTCTACCAAAGTATAAATCTCAGAGGAGGGAAGGTCTTAGGAAGAATATTGAAAGGTATGTAGAAACTGGGAAGAGAATGGGGGGGAGGTGGGGAGTCAGGCTAGCATAGGAAAAAGGAACAATAGCGACAGCCTCTCTCCCACTCTTTAGTATCTGCATCTCCATTCCCCACGTTGGCTGGTTCATCTGTTCTAGGGGAAGATCAGAAGTGGGTCCTAGAGGTTGTAGTGTGAGCAAAGAAGTCTAACTAGCCCAGGGATCTCAGCCACACTCAGAGGCAGCCCCACCCACCATGGTGTCCATACCTACAAGCCCATCTTTCTTCATAACTTCAATGAGAACTTATCCTTGGCCTGGCTAAGTCTGCAGGAACTTTCTTATATACTTCAGAGCCTTCTCGTATTCTTTGATCTGGCAAGTCACCACAGTCAATGAGAAGACATAATATCATCTCTTCTTTACCTCCTTTAGGTCATAGTTCCGCCAGAAGCCCAATGCCCTTTCAGATGTCATCATTCTATTTGCTCACACCAAATACCAGAGCTCTTTGCCCAGTCTATCTGAAACTCCTCTAATTTCACTGCACCAATCTGCCTCGCATGGCCTTCATGGTCATCAACCATCTCTTGCTCTTCTCATACTCTAGTAACCAGAACCTTTCTCATTTCTATGAGAAATATATTAACCTATTCAGTTTCAAAATCCATGTTGCTGTAATTGTTTTCCAATAATCCAGGCTAACGAGTTAAAGGTAAATCCTGACATCCCAATAAAGTAAATTGCTAAATATGTGGAAAAAAACATCAGATGAGATGAAGAAATACTGTCATTATCCACCCTCAGTTACTGACTGTCACTGCACTCTTTCTTCCAGATGAGCATAATAAGTCACTCAGTCTCATTCAGTCACAGGAGGCCCTGCATCTTAAATTAATTCATGCCTAAAAAGAGATGTCAGAAGCCTCTGCGAGGTGACTGAACTCTTATTTCAGGTTCATCTCACAGTGTTTCTTTACTCTGGGTCTTGCTTGATTCTTTTCATCTTATTGTCTCTAATTCTGAATCCATTTCCTATTGGGATCCCTAATATTTTATGCTCTTTAGTCATTATTGTATCTGTCTAGATTCCTAGACCCTTATATATTCCTACCTTTGGTAACATTCTGGGGTCACATGCAGGAATTTCATAAAGATGAGCTCTGTAGCCAAATCCAGTAATAACTAAAGACTACCTAAAAACACAAAGCACTGGAGTAGAGAAACTTACAGTTAGAAAAAATGCATCCTAAAAAGAGTGATGTCCTCCACAGATGCTGCAGGGTATGTGCAACTCCTTTGTATGTCTTCTTGATGGAACACTTATCTGGTGATTTAGCATCTGTCATCTATGATCCTGCTATGAGGATCTTAAAGATGCTTGATCTCCAAAGCCACTGTTGGCTAAGAATGGAAAATGTCTCCAGTCCTGCCTTATACTAGTCCTCTACACATACCACCATGTTTTAAAATTTTTTAATTTGGGGGTTTTTTTTGTTACATTTTAAGTTCCAAATTGTCTCTCCCTCCCTCCTCACCCAAACACCAGTTTTCATTCTGCATAATATGCATGCGCCAACTCCTTCATGAGAACTTTGTATCAAGATGCCTTCTATCGTTCCCTAAGATACCCCTATTACATGTCAGCTTTCCCCATTTCAAAACTGTCGGTTCTTTGATGTGAAAAATTATATGCACCATTACTGACCAAAATCAAATGCACAAATCTGAAAGCTGAGGAATTAGTTTAGGTCAAAGGAGTGGGAAACCTGTGGCCTCAAGGCCACATATGGCCAAGTCCTGGGGTGGAGCCTTCTGAGTCCAAATTTCACAGAACAAATCTTTTTATTAAGTGGATTTGGTCTATAAAGTTTGGATTCAGTCAAAAAGCTGAACTTGAGAACCTAGAGGGCCACACATGACCTCAAGGCTGCAGGTTCCCCACCCCTGGTTTCATAGAACCAGATGCTAATCAAGAGAGTGATTCATTTGACTTTCTGGTCAATAGGTTGATTTGCTTAAGATTCTATTGCAGCAGTTACCTCCTTGCTAGATATATAGATAGCAATACAGATGGGGATGGGGGTGGGGATAGGAGGAGAGACAGAAAGAATGAAGGGGACAGAGAGAGCAGAATCACCATTTATTCAGTTTAAAAATTCACATTTGAATCTTCCTTAGTCCCTGAGGAAACTCTTTTTGGGTATAAAAAAAATTACATATTAACTCTAATACTTTGTTCCTTCAAGTGTAACCTTGCACCCCAATGGTGTGCCAAGAGAAAATTTCTGGTTCAGGCCTCAACCTCATCAATAAAGTAAACTCAGAACAAGAAAGGTAAAAGTACTTTATTAGCACACCAAGGCAGTTAGGTTGGGTGCAACCTGCACAAGGTTTTTATAGACAGGAGTAAGCAACTTCCTTATAAGGGCAAAAGCATGCAGTTTAGCACCATAGTGCATAGAGAGCAGAGCCAGGAGTCAGAAAGACTGATCTTGCTGAGTTCACATCTAGCCTCTGACACTTATTAGCTGTGTGACACTGACTTACCCAGGGTTCCTAATTAATCCTGCTTGCTTGTTTCTTCTTTGGTAAAATGAGCTGGAGAAGGATATGGCAAAGTACTAGTGTCTTTGCCAAGAAATCCCTAAAGGTGATAAAGAAGACTCAGACACAAATGAAAAATGAATGAACAACATACTGAATGTTACATATCTCATGAGAGGATAAGTTTTGTGTCACTTCAGCATAGCCCATGTCTATGTACACTCCAAAAAGGGATTTCCAGACTGTCATCTCCTTCAGATTGGCTGTGCACATACACAAAGTTTAAGCAAGATTTAAACATGGAGTCACTCAGGCTTACTTTAATAAAATATAGAATTCTTATTCCTGTAGTTTTCTTTTTTACTGCCTCCCATTATTTTTTAACATACTGAAAAAAGTTATTTTTGATATGTGGCAAAGGGAAAGGGCTTATGAATTGATAATTACATTACAAAATTAAGAAATAGTGGGCAGGCACACCTGGTTTTTTGGATACTTACTGGGAAAAACCATGATTGGCAGTAGAGAAAAGGGTGGCAATTATATTTTAATAAGTTAGAGAAAGGTGAGGAATTTGAGGAATGTAAACCCAAGTTGGATAGTCTCCCTTTTCTTGATTTTGAACTACCCTGACCAAACCTAACAATGTTGCACTAAGGCTGTTGTGACCTTTTGTGAGTGGTCCTGAACTGTACTATCAGAACCCACTCAGACCTAACAGAACTAAATTAAACATACTTCCAGAGACCCCCTTACCCCTACTGTTCTATCATACAGACTACCTCCCCTCACAACACCAGTATTTTTCAAATGATTCCATGGTTAAAGTGACAAACAATCTCTTATTCCTTTCTCCTGAATGCATAAAACTACTGCTGTAGGTCCCATCTGTGCGATACCTATTGTACAGTGCAGTGTCTATGCTCACTATCCTCTTGGCTTCATTTAAAGGTGCCCTTTTCTCTATATATGAGTTTGTATTATTTCAGAGCTTGATAGAGACAGAAGGCAAAAGTGGTACAGAGGCACTTGGCAGCATGAGGACAGGAGATGGTGATGGAAGGCAGACAGGTAGGGAAGAAGATGAGGCTGGAGGAGTAACAGAGAACACCATTCAGGTAACCATGGATTGGATTTGGGAGCACTAGGCAGCATGGAGCTGATGGAGATGGAAGAACACTTGAGGCAGGAGTTTGAAGTCTCTTTGGGGTGAGCTTATTAGCATATTCATCACCTCAAAGTACATCTGGACCTTTTTGATGTTCTGCTGGCCTGGAACCATAGAGGTCCGGATTTTATCTGACGTGTACATACCATAGAACCAGAACTTTGAAAAGCAGCACCTAGATGGTTTCTTTTGATTTGGCACATATGTCTAAGATGTTAATTTAGATCAATATGATACAATTGAAACTTATGCTCCAGGGGCAGCTAAGTGACTTGGTAAATAGAGCACTGACCCTGAAGTCAGGAGGACATGAGTTCAAATCTTGCCTTGGACACTTGATACTTACAAGCTGTGTGACTTTGGGCAAGTCACTTAACTCCAACTGCCTTACCACTCCCCACACAAAAAAAGGAAAGAAAATTATGCTCCTTTGAGCTTGACGACATTCTGTACATGACTTCTAGTTCCCTTTTGCAATCTTATTTCCTGCTAAAACTTATTAAATTAACTAGAAAGGGAGGAAGAAGGTAGTCAAGAGAACCAGAACAAGAGTACTTTTAACACTGCTCAAAACTGCTCAATGTGGAATTGTTAAAGTGGATTGGAAAAAATTTGCAAACATCTTGTATGAACAAATGCACTTATTTTATACAGATTTATATAAGTAGTATTAGAAATTGCTTATACTGGATTACTTTAATTCTTTTCTGTTCAATGTCCCAATAACTGCTTTGTTCTCAATTGTCCCTGGATTCCTAAGTAAAAGTTTCACCTCTGATTGAGTTTAAGAAAGTTTTGTTGAGAAAATGGGAAAAATGAGGATACAGCAATCTATGTGAGGGGGGAAAAATTTTGATACATGAGGGAAAAAAGTAGGAAGCCCTTTGGCTTCTGTTATCCTAAAAGTTGGACCCACAGATATTATGCCTTATGGGATAGACCACGTGCTGACACAAATCTTGTGAAACCCACAAGTCAAAAAAAGGCACCATATATACAGGGAAACTTTACAAGCATATATGACATATATGATATGTGTGTATGTGAGGTGTCTTTCATTCCCTTAGTGAGTTTGCTAGCTTGTTACAAAAATGCCAGTTTAACAAGTGTTTTCTTCTTAATTATGGGCAAAGAGGGAAGAAGAGCCTGATTATCTTTCTTGCCACCAATAAGTCTCTACAAACATCTGAAATAATTCAGTATATCACTTTACCTGTGGCAAGAGGGATACGCAACCAAAGAATAATTTATTTATTTCATATGTCTGGATATTTTTTTCAACAATATACAGGAATGCATTTATTCTGATGAGGTAGAAAATAATATCAGTAGCTAGCATTTATAAAGCTCCTTAAATTTTTCAAAGTGCTTTACATTTAATTCTCACAACATTCCTATGAGGTAGGTGTTAGTACTATGCCCACTTCACAAATGAGAAAGCTGAGCCTGAGAGAGGTTAAATGACATGTCAGAGTTATATCACTAGCATGTGTTAGAGGCAGGATTCATATTCATATTTTCATGACTCTAAGTCCAACACCCTGTCTACTACATCACCTACTTGTCATAGATTCTATGAATATATGATAAATTGCTATGATTATTGTTTAAATCATAAACACAGCTTCTATTTTAGAAAACAAACTCACTGTTTTGTCTATAAGCATGTATGAAACATGGATTCTATGTTCTATGTTCCCCAGTGTGCTTGCAATCTGGCTCAAATAAGATACATGCCTATGATTTTGCCTACATAGAAACTAATCTATTTTATGGTGTTTTGACAAAAAGAACGTTTGCTCAGTGGAAACGAATTTAAATTCAAAAGCAAATAAGAGATTATACCTTTTTAATAAAAAGAAAAACATTAAAGACATTAAATAGTTGAGAAGTGATCACATTTTCTTGCCTAAATGCTTTGCAAATAGGAGACTTGGAAATTAAAATGAACTTTAAAAAATCTTGGTTCTATTTTCTACTGTAAATATAGCATCAACTAAGATTATTAGTTCTATGTCAAAAGGTTTTTGGTTTTTTTGGTATGGAAATTCACTTTTGACACACACTATCACTCCCTTCACTTTTTAGTAAATAGTGTTCTTTAGTTGTTTTGATTTTTAAAAAAATATCAGTTTTACAGAGGGAAAAAGGACCAATATTGCCTGGTGACAAAAATTTGATGATGATCTTAGCTTGTCTCATCCTCTTTCTGTTATAATTAATATTTAAAACCTTTAAATATATCTCTATAGAATTCACTGGAATTTGAAATTTGGTGGATGCAGTCTTTAAAATCCAAGGTTACTTATAAACAATGATGAAGTATAAGAGCAGAATTTGTTTTTGTTGTGTTTTTAAAATCTTTTTCAAAATTAAGAAATTCAATTGGAAAATATTATCACCATAGAATAGAAAACCCTTACATATTAGAGGAAGCTGTCTGGTTTGCTAGGAAAACTTGAATCTTGATACCAAAGGATGATGTTATTGAATTTTCATACAAAGGTATTACATTTATAAAACTAGATCATGAAACAAATTTCAATATCATTTTGACCAAAGTCTTCATTCTTTCTTTTCTTTGGTATTTTGTAAGGAAGAAAAGACATGGGTTATAAAAAACAAAGAAACAAAAAAACAAACAATAAACCAAAACACATTATTTCAAGCACTACAAAGGTGCAGCTGCCATAAATGGATATGTTAAGCTATAAAGTAAAATAGTCTATGATGCCTAGTAGACAAGAACAAATGGCACATTTGTTAATGGCTTTCAAGTTCATATTTCTCTTTCATAGCTAAGTTAAGCAAATATTTTATTTATAGCTAACAGTAGGAATATGGGTTTGTATTTCACAAGAGTCCTATTTTATAGCAATAAGCAAATCTAAATTAACATCAATGACTTCATTCCTAGAAGCTTATACTAAAAGTAGAAACTTTGCTTAAATGTCCCTTGAGAAGTGTATGTGTATGTGTATATATGTGTATGTGTATGTGTGTGTGTGTGTGTGTGTGTGTGTGTGTGGAGGTGGGTGGGTGTGTGAGTATGTGTGTATGTACATATGTATATATACATATACATATATATATATGCATTTATACATTTGCACTATAACTGGTGCTTCTAAATGCTTCTTATCCCATAGCATACATCTCTAATGATAACAATTTATTTCACATCAAATATGCCTTGCATATATAGTAAGGCATGATTGTTGACTTCATCACACTCACATGTTATCTTTTTGTCTTAAACATAGATCAATATATGTATAGATGTGAATACAGTCAGATATATATTATAATTAATACTATATGTGAAGCAAATGCGTATAAAGTGATTTGATGCCAGACTATTTCATGTTGTATCTTTATCTATGTATCTATCTAGCTGTCTCTTTACTTATTTACATTTTATATGTGTATATATGTGTATATTTGATACTGCTTTTCAAAAAGAAGAAAGTTGATCAGTGGAAAAGATAGTAATTTTATAAGATATTTTGCTTTGAACAAGAACAGACATTCAAGCATGGCATTTCCTCTTAGGTTGCTTCCCCAACCATCAATCACAACAACAGACCAGGTCTCACAAGAGCAGAGGTTACTCATATTCCTGAAAACTCTACTCAATTAGTTTTTTCTTTTTTCTTTGCAGGAAGAGTTTATTAAGTTAATGAGTTAGTATTGAACGTTTTCCTAAAATGAGGGGAAGGAAGATACATTCCCCACAAATCTAAGTAGGCTCAAATTTAGAGGAAGAGGGAGGCAAACATGTGGACAACACAAGTGGTTGGAAGGGAGCACTCACAACTCCTGTGTATTGGAGGTTCTTTTCTTTTTTCTTTTTCTTCTTTTTTTTTTGGTTCTTTACTTATTTCATTTTATTTTAGAATATCAATTTCCTCATTTACATATAAACCCAATTTTTAAGATTCATTTTTAAAACTTTTGAGTTCCAAATTCTCTCCCTTCCTCCCTCCCTACCCCGCCAACCTTTATTGAGAAGGCAAGCAATTTGATATAGGCTATACAGTGTAGTCATGCAAAACATTTCTATGATAGTCATGTTGTGAAAGGAAACATAGAAAAAAAACAAACTCGAGAAAAATAAAGTAAAAAAAAAGCATGCTTTAGACACCATCAGTTCTTCATCTGGGGATGGATAACATTTTTCATATAAGCCCTTCCAAGCTGACTTGGATTGTTGCATTTCTGACAATAACCAAGTCATTCACAGTTGATCATCTTACAATATTGCTGTTACTTTATATGCTGTACATTTCACTGTGCATAAGCTCATCTAAGTCTTTACAGATTTTTCTGAGAGCATCCTGCCTATCATTTCTTAGAGTACAATAGCATTTCATCATAATCCTATGCCACAATTTGCTCAGCCATTCCAGAGCTGAAGGGCATCTCCTCACTTTCTAATTCTTTGCCTGCAGAAAAGAGCTGCTACACATATTTTTGTACATATAAGCTCTTTTCCTTTTTATTTTTTATCTCTTTTTCGATATAGACCTAATAGTGTTCTACCTCGAAGGGTATGCCCTTTGGGCATAATTCCAAATTTCTCTACAGAATGGCTGAATCAGTTCACAGCTCCATCAACAGTGCATTAGTCTCATTTTTCCCACATTCCTTCCAACATTTATCATTTATCTTTACCGCTCTATTAGTCAATTTAATAGATGTGAGGTAGTGTCTCAGAATTGTTTTAATTTGTATTTTTCCTATCAATGGGGGAGTAGCTTTTGTTTTCATATGACTGTAGGTAGCTTTGAAGACTTCATCTGAAAACTGATCATATCTTTTGATCCTGGAGGTCCTTTTCTCCCCTTATGGAGCCCCCCATTCAGTTTATATTGGGTGATGGTGTTGATGATGAATCAGGAATAATAATCAAATTATTTCTTGTTAAAAGGAAATATTTAAATATTCATTCATACTTAAAGTGAGGAACTGGAGGGGAATCCAACGGACTTTGAAACAAAAACAAGAGCAGCATCACAATTTTAGATAAAGTAGTAGTACAAACAGACACGATTAGCAGAACTAAGTAGGGGAATTAAATTATCCTTAAAGAACCAAAGATGATTAAGTAATAATAGTATTAAAGATAAAAGCTATATAAAAGTTAAAACTAAAACGAGCGACAGAGCAGTGAAATATTTAAATGGAAAGTTAAACAAATTACAGGTAGAAATAGAAAAGTACAGAAGTTGCCCAGTATGATAAAGATAGAAAGATTGGGCTGAATCAAATTTAGAAAAACTATAACTGTGATTTCTATGATGATATTAATAGGACAGATACACAATTATGATGGTAGATAAAAAATATGTCTTTGCACAGATATAGTGTCTTTTATTTTTAAAACACAAAAGAAAACAGGAATCATACGAATCTTTTAAAAGTATGAAAAAGTGTCTATTTAAAACCAATATTTTAATCATTACATTACAGTGATTATTTGGAGGAGAGAAATGCTAGAAGGTTCCCTTAAAAACCAATGAAAGAGGACAAGCCAAGAAGGCAGAGTAGAAAGATACATGTAGGCCAGCTCCTAACCCACAGCCCATAAAATACCTGTAAAGAAAAACTCCCCCAAAATTCTGGAGCAGCAGAAGCCACAGAACAATGGAGCAGAGGAGATATCTGTCCTAGAAAGACCTGAAAAAGTGACCCCAAGGGTCCGGTGTTCAATGGACCCAGACTAGAGCCCAGCCCTGCCTTGGCTGTGCAGCACCAAGGGAAGCAGATCCGAGCAGGCTTCAGGGATGAAATCTCCAGTAGCAGTGCAGGTCCCTCCACCCACAGATGCCAAAAGTCAGTGAGAGGGTCTTTTCAGCTTGCTGAGAGGGGAGCAGGGTATCTCCACAACTCAGGCCCCATCGGGAAGCAGAAGTGGAGGCGGCAGCAGACAGGGGCCCCCAAAGCAGGCAGGAGCTCAGATCCATTGTTGAAGGGCTCTGCATAAACCCCCTGAGGGAACTGAGCTCCATGCGGCTACTCTGCCCCTATCTGAGCACCCGAACTTAATCTTACACTGGATAGTAGCCGTACCCCTCCTGAAAGCCCTGAGGCTGGGAAGCAGCATTTGAATCCCAGTCCCCAAGCACTACCTGGGTGGAACAGGAAGTGAGGTAGGGGGTGAGAGGAGACTCAGAAGTCAAGTAAATAGTTGGCAAAATGTCCAGAAAAGGGAAAAAAAATAAGACCATAGAAGGTTACTTTCTTGGTGAACAGATATCTCCTCAGATCCTTTCAGAGGAGGAAGAACAATGCTTGACATCAGGGAAAGTCAAGGCTTCCGTATCCCAAACACCCAAAATAAATATCCAATGGGCTTAGGCCATGGAAGAGCTCAAAAAGGATTTTGAAAATCAAGTAAGATAGGTGGAGGAAAAACTGGGAAGAGAAATGAGAGAGATGCAAGAAAAGCATGAAAAGCAGGTCTACACCTTGCTAAAGGAGACCCAAAAAAATCCTGAAGAAAATAACACCTTGACAAATAGGCTAACTCAATTGGCAAAAGAAGTTCAAAAAGCCAATGAGGAGAAGAATTAGCTAAATGGTAAAGGAGGTTCAAAACCTCACTGAAGAAAATAGTTCTTTCAAAATTAGAATGGAACAGATGGAGGCTAATGACTTTCTGAGAAACCAAGAAATCACAAAACAAAACCAAAAGAATGACAAAATGGAAGAGAATGTGAAATATCTCATTGGAAAAACAACTGACCTGGAAAATAGATCCAGGAGAGACAATTTAAAAATTAGGGACTACATGAAAGCCATGATCAAAAAAAGAACCTAGACATCATCTTTCATGAAATTATCAAGGAAAATTGCCCTGAGATTCTAGAACCAGAGGGCAAAATAAATATTCAAGGAATCCACCAATCACCACCTGAAAGAGATCCAAAAAGAGAAACTCCTAGGAACATTGTGGCCAAATACCAGAATCCCCTGGTCAATGAGAAAATATTGCAAGCTGCGAGAAAGAAACAATTCCAGTATTGTGGAAATACAATCAGGATAATAAAAGATCTACCAGCTTCTACATTAAGGGATCGAGGGGGTGTGGAATACGATATTCTGGAAGTCAAAGGAACTAGGACTAAAATCAAGAATCACCCACCCAGCAAAACTGAGTATAATACTTCAGGGGAAAAACTGGTCTTTCACTGAAATAGAGGACTTTCAAGCATTCTTGATGAAAAGACCAGAGCTGAAAAGAAAATTTGACTTTCAAACACAAAAATGAAAAGAAGTATGAAAAAGTAAACAGCAAAGAGAAGTCACAAGGGACTTGCTAAAGTTGAACTGTTTACATTCTTACATGGAAAGACAATATTTATAACTCTTGAAACTTTTTTCAGTATCTGGTGGGATTACACACACACACACACACACACACACACACACACACACGAACACACACACAGAGACAGAGAGCAGAGAGTGAATTGAATAGAATGAGATCACATCTTTAAAAAATGAAGTTAAGTGCTGAGAGAGAAAGGGAGAAATGGAATGAGGCAAATTATCCCTCATAAAAGAGGCAAGCAAAAGACTTTTTAGTGGAGGGAAAAACAAGGGAGATGAGAGAAAAACATAAAGTTTACTCTCATCACATTCGACTAAAGGAAGGAATAAAATGCACACTCATTTTGGTATAAAAACCTATCTTGCAATACAAGAAAGTGAGGGAGAAGGGGATAAGCAGGGTGGGGAGACGATGAAAGGCAAGGCAATGGGAGGAGGGAGCAATTTGAAGTCAATACTCTTGGGGAGGGAAAGGATAAAAATAGAGAACAGAAGCAATGGGGAGCAGGATAGGATGGAGAAAAATATAGTTAGTCTTATACAACACGACTCTTATGGAAGTCATTTGCAAAACTTCACAGATATGGCCTATATTGAATTGCTTGCCTTCCCAACAGGAATGAGTGGGGAGGGAGGGATGAAGAGAAGTTGGAAATCAAAGTTTTAGGAACAACTGTCGAGTACTGTTTTGCTACTAGGAAACAAGAAATACAGGTAATGGGGTATAGAAAGTTATCTGGCCCTACAGGACACAAGAGAAGATGGGGACAAGGGAGGGAGGGATGATAGAAGAGAGGGCAGATTGGTGATAGTGGAAATTAGAATGTTCAGTGTTTTGGGGTTAGGGGAGGGGACAAATAGGGAGAAAATTTGGAAGTCAAAATTTTGTGAAAATGAATGTTAAAAGTTAAATAAATAAATTTAATAATAAAAGATTCTAATAAACACACAATGAAAGACTGGATTTTGAATTTTTTTCCCTTTTTTATTTTATTTTTTTAAATAAATTTATTTAACTTTTTATATTCATTTTGACAAGATTTTTGGTTCCAAAATTTTCTCCCCATTGGTCCCCTCCCCCCTCCCCAATACACTGGACATTCTAATTACCAATATCACCAATCTGCCCTCTCATCTATCATCCCTCCCTTCCCTTACCCCACCTTCTCTTTTGTCCTGCAGGGCCAGATAAATTTCTATTCCCCATTACCTGTATTTCTTATTTCCTAGTAGCAAGAACAACACTCAACAGTTGGTCCTAAAAGTTTAAGTTCCAACTTCTCCCTATCCATCCCTCCCCACCCATTCCTTTTGGGAAGGCAGGCAATTCAATATACGTCATATCTGCGTAGTTTTGCAAATGACTTCCATAATAGTTGTCTTGTGAAAGACTAACTATATTTCCCTCCATCCTATCCTGCCCCTCATTGTTTCTATTCTCTCTTTTGATCCTATCCCTCCCCAAGAGGGTTGACTTCAAATTGGTCCCTCCTTCCATTGCCCTCCCTTCCATCATCCCCTACCCAATACTGCTTATCTCCTTCTCCCCCAATTTCCTGTATTGTAAGGTAGGTTTTCATACCAAAATGATTGTGGATTTTATTCCTTCCTTTAGGCAAATGTAATGAGAGTAAAGTTCATGGTTTTTTTTGCTCTCAGCTCTCTTTTTCCCTCCATTAAGAAGACTCCTGCCTGCCTCATCTATGAGAGATAATTTATCCCATTCCATTTCACCCTCTCTCCTCCCACTCCATTTCTCTCTCACCGTTTCCCTTGATTTCTTTTAAGAT